>VZSR01000262.1:3706134-3731134 GCA_013398615.1 Brachypodius melanocephalos | reverse complement strand
TTTTGAAGGTTACTGGTACTTCTTGTCATAATAGAAGTACTATTTTTGTTGTCCCTAAAATAGAGGTTATGTCTGTTAGGGAAAAATTAATGTCCAAATACTTCAGACCAGTTCACTATGTGCTAATGTATCAGCCTGCAGAACCTGCCTTCCATGGACAATCTTCAGTCTTGCATTTTTGCATTTGTACAGATGGTTAGCAGTACAATTGCCCTTCAGCCTCTTAGCAGTTGTCAAAATTAACAAAGGATGGAGTTATTAATTAATTACAGTAACATGTAGATGCCTAAATTAAGGCCCCATTAGATTTGACACCGTGCATGTGTGGCATAAAAAGATCAGGCAAACACACAGCAGGAAAGAGCAGAAGGCAAGGAAAAACAAAGCATTCTCAGTTACTGTAAATGCAAGTTTCAGTCCATGCACAGATTAGCCAGTGCTGAACTTGCTGTACACACCACATGAACATGAACTTCAGCAACAGCAATAGTGGATTTACAGATTTTTATGGAACAGAGCATGAAGGTGGCTGAAAAAAAGAAAAACAGACTCATCAGCAATTAAAGCTGGGTTTAAGGACAGAGTGGAAATTAAAAGCTGTGGGTTTGGATGAGATTGTAGGAGAATGGGAGAAAGGATGATGTGGAAGTACTGGGAACCCATAAGAAGTCCAAAATCATGCTGGATTACAGACAAGAAGTAAGTGCACAACAATGAAAAGACTCAAGTTATACAGGAAGTTAGACAATCACAAAAGAAACAGAAGCAGAGCTAAGAGATGAAGGGTGCTTGGAGTTATTGTGGTCTTTTGGAAGCCAGGAAAACATGGCAGATAACAGGAATGAAAAAGGCATAACTATTCACTGAACAGCTGTGCAGTCTGAGATTCATGATTAGGAGACGGAAGGAATATTGGAGAGATGAGAGAAAAGGACAGTAACGCTGATTTCAGAGATCTTCATCAGTTTTAACAAAGGTTCCAGTTTTCCTACCAGATCTTTCAGTGCAATACTCACCAAAGAAAAAGAATTTACTTTACAGACCAGGGGAAAAAAGTGAAACATTGAGATAGCTGAATGCAAAGAGATTTATTTCCTTACTTATTCTTTTACAGATCTGAAATAAACTGTTTATTTTTAAAAATCAGTAACAATTGCCAACATTGTAGAAACTTTAAAGCTTTACCACTTTACCACTATTTTTACCATGTGAATGTTTGAAATCACACTGATGCTTTCCTCATTAGTGGAGACTTGAAATGCTTCTTTTCTCATTCAGAATCATAAAATGGCAGCATCCCATTAACTTTGCTTGAAACATTTACTTTTTTTTGCTATTTAGAATCACTGCAGTTGGTTTTCACTACTTCCTCAATGCAACAGGTACTTCCCAACACCAGTCAAAAGGAGAGAGAGTGAATCTACCATAGCAGAAAACTATGAAATGCTCAATAATGAAAATCCTACAGCTTTTATCAGACCTCCTAATCGACGATTCACTTTTCATTTAACAAATATAAAAGATGACCTAGAGGTGACCTAATTATTGGGCAGAATGGATCTTGGGGAGACCAGGACTCAAGTCCGTCTCCGCTGTTCATGCTCAGATGGAAACTGAGCGATTATTATTTGCATAAAATGTGGACTACAGCCTAAAAGTAAAAAGTTGTACAGATGTAGGCAGGAAACAGTACTTTGAGAGCAGTTTTGTTTATGTTATAGCTTCTCAGTTTGCATTCCATGAAACGACCTTTCCTCCTCTCACCCTCTCGCGCCAGCCTGGGCCGCTTATGGCGGCTGTCAGGAAAGGTGTCAGCAAACAGTGCGCATACCCCGCATGCACGCGGTCACAAACAAACCAGCAAGCCTTACACCGCTCACTGCCAACTGGGAACCGTATCTACAACTGCACTCGAAATATAACCAGGCTAGGATTCACATTAAAAAACCCCAAACAATCTCTTCTTTCCAACGCAGAGAATACCTTCTGTGCTGATTTTAAGATGTGCATGAAACTCTACAAACAGCAAGCATATTTTTTCCATAACTTTAAACTGACCTTTTTTTGATAACAAAATTAGTTTAAAGAAAATTAGAAAGGTGAAACAGTCACTCCCAACAGAGACTTCTAAAACACTCAGTTCAGGCCTCTGTGTCTCAAGTTTATCAGTGGTTAGGATGATTTATTACTACTGAATTACACCTGATTTTAGGCCCATAATATTGTAAGTGGAGCTTCAAAAATACTAACAAACAGTACCAAAAGCTGCCATTAAACTGTCACAATAAAAAGCACTAAAAATTTCAGCCTGTAGGACAAAACTTTTACAAAGAAGGAAGAGTAGTATGGATCTGCTATAAGTTTTGAACATAAGTTTAGGAATATGGGGATGGCTCTTCCAAATAATGTCCAGTAGCAAAAACACGCAATCCTGCTTGAAAGTCTGACTAGCTAGAAACAAGAGACCAAGGTCAAAGTTATGGAAGGAGTATGTCTTAAGGAAGGCTGATAAGTATAAGGTTAATTGTGTAAATTCAATGTTTCACAAGGTATAGCTGGCCAAAGAGAAGAGAAATACGCAGCTAGATCATAAACTGGCATCCAAAGGCAGGAAGATTAGAATGTGAGGTTTTGGCTAATGCAAAGAATGTACAGGCAAAAGAGCAATTCTGAATAATAGTTAAAGAAATAGAGAATTATCTAAGAAACTTCCTGTTTGGAAGAACCTAAAAACCATATACAACAATCTGCAAATCAACAGCACAGCACTAACACTGGACAGAGCAGAGCTCCTGAAACAACTGTGACAACTGTCTATGATCTTTATCAGAAAATATAAAAGTCACTGATGCTACAATCAAGGAAAAAATATGAAGAAAGATCTAAGAGTGCATGGGAGAAGGTGAAGCTAAGTCGTTATAGAACAAATTAAGAGATGATTATGACCAAAAAGACTGAGGAGAGAGGAGATGTTAATAAGATTGAAAATGCATGGACAGAATGGCAATTTAATTGCGTATGTTGACTGCCAGCAGCAGCCCATCTAAACTCCCGAAATCCTCAGCAAAAGGTAGAGTATACAACCACCTGTCTAATGGCTGCATTCAGTTTTAACAGCAGGTGAAATCTGAGGCACAGCTTCCACATCGCTTTTTTCCCACATGTATGAAAAACATCTCTGATAACCTTAAAAGCATCAGCACCAAAATATTGTGATAACCATCACAACCATCATAACCATCACAGGGGGAGCCATATCTACAGCTAATGGATAGTGAAGGGCTAGTGAAGAAAGCAGGCCCTGTAGAAATGTCAATCCAGACAGCTACTAGGCTAGAAGTGCTTTTGCTTTTCTGTTTCATGAATAAAACACAGATTATGTGAGTGAATATACATTGCTGTTTCACACACTGACTTAAAACGAAGTGGTTTTGTTTTCAGAAAACATTAGTTAAGAACTGGTAGGGTTGGTGGCAGTGCATATGTATTACTGTTATATTTGTATTTTCTATTAAATATAACAAGCAGAGGTAAATGAATTATAACATTCACTAAGAATTTCTTGTTGTTTGATGAACCACAGTTAACACTCATTCAGTTATTTATGTTATAATGCTATCTGATGGCCAGAAAATGCTTGTCTAGTCCACTAATACATTAGCCATTACTAAAGATTTCCCAGATAGTTTAAGAAAACAAATTCCAACCTACACGAGTGTTTGCTGAATTGGTTTCACAGATAATTTATGAGACATTTGTGTTTTGTGACTGGTCATTTAAATCATATAATATTGCCTTCACTCCCTGGCTGAAAGACTGAGGGACTAGAACTTCTTAACTTAAATAAGAAGCAACAAAGGAGAAACAAGTACTGCTGTGAGAGCATAAGTAATTCAGTTGAACTAGAAATATTTACCTACTATGAAATAAAACACAGCATCACAACAATCATTTATTCCATTAATTAGAAAGGGGAAAAGAATTAAATAATGTTCAGGATTCAAATAAACATTTTTGTTGTGAACTCCAGCAAGAGGGCTTTCAGCTACAAAAAACAGCTTTAATGAATATACAATATTATTTAATCAAGTTGTGTATACTTTTTGCTATTGATCTTAAAAAGACTACCTACCTCACAATTTACAGGCTGAATGCCCAGTGAGCAAGGTATGCAATTTGTTTCTGTGATGCTCTGAACCCAGTTTCTAAAACCTGTCAGTCATCATTTAAACAAGTAAAATGAGCAGCTGCATTACAGAAGTGATTTTTCACACAGAACCTAATGGCAACTGAACAAATATGAATAATACCTGAAATACCATTTTAGTAGTTAGTAGGGCTTGAAAATATGTCTGAAATGTGTTTGCTCATTGCTGGTTTGTGATGTTTTATCCTGTAGACCCTGAGCAGAAGCAGTATGCTGGTGTCTTGCCTTGAAGCAGCTTATGAGGATGACAGTAACCCTTTCTTTGGTGGTGGGCAAAGGGCTACTCCTTTAAAAGAGGATTTTTCTGGTAAACCTGCAAAACTGGGCTTGTCAATGCATGGTTAAGATAGTTTCAGTACGTTGCCTTCTTTTTAGTAGTACATGCAAGAAGCACTGCTGGTGCTCTAATGAAGCGATTTCCTCCCTTGAGCTGCAAGCCATGAGCTTTGCTACCTTGACCAGCCTTATGTAATGCTATTTGAAAAAATCACCTGAAATTCCTGCATCCCCAGTAACAAGAAAACCTTGAAAAAGATACAGAAGAGACCAAAATTCTCCTTGAAGAACAAGGTGTTTCAGAGATAAGAAATAGTTTGAATTCTTCAAAGTTAGGAGGAAAAAAATCCAGGACATGGGTGAGGGCAAACACTGTGCATATGTTGAAGCATTAACTATAGTTGGGTAGTTTGGCTTTTTTGAAGGTATACAACTTTTTTTTTACATATTAATGGGTATCTTCCACCAGCAATCAACTATCCTGGTTTCATGCATATTAACTGAAGTACAACTTAACAGGATATGCGCATGTCAAATGATGGCATGCCAAACTCCACATAGAGACAGTAAAAAACCCCAAAACATGAGGTATTTTAATAAGAAAACCAAAACCCACTCTTTTCTCAGCCTTAGACAGAAATTAATGAAGTCATCAGGGTGCTGGAGCACTCAGCAAATCCAAATGCGACATTAAGGATTGCTTATATTGCAAACTTCAAAAGAAAAGAGGTGGAAACAGGAGCCACACAATCACTGGCTAACCTGGACCATAGGTGGGATTTAGAAACACTGTTTATAGGGAACTGTTGGAGAACTAGGAATTCTTTAAATTGTTTCACTTTTCAGGAAAGGAAAAAGAAGTCTCCGAACTTCAACGCAGTGCAGTTCTGCAATAATGTATACATAACCCATGAGTGACCACAGATGTTTTGCTAGTTGGGAAAAAAGGTACAGAGTTTATGATACATAATGTGCTTCCTTAAATTTGCAGAGAAGATGACTGTAACAGAGAAGATGACTGTAATTCTTTTGGAACATTAAAAGAATGTATTACCACTTGTCTCATAAAGTTGTATCAGTTCAAAAAAGTATACACCAGCAGCTTTGAAGACAAGTATTTTTCTTTAAGAACTTAAGACAGAGGAAGGAATATTTCCCTCTTACTAAGTTATTTTTTCATTTCCATATGCCTTTTTATGCTGTTTGAAAGTTGGAGGAGAACATAACCAGGATAAGAGCATAAATCACATCTCCCATGCTACAGAGAAAAAGATACATGATTTTTTCCTGTACAGCTTGGAAAGTGTTATATTTTCTGATAGTAGATTGTACCTTTGGAGAAAAAGAGAAACTGCTTTTCCAGTTTTCGATGCCAGGTTCAGCAAGGGGAGCTGTGTTTTTATTGTCATCTGCATCACAGAAAAGTCTCCCTTAAGCAGAAAAAAAAGACTGAGCCATCAGAACATGGCCAATGTTTCAGGAAGAAGAGTGAACAGGATTCGTTAGAACAGAAGAACTGAAAAAAACTGAGTCAAAAAGTAAATGCAAAAGCAAACCTGCAAGGTGAGGCACGGAGACAGGGCTCCTGCCATCTCTAATAGCACAGCAACTAGAGCCTTTTTTGTATCCCTCAACCACTACGTGAAAACATGGCAAGGAGTTGACAGAAGGAAACACAATCTGAGTCATCCAGAAACTTTATGGCCAGAAAGTTGTCCTCTAATCAAACTAGTCAGTGTATTTATGAAATTTTCTTCTCCATGATCAGACCAAGCTAATGGAAAAGTGAGGAACCTTTCTAAGGAGAACAAGCTGAAAGCATCATAAAAAGTTGTAACAAAATGCTTTTTAGCACAGCAGTTGTGATAAAAACGTATCCAGATAGAGGCAATACTGTAAAATTATCTTGGCTAACAATAGATATGATTTTAGAGATTTACATCATTGTTTCGACTTACCCCAGAAAAATCAGCTGTGGTGTAAAGAACACTGCTGTAATGTAGACGACACTACAGCTGTGGAATAGCATTCAGTTATACTGGAGGGTATACGATATTGGTTTTTTTCTATTATTACTAAAATATCTTCAAAGACACAACATTCTTGGCTCTTTAGGAAACAAACTGTCCTTTCATTGTACTCCTACAATACCTTGCTCAGTAGGGATCGAGAACTTGAATATGTTTTTAAGGGCCAATAACACAAGTAGTTTCAACAGCACACTACATCCAAGCAATATTTTTAAAAGTACTGCTTGTATGTATAGCTAAGAAGGATTGCAACATTCTACTCAGGTGCACATGAATCTTCAAAGTCCTTGTACCATAGAAAAATCTCTTCCTGCTTTTATTTAATTTTTTTTCACATAGTCTTAAATAGGTAAATCTACATTTGTATCTTTTCCAGAGAAAGTGTCAGAATACAGTAGTATGTATCCTACTATGTACAAAACTGGATGCATGTCAATTTTCAGAAGCCAATATACAGCAAAAAATGTCTGTAGTTTTTCAACTTTTTTTTTTTTTTTTTACTACGGGGTTTTTTTTTTTTTTTTTTGAGATGACAGGTATTCTAAATGGCATGACAAAGAGCAGGATTGTCAATCTTTTCATCAATGCCTACTAAAACATATTCTAACTCTTGTACTAACAATCCTGCAAAACTGGTTAGAAGCATTACAGGGCCATATATCTAGAAATGGACAAAGTCTAATCAAGAGTAAGCAAAGCCTAGTCTTCTGTCCCAAGCAGAATCAGGTACCACACAAACTAGTTTCCATGTTCTGTTGTTTTTTGTTTTTTCATTTTTCCGTTTGTGGGTCATCAGTGGTGACTTGGGCATTTTGTTTGATTGATTGATTATTTCTTTTACTTCCCTACCTTCCTAAGATTTAAACCAGATAGTTAGTTTTTCAATTAGAAACTGCATGACAATTCTGAGAGAAATAGAAAATGGATAGGGAAAGAGGAAGAAATACAAGAAAAAAAAAACAAGAAAAAGAAATTTCATGAAATGGAGTGGAATGGAGATATTGAGGTAGATCTCAGGATGGCCGTAATATGTTTTCTGTCCAAAAAGCTGCAAACATAACCCACTCATGCTAGGATGGTGACCACCATACTTGCTGTATTTTAGTTCAGAATTCACTCATAACTTGTGCTTACTGATCTTTATTCATGTTTAAATCCCCTAATATCAGCAGAGAGCTGACTACTATAAAGCACACTTCAAAGTCAAACAAAGTGTCTCTCTGAAAAACCTGTAAGTGAAAAGATTGAAAGTTTTATTTAATGAAATTCTTTAGTATTAAGGGAAATGACATACTATGTCGTTCTTAACAGCACCTCATACTAACATTTCTGTTATTTATATTTTTTAAGAAGGGCATTTGGTAAAATTAGGCTAGAATATTTGCTTTCACATGCATTCTTATTTTTGCATTCGACTAAATTAATTTAAAAAATGTTAAAAATCGATCAACCATTTTTCATAAAATACATGGTATCTAATTAAAACCAGTACTTTATAACCTAACTTCTCTAATGCTTCTAGCTATACCTGTTACAATGCTACTGAGAAGTTGTGTATAGTCTTCATAATTATCAATATTTCTTATTTACAACATAAAATGTTTTTCAGTAATTTTTGTATATCAATGCAACTTTCTATTTTACAAAATAAATTCCATTTGCTGTGATGGTTTAATGATGAAAGCCTTAATACTTTGCCAAGTGTAGTTAGTAACTTGATTTCTTAAGCAAAAATAATACCCAAGATGAAGCCACTCTGAGTTGTTTTTACATTAAATCAGTTTTATATCCAAACAGTACAAGTCAAAATATGTTTTATTGTTATGACTCTGAAAGAAATACGATTTTAGGTCCCTTTTTCCTTTCAATGATTGCTATCCCATCATACAGCAATTGTTTTAAAGATATATCAAGGAAAGTATGGGCAATTTCTGGCTAGCTATTCAAACTGCAGGCTTTACATCCAAGACATTACTGCTGATCGATTTACCTTTTGATTAGAATTCCAAAAATGTGTGGGAACAATATTTTTAAAAACTGCACTTTTGAAATACCATTGAACTAATGAGGCAGATCAAGGGACCACCGTTATATTCCTAATGTTTCCCATTTCTTGATCCTCTTCAATAGCATTTCAAAGAGCTTATCTTTAAATAGAGGGTTCTGTATTTTTTTGTTCACTCTTAATCAAATAGGAAATCAATGAACAGTCATGCCCTGGACTGTTCTAATTTGGATAGCTGGTCTGAAATGATGCTGTTTTCTGTACAAATGAAGAAAAAATCTCCCCAAAATAAAGGATGCTGTCAATTCAGGAGGAGATCTACATCTGCTCTGCTTGTTTTTTGGTGATCTAAACATTCTGACCAACATCTGCCCCTGATTTTTAAGCTCAGTGGCTGTTTTGGATTTGAAGACGATGCAAGAGAAAGCTCTGAATTTCTACTTCTGTCATGCCACTGATAGTGCCTTTTGCACTGAGCTATTAGCAACCATCACCATTTACAAATGCTTGACCCCAAGAAGTGTTGTGGCTCTATTGAAAGGAAACAGAGAAGAAGATCATGATTAATAGCATCACAATAAAATATTTAAACACAAATGACTAATTATATCAAACCAGGCTCTTAGGCACCATTGGAAAATAGTTCACTTTCAGTTCCTAAAAAATATTAGACATCTTGATAAAATGTTCAGCAGTGCTTTCTATGCAAAAAATCAACTTCCAACTGTTATTCAGGGAGAACATTGCATAGAGAATTGTTTGCCAGTAACAACCAAAACCATAGGGGAAGCTGTAAGTCCAACATCATCTTGCTGGCATAGATAAAGTTTATTAATTTTAAAAATGCAAACCTGTTTGAATATTGCTGTACCTTATAGTATGAGACATAAAGAGCTGATTGATACTTTCCTTCTTATGTTAGCTTATGTTTGTGGTTAGATTAAGATACGTTTGTGCCTGATCCTAGAGTTTTCCAACAAAGGTTCTACAAAAGGTCAGAGCATACATACAGACACTTAAAATGTGTTATGAGTAAAGAGGCACAAGCTAAGATTTTGAGATTCCCTTTGCCTTGTATCTGGAAGGGACAAGAATGGATCCCACAAGAATCCTCAACCCAAAGGACACTTACCTCTTAGGCAACAGCTGATCAGAAAGGAATCCTTTAGTCAATCACAAGATTGGCTGGGCTAACCTGGTGTGTATGTTACATTTTTCCCCTGATAGACAGATGGTTACTTAAGAACTTTTATGGGTCCCATCTAAATACTAATTGAGGTATCAGATATATTTGTATCATAACGTTCATTACTACCACAGAGAAAACAATTCAAGTAGCTGACACTCATTTGCAATATTATTACTAAAGTCTCAAAAAATCAATGTATCTGTAATGGTGAAAGGGAGAATAGAAAAATCCTAAAGCTATTAAAGACAAGGAAGATAAAAATAAATTATTTTCTCAAATTTTTCACTGAGTCAAGGGCCACGAAGATCATTAGAGAGATAGAGTACCTTGCTTATTAGGAAAGGCTGATAGGTTTGGGGTTGTTCACCCTGGAGAAGTCTCCTGGGTGATCCAACTGCAACCTTCCACTACCCGATGGGAGCCTTCAAGAAAGATGGAGAGAAACTATTTATAAGGGCATGTAGTGATAAGACAAGAGGGAATGGCTTAAAACTGAGAGTAGTTTTACATTACATATATGGAAGAAATTCTTTACTGTGAGGGTGCTGAGGCACTTGAACAGGTTCTCTACAGAAGTTGTGGATGCCCCATTTCCTGGTAATGTTCAAGGTCAAGTTGGATGAAGCTTTGAGAAATCTGGTCTGGTGGAAGTTGTCCCTGTCCATGGCAGGGGGATTGGAACCAGATGATCTCTAAGGTGCCCTTCAACCCAAGCCTTTCCATGATTTGGTGTAGCATTTCTAATGGTTTTAATGAGGGTTCAACGACAGACAGCACTTAACCAAAGTAATTCTCCCAAATCAAGATGACTAAGTCTATTACCACAGTACTGAAAACTGATTGTCTGCTGTGTTCATTAAATACACGTTGGAGACACCCTGTTTTACCCAAATATTTCCTTGAACCAAATATGAGTTAACAAGCTGTGAATAAGCTGTTACCACAATTACTCTGCAATGTGCATTCCAAGAGGGAAAAGCATGATAATTCCCACGATGATCACTGGTAGTCACAGTAAGAAATAAACACTTGGCAGTCTGCCACAAACTGGTAATTGTTTATGTGAACATCTTTGATTTATAGAAAACAGGAGAGCTATCTTAGTCTAGTTTAATATTGGTTGTTACTGTGGCTCATCTGTTAGTAGTGAGAGGATGGGGTGAAATTCGGCCTTTAAGGGAAACTTGGGGGGAAAATCTACCTGAAGATTTTGAAGTGAGGGCTTGGTGTACAATCTTGTGTTGTTTATGATTGTTTTGTTGTTTGGGTTTTTTTTGTGTGTGGTTTGGTTTTTGGTTGTTTGTTTTGTTTTTTCCCTAAGTTATGCAGATCAGTTATAACGGATTAATAATTTTCTAATAATTTGTTTACATCTTTTATATCTCTCCCCATTAATTTATCTGCTCTGTTCATGAGTCCTGTCAGCTGTAAGAATCCAAACTCTGAGTGCATTCATGCATCTAGTTAAGCCTACATGGAGTAATTGATCCAGAGTTCGAAAAACTTCTGAAATTTACATTTAAAAGGAGATGACTTTACAACCATGGAAAACACTTTCAATCCTTGAGGCCCATACTCATGCAGCAAAATAGAGAGATTGTATATGCCTTAAATAGAATTTATGAAATTTGTCAAGCTATTAGTTCACACAATACTGAGATCATACATTTTAGTATCTTCTCAAAATATAAAACAGCTCAAACATTTCTGTGAAGATATTATGCAAAATTAAATATTTAATTTCACACAGTATCTTTGGAACATTTCATATTTAATAACTGTTCAGTTGAAAGGGTCTACTTTTATTAGCAATGGCAATGTAGTAACTGCATCAAAGATTCCCACACATAAACTGAGATGACATAATCATATACATACAACACATATTTCACATAATAATGTGAAATAATAATAATAATTCAGTCTATTTTGAAGTCCATATTAAAATTAGCTAGATTCATAGGAGTCCTCCTAAGGCTTCCTAAAGTTACACCTACAGTATTTAGTTTAACACGGCATAGTAAAAATTATATCTACAGCAGCCTCAATCCCTGCTTCCTTGGTTGAAACATAAGTAAAACAATTGTAAACTGAGATTAAATTAATCATAAAGTCTTATGAATTCTTTAGCTACATTATACAGCCATAATAAGACAGGAATAAAATAGTCTTAATATGAAACTCCTTGCTTCTGTGTCTACATCAGACTTGCAATATAATGGGACAGCAGCTTTTTCAGTATTAATACATTGTATTTGTCTTACTTAGGCAGCTGAGTAGAATCTTCTCCTAATAATCTAGTTTGTGATTGTTAATTAATAAGTGTCATTTTTTACATTTTCTTCTCTACATTTGAGACTATTAGCAATAGCACATGACTTATCTGGTCAATGACAACTACATAAAATAAACGAAACAAAAAATATTGAAATTCTGAAAGACTTACTCTCACTTAGGTTATCAAATTTGAAACTGAAACACACAGACATTCAACACTCAAACATGTGGTAGAAACCATAATTTTGAATAAATCAATCTTTTTTGTGGCTATCTCACAGAGATATGAATTTAAAATAGTTATTTTAAGCAGACAAATTATCCTATTTTTCAACTTCATAGTCAAAGAACTATAGAACGTTTCTCTAAATATATAACAAATATATTTTTTAAATAAGCAACAAAGTAGTTAAGTAAAATATATTTAATTTAATAGAAAATATTAACCACTACTGTAATTCAGAATGGTAGTGAAGTACTACCAAGCCTACTGTTGTTGCATAAAATTGATTTTATCATACCAGTGTATTTAGGATGCTAACAGAATGTGCTTGAAATTCCAGAACTTTTGTAACAGATTCTTAATAGGAGTGCTTTTTACCTAATATTTTTATTCTGTTTATTTGGATTTACCTTGGAAGTATTGCAAGAGCGTCTGCATCACAGGCATTTGCTATTGTTGCCTTCTTGCAAATGACCAAGGCTTAAAGAATGCTTAGTAAACACTTAGCTTAATGTTTCTGGTCACTGCTTGGTAACTGCTATGAACCAACAAATTGAATAATGCCAATCCTGTCCAAGTCTCAAAAATATTAAAAGACTCAGCACCCTGAGTATCTGAAAATCACAAATATTTGGAGGGAAAACCATGAAGTCAAGCTTAAACTGTCATCTTTATTTCTCTTGAAGACTATGACTGAGGAACATGACAGAATTTTAACCATGGGATTTTAGCAAGACCACTTTTCAAAGACATTTGAAGACATTAAATCAGAAATTTATAGTGATGCTTGGGTCATATTCAGTACAAATACCATTCACCACAATTGCTTTAGTCCGGGATAAATACGGTCACATTTTTTTTGTCCAAATACTTATTGGCTGAAGTTTCTTGGCATGACATTTTTTTCCTAAAGAGTTTACTTAATTTATGTTTACTGTGAAACTCTCATGAATATGAACACACCTAGCATTGTTGTTTTCAAGATTTAAGTCATAGATGTGTTAATCAAATTTAGACAAGCATAGTTAGCACAAGTCAGGAATCACATCTGGGCTTGGAAAAAATAAAACCATGTCTCTGTATCACCAGATAACATGCTGATTAAGTTTTGCTATCAACCACAGACAGACTGACCTACAAACTAAGTTGACTCCTGAAATCTAATCCCAGCTCTACCCTAAACTGCCTCTGTAAATCAAGTCTTACACAAAAGGGTTACATAATTGAATAGAATAGATTACTGTGCATGATGTAATACCTTCTTCAGAAATAAAAGTAAAACAAGCATTTTTCCAGTCCTGACTATCAACGAGTCACAGCACATCATGGTAAAAAATATATAATTAGCCATGGAATTTTATGTATCACTTCTGAATTATCAATACTCCCCAAAAACTTCTTCCATATAGTAATTACGGTGTAATACAAAGGAGAATCTGAAACTGATTGTGAAGTCTGGATCATGTTTCAATGCCAAAAGAATCCAACCCAAAAATTACTCTTAAGACAGGGTCCATTTTTCCTGAGTGAAGTTTTGACAAAATGTAGTCTTCTGATAAGAGCACAGGAGTTTCCTGGGACCCTGCATTGCAGTTATGCTTAAGTGATGAGAATCACTTTGCCTGTTTTGCCTGGATTAAACAACTCAGCAACAAAAACTTGATTAACTAAAACCCAGGAACTAAAAACTAATTAACTAAAAACCAATACCATCAAGCCCTTCCTGCAAATGTATCTAGGACACTGATTTCAAACTTAGGTGTCTAAACCCAGGGCACCCAAACAAGAGACTGTAAAAAAGTGCTGAGAAGATACAAAGCCCTTTAAAATCAATAGTCTCTATTCATCCCTGAATAAAATTGATTCACATAACCCAAGCAGCCAGAATGAAGCATAAATCATTTCTACTGAAACAGCCACAGATTGCGCCAACAAAATGGTAACACAGAACTGGATGCCAGGAAGAGAATCAGAGAGTCACAAAGTCACAGAATCACAGAATATGCTGAGATGGAAGAGATCCAAAAGGATCACTGAGTCTAGCTCCTGGCTCTGCACAGACTGCCCCAACAAAATTGTAACACAGAACTGGATGCCAGGAAGAGAATCACAGAATATGCTGAGATGGAAGGGATCCAAAAGGATCACTGAGTCTAGCTCCTGGCTCTGCACTGGACCATCCCCAAGTCACACCATGTGCTCAAGTACCTTTGCCAAATGCTGGAAATCTGTCAGGCTGGAGCTGTGACCACTGCCCTGAGGAGTCTATGCCAGTACCCAAACATCCTCTGGGTGAAGAACCATTTACTAACATCCAACCTAAACCTCCCCTGACACAACTTCCAGCCATTCTCTCAGGTCCTGTCACTGGTCACCACAGAGATCAATGCCTGCCCCTCCTCTTCCCCTCACATGGAAGTTGTAACTGCAATGAGGTCTCCCCTCAGTCTCCTCCAGGCTGAACAGACCAAGTGTCCTCAGCCACTCCTCACACAGCTTCCCCCCAAGGCCCTTGACCATCTTCACTGCCCTCTTTAGAAGTTCCTTAACAGTTTAATGCAGGCAGATACCAATTCATCTGATAATCATGATGTGGAACCAGCAGATGAACACAGCACTACAAAAATACTACGCTGTTGACTTGTAAGTTGCTTTTTCATTTGACTCTTTCCCACAGCATTGTTTCTTTGAATCACCATGCAATGCTAGATATTTGTTTTGCAAGGCCTCAGAGTATATATGTATTTGCTGTAGCAACAAGATGTAATGATTTTTTTAAAGGAATATTACACAACTGTTAACAAATCCTCCAATTCTGTTAATGGGCAGAAATGTTCCTTTTAGTCTGAAAAGAAACCTGTAACACAAAATGTTCCAGTATTCATATTAAGAGATAATGGCACTAAGGAAGACTATAAAATATGCCAATCTTACTTGTTTTACTTTTAGATATAATATTAAAAAAGTATTGTCATCCTTCCAAGGATTTTAAGGTAATTTTAATCTAAAAATAAAATGGGTAATCTTCTCAGACAGGGGTATTTTTCTAAAATTGGACAATATATTTCATTTCAACTTTGTTCCTGGCTGCTTATCTCACTAACATTTCTGAATTAAAAACATGGGTAAACTAGTAATCAGTGCTGCTAAACCAAGTAGTTTGCTTATGAAAATTTGGGAATATTTATCCATGAAAAAATTACTAGCTCAGAGTATGATAAAACCGGAACATTCACTACTTTAACTGAAAAATACCCCAGAAGATGAAACATAAGAGCGCATTAAGTATTTTTTTTTCTTTTAAGTTCCATTATTAGATTGTCTTCCAGTTTTGTGGACCTTTAGTTTATAAAGAAAAGCAAAACATTTTTCCAGTCTTTGCCTATCAATGAGCCACAGCACATCATGGTAAAAATATATAATTAGCCATGGAATTTTATGTACTTCTGAATTATCATTACTCCCCAAAACCTTTTTCTGAGGAGGAATTATGGTGTAATACAAAGGGAAATCTGAAACTGATTGGAAGTATTTTAGTTACACCAGTACTGGATCTATGTGCCTGTTCTTTGCCTTCTCATATAAGCCATTTAAGTAAAATTAAATTATTACTGTTTTATAACCCTTCAGAAAATTATAACTAAAAAAAGAAAAATTTCAAAAACTCAAGAATACTGAATTTTAAAACCTTAATTCAATGCACATGTTCAACTTCTACAGTATAAAAAATTCATATTTAGAATAAATAAGCTGGTAAACAGTAACAGTCTCCTACTTTCTGCAAAATGGAAAAAAACAGCATGAATACTCCAGACTAATGAATGAACATGAAAGTTACTGAGAAATGTTACAGCACAATTTAGATAAGAAACAAAAACTACCTGGATCTCACTTATGCCCCTGCAAGCTTTTAAGAAAGTTGCACATCCCTCTGTCCCACATTAATGACTTAGAATGCTGCCCTCAGAAGTACAGAACACTTCGTCTTCCAGGGTACACTGGGTTTTGAAAGCTTCCAATATTTTGGAAGAGGAATTTTACTTAATGCACTTGCTCAGGTTTTTAATTGTCTACATTAGATAAGATTATTCCAACTTCCTATTCTACCCCATCCAATACTGTAAAGAAGCTCTGCATCCAAAGTTTGAGTTAAAATGTCTCAACCACTTCTTATTTACTTTACTTACATGCCAAAGACCCCAATTATTTACATTATTGCTTTCCTAGCTGTACTTCATTATAACTCTCTAAACCTTTATTCATGCACTCCTACTAAGTGAATCATGGCTATGAATCTAAGTTTCCAGGCCAATCTCCATTATTTATAAAAATTAACTAAATACACTTTCAGGATGTGGCAAAATACAATAACTTTGGCTTTAACAATTTAATGACATTGACATCAGAAGCTGTGTGCTAGGCTGACAGACCAAAAACATTCTGAAGACTGAAGCACAAAATTAATACAAGACAGTCACATCAATACAGTATCATAACAGATGTCAGAGTAAAGTTTTCTCAATTGCTGAAGTCAGAATACTCTATCTATGTATTTATCGCATCTTGCAGTTGTTGCTCATTAGTTGTTCAGTACCATATTTTCATTATCTTCAGAGACTGGATAATTTTATCAATTCAAAGATAACTTCTAATTCTGTCTTCTGCAAATTCTTTTCTCCTGTTTCTGTTAATCTCCTTTTGTCTCTGTCTACTCCTTTGTCCTTTATGCATTGCCCTTCCTTTAGCAACTCCCATAGTCAGTCCTTATGATTCGGGGGTTTTTCTACCTTGTTACATAGGGATTCTGATACTCTGCTATTTAAAAACAGTTAAAGCTAAAAAATGCAACTACCATTTCTGTGTATAACCTCTCCTTTTCCTTTTGCAGCTACCAAAGTGGTGATCACACATTTAATATTGCCAAAGATATCACAATTGAGTTTCAGAATTGGCCTATTCTTCAAATTGCTCATCCTCATGAAACACAAAGGTAAACTCTAATTTTCATTCCCATCCCACCAGCTAGCACTGTAGCTTTACACTCTAAAGATCACCATACATAAAAATGCATCAAAATAACAATTTTCAGCAGCCTCTTAGAGATAGGCTGTTTAAGTAGGAATAGAAGGTCATAGCATCTCTATTTCTCTGCTATGATCTTGACATCTAACATTTTGTGTTCTGGGGAATACCATAAAGTGAGATAACAGCGAGGAACACACTTTATACAGCAATCAGAAACACAGTGGAATTCCTAAAACGTCCATTCTCAGATATCGACTTCCATTTTTCCTTTTCATATTTGTTATTAGTCTTTGTTGCTCAAACTACTGAAAACAGAGCTTTCAGTAAATAACAGAACGGAAGCAAAATAGTGAGTATTTTTTATACCGTTTTTAACATAGATTCCTCTACACTTCATTATTTTCAATAAACTTTCTTTCATTCTTTCCTTATTTTCTGCCTTCCTAATCCCCTGTAACTACCATTCCCTATTTTCTGAGCATTCGTCTTTTCCATCCTGTATATGCAGTGTTCTACTAACACTGTTCTTTCATCAAAAATTACTGTGTTGTAAAGGACTTTTAACCTTAAAATATATCTTTTTCCCAGTTCCTTTGTGGACTCCTATTGTCTCCCTCTTGTCTCCATCATTCCCTTCTCTCAATTCAATAAAGACTGGCAGGCAACTATTTTTAAATTCTCAATTGCCTACACACATAAACATGCTGCACAAGCCCATCCAGAAGGAAAAAAGAAATTATGAACATTATTTTTAAAATCAAAATATCATTTCCTACCAATCTGCAGTGTAAATCTTGCAGAACTTTCCTGCATCAAAGCCTACGTGATGCAAGCAGTACTATTCTTCATCCTGGTCCAAAGGAACACAATAAAGCTGCTTCTGTCAGAAACAGAAAAAAACCATTCCCTGTCTAACTTTACTTTTTAAAAGCATACACTACTTGCATCCCTCAGTCCTTCCTACGCATGATGCTGGGGCACAGAAGAGCCAAGCGAACACTTCCTCCTCCCCTCAAGGCACTTTAGAAACTATTGATTTGCTCCAATTTTTTTAATCCATCTTTCCTAAATCCATATTTAGGGACGCTGTTTGATGTAGGCTTAAAAGCTGTTTTCAAGCATAGAGCATAACTTTGTCACTCGTCTCTCTTCTTCACCCCTACCCAAATCAATTGAATGGAAGTGGAAAACAAACTATCTGTAGCAGTATTGCCACACAGAAGAACTCTTTCACAAGGTTCTGGGCCAAACCACTTTGGTCACTGGTGTGGCAAAGTAAGACGTATTTTCAAAATGTAACTTTATATATAAAAGTTGGAAGCCTTCACCACCATTGTTTTATTTTGTTTTGGTTTTTTCTTAATGCTTATGTAGCATATTACATAATTTGACTCACAATACCTGCCCAAGCATGTATAGTGCCCAAGCTTTCATGTGCCCAAGACGAAGCGAAGCTGTAAGAATTTATCCATTCAGCTCACAGAGCACAAGGAGAGCCTCTGAAACTGCCTTCATCCACTGTGCCTTAAAATAAAACCTGCCTTACTATATATAAGCATGCCAAAGCAAGTTTTAAAAGTACTCCATTTTTGTTTTCTCTGTGTATGTGTAAACACCTTCTTTTGCACGCTACATTAATTTTCTTATGGATTGTGGTGCTAAAAGCCAGCAAAGAAAAACAGAAAATACTGGAAGATTTCTTATTGAAATACAGAGTTTTGTTTTCAGGGCATCAGAACTCTCTTTAAAGAATGTAAAGAAAAAAAAAAAAAAAAGGGAAAAAATGCTTTCAGTATTAGAATAATATTTACAAAATTGTTTTCAGGACAAGAATAATATTTATAAAATTCAATCTCAAACCACATATGCTGCTGTAAACCATATATCCTTTGTATGCTATATAGCACCTGACAGTTCTGGACATACAACTGTTAAGGGAGAAGATGTACACAATATCAAAGTATTCTCACAGCTTCCTTTACGATGTAAACCTGTTCCCAAATAGATCATTTTACTGATGCACATTACAAAAAGCATCTTTCATTGGAAACACTTCAAACAAGGAAAATACCACAAGAGAGAAGGCTACTGCCTAATACATTGCAGTGATACGACCTCTTGACCGCAAGTTTTTTGTATGTGTATTACAAAAGGCTCTTGACACCTGTCATTTTCAGAGATTAATAATATTTTTAAAAAAAACAAACCCTATAATAGTGTTTGAGCTGAAACAGGTGAAATCAGATGCTGTGTAGCATACTACAGCTATTCATTTTAACCCTTTTCCCCCTTTCTATCAGTTTTAATTTTGGCTTGTTCCTACAAATTCTTACAGATAGTAGAACTGTTAAATTAAAAATCACATCTTTTTTGAGTGGCTTCAGAGCAGAAATGTTACTTTAATTTTAATTTTAGTTTCACGAGAAACTCCTCTCTAAATTTGATAC
This sequence comes from Brachypodius melanocephalos, assembly GCA_013398615.1. Classification (NCBI taxonomy): domain Eukaryota; kingdom Metazoa; phylum Chordata; class Aves; order Passeriformes; family Pycnonotidae; genus Brachypodius; species Brachypodius melanocephalos. Next base: position 3,711,455 of record VZSR01000262.1, on the reverse strand, counting down.
GCACAGCCAGCTAAAATTGCCTTGTAATTGATTTCTACGACTTCGTAAGGTGGCACAGTATAGGTACTGGAAGGTATTGCTGGTGGAAGGATTTCCCAGTATTTATGAAGGACTGTACAATCCCTGCAAGGATAATGTATAATAAAAAATTATCCACCAATAATTATTTAATTACTTGAATTATTTAAATACTTGAAACATGAAAGTTTTTGGTTTGTTTTTCGTCTAGTACTGTAAATATTTCTTTTTGTTTATGTCTCATACATTAAAGTCTCTCGGTATGAATCAGAATGTCAGTAACACATGCCTTTGTATACTATCGTTTCAGTCTAAATTTTACCACCTCAGGTTTGTTGCTGCAGTGTTTTGTGTCTACAAAAACCACTAACTGAGCACCTGATAACTCCTCCACATGGGAAGCATGGAGGACAAGTAACCCACATGGGTGCAGTCCTGAGAGGATTCTACATCCAAATCAGCACAGGTTGTTCAAATTAGGAGAGATCATATATCTGAGAGGCATTACAGTATCATGGTTGCATGACACGAAGTTTTACACTGATTTGCACAGCTCCTGTGACAACAGCTTCTACTACAGAGGCATTTTGCCTGCCTCATGCAGGCAAAGAACCACAGTAATAAACCATTCAGTGCTGAAGATTGGCAACTTAAAAATATACCTAATTCACTGTCACATATACACTGTGATTGTAAATGCTTTTACAATTATATCCCACTTAGTGTATTTGGGCAAATGCATTATTGACATAATATCTATTTTTTAATAAACTGAGTACATTTTCCTGGGAAAAAGAAGATATCACTGGGAAGATGCAGGGAATATTCTGCAAAACTGCAATAATGTAAAAGCACTTCAGAAAACATGATCCAGGCCACACATTCTGTCCCATCACCAGTAAGGAGGAAAGACCTAGAAGGTCTTTCTTCCCAGTCTGCTGCTCACTGCCCAAATCCATTCCATCCTCCAGCCTCCCCCATTCTGCAGTTGCTTCCCTCCAGGTTCTTCTATCCTTGCCCAACCCCTGTAGCTCTTCTTCCCTTTAGGTGCCCTCCTATCAACCCATCACCCAGGAACTGGTCCCCTCACCTTGCTTTAACTTCCCAGACCACCTATAGATACTGAAGTCATAGATGAGAGGCACAGCCACTTCCCAGCCCTGCCCTGTACTGAATGAGTGCAGGGTGACACGTTGGTGACGTGTGCCGGGGCAGCTCGCTGCTCCTCAGGTTCCCCATGCTCAGTGACTGGAGGGACTCGCACACAGGGGATCTTTGCAGGAGCCATTTGCTCATCTCCAACAGCTCCAGGCTGACCATTCCTTCTGCTAAGAAGGACTCTCTTGAGGTTTGTTGGCTCGATGACTAACCAAAGAAGTACAATGCAGTCCATGTTCCCAACTGCATGCAAGATCATGGAAGTCTACTTCCCTCTGATGGCTAGGGAGTGAGCCCAGGGGAGCTGACTCCTTGAGGCACCCATGGCCTTCTGAAATATCTCTGTAAGAGCTGCCTTTAAAAATATCTCAAATGCCACTTTGCAGTGCTTCATGACCTAGAAACCAGATAAACCTCAGAAATGAGGACTCATTTGTCACACCAAAATAACAGAGCAAATATAAACAGGTTTTCTATTCTACCACGAGGTAGACCAACCCACTCTTCTCAAGATGAGTTGAAGCAGTTCCCAGAGCAGTCTGTTACCAATCCAAATTAATGTTTGGTTTGGGGTTGGTTTTTTTTTGTTTTGTTTTGGTTTGGTTTGGTTTTGTAAATTCACTGAAAAATGTGGAGGGGAAAGTCACCTCTTGTTTATCACACTATTTTTGTGTCAGGTAAAGATAATGTACTTTTAAAGACTTGCGACATATTTATCAAAAGCAGTGGGAGTGGGCTGTTGTGGTCCCTTGACAATGCATTTTATATTTTTGTCTTATTTGGACACATGATATGATTGACTGATATAAATCAAATTACTCAAATCACCAGTTTTAATGACATTTTATACTGGAATGCAGGAGCCCTTGATTTAAACAGTAGATTTTAAATCTTGTTTTAAGATTTAAAACAGAAGCTTTAAATCTTAAGATTTAAAAATCTTAAGATTTTAAAGCAGTTCTTTACCACTGACTCATTGAATGATTGGGCTAGGCTTCTGCTCAATAAAACAAGAGCTCTTACATTAAATTAGTTCTTTCATTTTGCTATTATGAAATGCACTTTTAAAATCCTATTTCTTTTACATTTAAAGAATTTGAAAAAAAATTTTGTTTAGAAAATAATACTGTATTTTTTTATCTTTCTATACTTCATTGAGATGGAAAGTAGAATTAGATTCAAAACAGCATTTTTAAACTGCTCTGTATTTATTAGATTATTAAACTATCTAAAGTTTAGTCATGTATTATACAAGGACTGTTTTATTCTAGTGTATAAACTGGTTGAATGTTTCTGGTAAGCAGAGGGTTATTTTCTAAAGTGGCTAATACTACATACAGACATATACAGAAACATCCTCCTACATTTTCTAAAATGAAGAATATAGCCAGGAAAATAATTTGGAAAATGAAAACAAGTTAGATTGACCATTGGATTTTTCAGCCTTGATTCAGCATGAACACTGAGGAACAACAGAAACATGTGCCTGTGAACCATGCATGTATTTCTGCAGTGAAAAACAGGTAAGTACCAGCATTCACTCTAATTAAAAGCATTTTGATGATAGACACTTAAATGGATGACAAGGCAACATTTTCACAAAGAATGACTAAATTCAGAAATTTAACATGTCTTGCTTTGATTCTGACAGCAATTAAAAAAGCCTAAGCCTTTTTTTCATTGAAATTTGAAGATAATTCACTAATGCAACAGGTCTATTTTATCTATTTTAATTCTTTTAATGGGCTGCAGTAGATTTAGCTCTATGTACGTATTTTCACACTTTAAATGTTAAATTTAAGCTGGAATATTTGGAAAAGAAATCCATTCTAATGTAAATAACTTAAATCAGACTTTTATAGGTATATTTTTTTTCTATTAATATTACTTCAAATCCAACTCATCTTGAAGTCTGGATATTTAAAGCCTGAGATATGTTGAAGGTTATATCTTTAAAGAATGCTGTGGCATTGAGTGGCAGTATTTTTAATCATTCTATTGTTTTGCAACACAGAAAACGTACAGCATGCAAAACTACAAATTTTACCAATGAGTTTAATTATTTATGAAAAGTCTAGTAGCATTTAAATAAACTATCTGTGTAATTAAGGATGACAGGATAAGGGCAAAAAATTCAAAGAAGATAACTGTGTTGTTTGGACATTTGGAGCAACATTACCACATGTTAAACATAAGATTTGTCTTCAGTATGAGCTTATAATTTTATGCCTGTAAAAAAGGATCCTTAAATTATATATTTCAGAAATACGCAGGCTTTTATTCCTTGACTCCTGTTAAGTTATTACCTTTACATCAGTTAAGCTCTTTAAGTATATGCTTATTTTTAGGAATGCATTACACATTGTCTATTAAACACAGCAGCTAAACATGTGCTTACATCCTCTTCAATTAAGTAGGCTTGCTCCCTAAAGCACTTTCAACGTAAATTTATTGTGTTAAATTTATGTTTTTCTTGTTTCTACTGCTATGCATCTCCTACTGTTTCTGCTGTATGGCACAGTCCCAAATGTGTTATAATATTTAGTGTTAGCTGACACTAGCTACCCAACTCTAATCTTAGAGATTACTGGCCAAACACAAAACAAATCCACGGTGCCAAGGTATTTATCTTAAACATATTATTGCTTTCATTTTTCACAATGCTAGACATAATTGAATGCTTAAAAAATTGACAATGAAATTTTTAAGATCTGGGAGCACTATTCATACCTTTTCTATGCAAGTACTTCACACAATCTCACCCAATCATAGAGTTTAAATAACACAAATTAAAATTCTCCATTCAGTAAACATTTCTGGACTTGATAAAATTTGGCTTTGCTTATGTTGCATTTCTCAGAGTTCTACCACAAGAAATCATACAGAGTATGCTTTCTAAACTATATTTTATGATGTTAATGTTAATTGAACTGGATTTTAAAAATAAGAGAGTTTAGACATTATGATCAAATTTGAGCAAGAATAATTTATTTAATTGATCCCTTCTGGTTCATTTAGAGCAATAGAGAAGGTAGGCACATTAACACACCATTTTTTTGCAGATAATTTGCTAAGTACAGTATCTATACCATGCCAAAAAACAAGATGCTTTCTCCTGTGAAGAGCTCAGCAGCTGCAGTGAGAAAGGTGACAGTGGTCAGAGGTGGACAAAAGAACATGGCAAGCATCAACAGGAATGAAGGCTGAAAATGAGGAAGCTGGGGCTGGAAAAAGAGTCTTTCAAAAGAGATGAATGGGTGAGTGTTGTAGAAGTGGGGAGAGTCATTTGAGAGAGAATGTGATGTAATGTGGAAGAGATCCAAGAAATGCAATGGAGATGGAGCATCATCTGTGTGAACAAAGGTGCTGGATGCATCCCAAGCCACAAAAGGCTGCCATGCTTACAAGAAGTGTGGATGTTCCCACTGCAAGTCTCTTCCGTTCTGAGGGATCCAGAGCTTCTTAACCTTCAGTTCCCATTCCACAATCCATGTTCCTTGTCTGCTCTCTGCCTTGTTGAGCATCCAGTACAACTCACAGCTTCTAGTCCTTTCCAATAACCTACTTCTGCCTTCTCTATTGCTCCCAAATACAGGAGCCCTATGCTTTCTTTCTACATGAATTACAGAAAATAATTTAAAAGCTGGAATTTTCATAAAACTAACCCATTAAAACAGATTTCAGAAACATTAATATTGATTGCCACTGAAAGCCATAAGGACATTTTACCCAGACGTGTTTCCTCTTCATTTTCATACTTACCAGTGTAAGTGTGCAGTGCACACCTTGTAGTAACTACCATGTTTGAGTAATTTAACAGAATTTTAAGGATTTATACCAGGTGAAGAGGGATAGGATAATGCATCAATTTACCCATTTTTCTTGGTTTTCTATGTTAAGTGAATGTTTTCGAATTTATTCTGTAGGACAAACTTCATGTAATATGTCAGGGTTTGTTCTATCCTTGAAACTTCAAAGGATCTGTGAGGATGGCAGCATGTTTCTAATTTTTGCATTATTGTATTTGGTAATCCAAGAACCCCCTAATTAGGGGACTTTTCCTTACAAAGTCCTGTACCAGAGTTTACAAAATTAGTGGTACCTGCAGCTTCAGTCTTCAAAGATGTTTATTCAGTTTCTTATCT
>VZSR01000262.1:3700751-3706034 GCA_013398615.1 Brachypodius melanocephalos | reverse complement strand
TTCTAGACACGCAATTTCTACATCTACCAATGTCTTTGTGCCTCTGTCACAGCAGAAGATGGAGTCAAAGGAGGAGAAGAAGAACCCAAGGCACCACCCAAAATTCTCCATTTTGTTCTCATCCACTTCCATTCTAAAAACCCAAACCTATAAATATTCACCCTGTGACAAACTAAACTACTACCTATTTTACATTTTTGTTGTTTTCAATTCATCTGTGAGTGTTGGAAGTTTTTCCCATGGACTAAGGTCAAAGGCAATGCTTTCCTGGGGTCCCAGCCAGGATCTCAGAGCCTCCTGGGCAGTTTGAGGGGTTTTCCCTGTGCCCTGGACTCCAACAATGTATGATCTTAAACTAAAACCTTAAGAAACATATAAGATTGTGAATGGATAAAGGCTAATATTTCATATATTTCTAAAAGAAAAAAAAGTATTTTTTGTGTATCTCATTGTTGCATATAATTAAGATACAGTCTACCATCCTCCTGATGCTCTCACAAGCAATGATACAACTGTACCTGTTTGGCAAATTTTATGAAACCCAAAATAAATTGTTTCACAAAGTTTCACCTGTTTTGTGTATGCTTCTTAAAATTCCATTAAATCCATAAATGTTTCCATTTTCTTGGGATTTTTGATAAATACTTTCAGACATGATAAAAAAGTACCCAAACCTCCCACAATTTATATTAATGGTATAGTTACTGCACATCAGTTATTCCAAGGATACAAAATAAGATAATACAAAACAAGATGATACAAAATAAGATATTCCTCAGATGGATCTACTGTCACTTCCACAGCATTGCCAGTCACTATCCTGAAAGCCCAAGCTACGAAGAAAGAGCAGGATCTCTTCTTACACAGGATCTATCCTTCATTTCAGACTGGAAAAAAATTTCCTAACATGATTGTTGCATGTCAAAACACAGATCTAAACATGTATGTATTCAGGACATCAGAGACTCTTCTTGGTTATGAAAGAAGCCCACAAATTCCTTCTTCCAAAGAATTTGTGCTTCATAATGTGTTAGTTCTTCCATATCTGAAAAGACCTGGGAGATGGTCTGATTTAGGACAAATACATACACTCACTTGTAAAACCTCTACATAACAACATTAGATAATCACATTCAAATTGTTCTTCTCTTCAGTGTTAGCAATAACAGGTCAAGCATACTGGGATTCCTACTCCTTTCTTTCCAAGTTCACTATATAGATCAGACAGAACACATCTTATATAAGACAGTGTTTCACAGTAACCCTGACATCTTTCATGCTACCTGCATTTATTTCCTGCAATTTTTTTTTCCTTTTTGACCATTACTGTCACAAAGGAGGACTAACTGAGAAAATGGACTATTAGAAACAATCTGTTTATAATCAGGACAGTCTCCAATAGAAATTTCAGGGTATCTTGTATCTCAGATCCACCAGCAAAAGACCTCTGCTTGCATTAATGCTGTCTATATCAGATCACAGGTTCTATTGCTAACTTTATTTACTTGCAAATCTAAATCTTGAAGTCTGGGACTGGATGGTTCCTTATGGCCTGTATGATTTAAGAGAAGATAGGCTGTTCTTTGCAATTTCTCCTGAGAAAACTGATAGCAAAGCCTCAAAGATCAGCACAACATGAACTGTTTCTGTTTCCACAAAACAGTCTATAGAAGAATGAAGAGAGCCAAAAGCATAAAATCACTTGAAAAAAACAACTTCTAGATTAAAAAAACAAAACAAAAAAAAAAAAAAACAAAAAAAAACCCCCAAAACAAATCCAAGAAAGCAATAACCAACTGTTCCTGATGCAAGTTGGAGGCGTGCAGTACAAAACATAACATGATGCACAGGTTTGTGGGGCACCAAAGGATGGACTGATGCTGCATTTGGAAAAATCAATTGTGAAAGGAAAGCCTTCTTATTTACTGGGAAGCTCTGCTATAATTTTCTGTACTTTAGGATATAGTTAAAAGGATTAATGAAACAAAACACCAAGTTTATTATTTATAGGGTACCTGGAGATATGACATAGATGGAACAGCTGTCTTTCCTTTTTTCATTTTGATAAAAGAATTTCAAAGAAAGAACATTCTTAGATAACAACTTTACAGGCTGAACACATTCAAATGTGAAAACTGTCAGTACAGTTTGAAGCACAGTTATACTCTTGCACAGTTGGGAGGGAGGCAACTGATGAACATTAACAAGAAGAGCTTTAAGAATATAAGTATATATTCTTACAGCCAAAAGAGAGTAACAAACAAAAAATGCATGGATTCTCCTGGAATCAATCTGTGTACCTTGAGAAACAGCCAGGTTAAACATTTTGGGCTTGATTTATAAAAGTAGCATATTCTAAAATCACAGTGCTTATATCCTCCTCATATGCACAGATGTCACAAGTCTGTGTTGCAAACCACACATTGACAGGTTCACATTACACCATCCTAAAGACCCAGCAAATTGAACAGTTTTGATCAGGTGCATAATACTGGGAATTTCACAACAAATGCGAAAAAAATAAAAAAGTAGTAACTAGAGCCTCCACATGTCTAGTAGTAACCAGAGCCTTCCCACACGGGAAGACATCTATAATGCACCAATTGCTGTGACTGTGGCACAAGCAGACAAACTTACCTGAGCCAAGTTTTAACTAGGTTGGTGGATACTGCTGGTAGTGACAAAGATAACTCAGGGCAAATTATGAAGTTAAAAAATGCAGTACAATATTCAGTTAGTTGAGATGTTACTGTGCTCTACAACACTGTAGATACAACACTAGTAGCACACAGAGAGGCTAGTTTAAAGTTAGCTCAGAAAAACCAGCTTCACAAGGAAGCTACATCTTCTTGACTGTATCCCTTCCACGCAAATCAAAGAAGACAGGCTTTACATCATAACCTGCATCTTAGTCTTAAAAGTGGATTTCTTTGGGTCAATCTGCTTTGTTGAAGTTCCTGCTGAAAATTACTTAATATTGCCATATTCAGTCTTTGATTTTGAGCAGACATATACCCATTTTGACGTAACATGACATGATGCTGAGCTCCTTGGATTTGGGTAGCAATTCATCACTCCTTCTATCCCCAGACTTCTTGGTCACAGTTAAATAGTACGAACTCTAGTGACAACATTTGGTCTTTACAAAATTGTTATCTACAACTTATCTAGACAAATATCTTTGGTAACAATTTCAACGGGATTGGGACCTGCCTGTTAATTCTGTGTCTTAAGACTGCATTTCCAAGTATTTTGCACATAATTACACACTGTTCTAAGATCTAAACATCTAACTTTAAAAACATTTCCTTTATAAACTAGAACAGTCACAGAGAGATTCACTTTGCTAGAGATGGAAAGATTGGTATGCACAGCCATCAAGCTTGATGGAGAAAAATCCACGGAAGCAGAAGTTTGTGAGGCCAAGATAAACAGACGAGTAAGGGTAAAGGTGAAGGGAGCACAATGGAAAACTGAGCCAACAATGACAGATACAAAGCAAGCAGAAAGGATGAGGGGAAGGAGACCCAATGGAGGAAGAGCCAAGCAGGTGGAAAAATTCAGTGGGAATAAGAAGAAATAATCAGTTTACAGATACAAAAGAAATTCTCACAGCAATAAAACAAACAATAATTTAGAGGTCAGTACTAGAAGCATCTATGGCCTCTTATTTAAAGCAACCTACTCTGAGCAACGTTTTATTGCTACTATCACTTCAAGACAGGATATATCAGTTTTTTTCTTTTATCTCTAAATCTAACATGAAACTTGAATTATTATAAATGGCAATATGTAAACAATTCATACTACATAATATCATAATAATAATATATTCTGTTAAGCCCTATGACTGTGAAGACTCTACACAAAGTAATGCAAAGTGCCTACAAAGTAATTTCAAGCCTAATATGCACACTCAGAAATGTAAAATCCACCTATTCAGATTCTCTTACGAAGAGAAGCTGCCCAATCTAATTGCTACAAATCACACCTAGCTTCAAAAGGATCTTCAGATTGTATTCTGATAGCTTAAAGTATTTGCACAGTTGTGTTGGAGAGGAGGTACATGGCATTTGTTTCTTTGACTGACTGGCATACTGTGAGATATTTTAAATTTTCAATATAATCGACTGTTTCTTTGTAAATTAGTTTGATGCCCACTGTAAAGAATTGGTGACCCAGCACACTTCCTAAAACTAGTTACATACTTTGCAGGGCTGCCTTTAGACAGCTACATACATTTAAGTTCTGCTTCTTTGTGTTCTACGATCCCTGAAGGGAAACCAAATCATAGTGATTACACTCTCTATGCAGATAAAAACAAATATTTATGGAAATAAATACATTAATTAAGACAGGAATAACTTCTGTACCAAATACTACCTCTTATTCTTCTTGTATCATCTACTTAAAACAACTATCTCTCCTCTTATACATTTAACCAAATTAATTTCACACGTAAATCAATTTATTATTTTATGTAAAATCATATGTATTTATAAATATACATATATTTGTTCAGGGAACATTTTCGTTTCTTGTTACATCATCTTCCTCATCTTCTTCCAGTGCATTGATTAGATGTTATTGATTTACACTATATTGGTGTACTGGTGCTATATGCTATGTTGTCCTCCAGCTCCATTGGTCAAACTATATGATGGCATTTCCTTATCATCATCATGAGATTTCCCACCATGAAACTTCATCAAAAGTTAAGCTATACTCCAGTTTTCTTTAATTTTCTTTTTGGTGATCTTAGCTTCACTCTTGTCATCAAAGATAATGTTTCAATCAAATTATTTACAATAATCTACATCTTTTGGGACTGCTAATGTCCCTATCTAGACTTCCGGTTTTGGCTAAGGTTATTTAGATCTTTCTTTCACCTGACTTAAAGTGAGAAATGCTTCCCACTGGCAGAGACCCCTCATATAACTTTGGAATTATCTCCCTTCAGCTATGTCCTTTGTCTATTTGTCTTCGTTGTCCATTTTATCATCTTTGACCCTGAACTTTTAATCCCTTCCCATAATTCTCACATCTGTGAATATCCTTACAACTACTTTAAAGTTAATAGATTATGAACCAATGTATTGGTACTTTGGCCTCACCCCTTCTGAGGCTTTCCTCACAACTTCACAAAAACCCGGCAGTAAATGTCACATGCTCCTCAAAGCTATTATTGGCTTTTAAGAGACCAGAGCATGTAGAATACTCTCATGTCTGCATTCATAATGATGATAAAGTAGCCTAGGTACGTCATTACATCCTACTTAAATA
>VZSR01000262.1:3690751-3695751 GCA_013398615.1 Brachypodius melanocephalos | reverse complement strand
TTCTCATAAAACATTTAAAAAGATTATCCTGGCAGCATTGACTTAATGAATGCTCAAAATGCAAGCTCAAATCTACTCTGTAAAGCAATCATGGTTTTTTAGCAACTATTTTGACCTTAGTGACACAAACAATTAATTCTACAAACTTAATATAAAAATAAAATTCTACATCTAATGCAGAATAATCTGTCAATGTATTTAATCAAGGATATGGTTTTTTTTAATGTATTATACATTCTAGTATCTAACACTGATTTTAACATACAAGGAAAAAAATGAAAGTGAAAACCTCAGCAGTGTCTGAATGTACACACACAAGAGAGAATGCTCACCGTAAGCCAAAAAAAGCAGAAGAACTAAGTCTGGCCAGATTACAGTTTGCATTATATTTTAAAAATAAAATTCTACATCCATTTTAGCAATATTTATAAATCTATAAATATCAACAGCAAGATAAAAAGTTGCTTACATCCTAGTCATACATCTTCAAAGCCGACCTGATGACTTGTGACAGCACCCAATCTATTTATCACCAACTATATATTACAATATATTATAGAATACTGTCATTTTCTCTTGATACATGGATGAGGAATAACTCCCTGATTTAAGTTGAACTTCTCATTTCTATATAAAAACCACAACAACATAGTTCATCAAGAAAATAACAAGTGTCCAAACTCCATCCAACTGACTACAAGAATATAATAACGTCTGTTTTACCTTATTTATTTTCTATATATCCATACATATATAACTTGAAAATTTTAACTTAGTCTAGCTGGTCTTCTATATAGCCTAAAATTTCTCTTGTTTAACTTTCCCCAGTAAATATTCATGCCACAGTAAAAACATATTTTGTGATTTTACTCGGCTGATAAACCAATTCTTAAGCATTAGCATCCCTTTATGTAGCTGCCCAGTTGAAGGAAATTATTAAAACCAGCAATCATTTACTTGCTTCCTTTAGAAAAAGCTATAAAAAACTCAATTTTTCTATTTGAAGACTACCAATAAAATTATTCCGAGAAGCCAAATCCAGAATATTAAACCATGAGATGAGTACATCTTGTGCATATTTAAACAATTAAAAAAAAAACTTAAGAATAGTAACTGCTAGGGTTTCCTCTGTTTTTCTATGCGTCAAAGTTTTCCAGACAAGTCACATAATAGAAATGTCATTTTAGAGAATTACTACAGTGACCATAATAAAAGCAGTCATCATTTTCCTCTTAATTCGTATTTCAAAAGGCATCTGATCAAAAACAGGGGAGACAAAAACAGAAAAAGGAGGAAAAGAAACAGAAAAAGAAGGAAGAAAAGCAAAAGTAGCACAAAGCTATGCCCCTTATCTGAAGAACACCCTACTGTATGTTTACTAGTGTTTATGTTTCACATCAACATATTTTATAGAAGGATTCATATGCCTAACTCAACTTGTATTTAAATCCTATGGTGCAGACTCTACCATAAAATGCCTCTTGAGTCCTATTAACTGTACCCATGGTTTTACTTTGCCTGTCTGCTTATTTAAGATCTAATCACAGTTTTGAAGAAAAGATTGTCACTTCTAAGCCTGTCCCCTCAGAACCTGTCTGTTATTAGTACTCAACCGGATATTTTCATCTTCAGTTGTAATTCTCTGTGGTCTTTGCAAATGCTATCTACTGGAATCTCTGGCTGCATGGACAAATTGGCTACACATGCCTAGGACTGCTGCTTTGAGAAACATGTAAGTGGCACATTATTCTATTAGCATTTTTGTGTTTTGAAGTACTTCACTTAAATTTAGTTTTCTAAACATATTCACCAATTTGATACACTCTTTCTCAATAAAGATTTTAAAATTCTGCTATAATCTGAACACCTGAATAAAGATGATGGCATGATTTTCAATGAGAGCAATATTAAATTTTTATATCTACTTGTATGTATACAATTTTATATGAAAAGAAAAACACAAAGTATACATATACATAATCATGTGTATATATAGAGAGGTAGAAACCTGATAAGAACATAATGAAGACACTGAAACCTGTATTTCTATATATTGTCATACTCTAAGTGCTCAGTTGTTAAAACAGAATACACTTGAACTTGAAGTAAGGCACAGATTTAAGCCTTAACAACTTGTCATATTTCAATCTACAACTATTTCCTTCTTCCACATTTTCTGTCACCATTTAAAATATTTAACCATAAATGTAGCTAGTCTACACTGCTTAATTCAGCACTAAAAATTATTCAAATTTAAGAGCTATTATGACCTGTTATTTCAGAGGCCCCGTGCACATGCAATGTATCTATCATGTTCAAACATGTTTCTACAAAACAGCATTTTTATAATATTTTATCTGACAGAAGACAACTTTCCTTCCATTAATGTAATATCTGACCTTGTAATAAAAAACCTCAGTATTTAAAATTAAGGGTTTGAACTCCAAAGGTGCTGAGTGGACTCAGCAAATGAAAGGATGAGGTAGCGAAGACTTTCAGTAGTTTGAAGCAGGTACTGGGCACTCTGCAGAATCAGATCCTGATTGTTTATCAAACAGTTTGGGCTTCAGTGAATTAGTATAATCTGTGTTCCCTGATGGAGAGGCAACTCCTCAGGCAGACAAAGTAGGAGTTTTGTTTGCTCAGGTTTTAAAAGGAGGAGAAATCTTACAGTGACAAAAAATTAATGGGTTGCACCTTGTAATTAGGTGGTGTCAGCAGCCAGAGGACAGTTGAATTTTACAGTTTTAAACATAACAGCAATTCTCCATTAACTTGTCAGGAACACAAACAGACAAACTTAAAAAATATGTTTTCAAAATGAAAATGGAAACAGACCTGCAGAAAATCTTCTTATCTTTTCCCATGTTTTCAAAACTACACATCCATATTACAACTCTCACACATGCAAGCACACACAGACAGGAACATTTGCTTTTTTATTTCAGTGCTTATGAACTAACCAGCATATTTTAATTACACCTATGACAGCGAAGTATCTTTATGGAGAAAAGTCACTCTGGTCCCTTCACTAGAGCCCCTTCACTGCCCAGCTCCGACTTTGGCACAATTCATTGCAAGCGAAGCAAAGTCTCAAGTAATGTGGCCCTCTGGTGGAAAACCCCGCACCACGTCCTGCACGCCCGAACCGCACAGTAAACTAACAGCTCCTGAAAACATGCACTGCAAGGCTTCGGCACAACTTTTATAAATACGCAGCGGGATTTTAATCACCAGGCAAGCGTGGTGGCATGCAGCCATATCAGCAAGATGTTGCTGCCACAAGAAAGGGATCCTGGCATTTCAGCATTATCGTGCACTAAAACAACAACAAATAACGCCCCATGCTTTTCACTTCCACGATACTCCACATTCAGCACACACCGGGGGTCTCCAAAAAAGTGCCCCTCTGAAAACAGCCCTTTATTTGTTTAAAAACAAACAGGAAACAAAACAAACTTACCTGCTGTTGTTGCAGATGCAGCAGTTCTACTGTGCTTACTTCAGTGCTCGTGTCACCACTTGATCTTCCATCTCTGCTGCCAGCATCTAATTGGCTGCTTAGAGTGCTCATTCCATTTTGATTCATTGAACTGTTGCTTATTGTCTCTGTCGCAGATTCCTGCATCATGACTTAATACCTAAAAGTGATTAAGAAGTATCAATTAACACACGCGTTACACCTTCACACTTCCATTATCAAGATGTCCCTCTCTGCCAATTACACAGACAGCATCTTTAGAAGAAGAAAAAAGCCTCGCAGAGCCGTTTACCAAGAAATGCAATGCAAACACTGCTTTCATACAGCTGCTAATCACAGGAATTATGATTTCTATAAGCAAGCTTTGTGTGCTTACATTTAACGGCCAAAATAACACACCATGCACGCAGCATGGTCAATAGCATTTATGAACGACTACGTTTTAAAGTCTACCTATAAAACCAGTTTAAGTGAAGGCACGATTTCACACACTGCTCTATATTTCCTATTATCTAGCTTTGACAACCATGGATGACTATACAGCCTTATTTAAAATATTCACTATCTTGATTCTGTCAGAATTTTACAGCATATCTTATGCAAGGCTGTTGTTTAATGATGCACAGCTAATCATACAAAATTAAAATTTTGTAAGGGTGTTACAAATCATATGGTATCAACCAATGATAAATAGTATAATGGGCTTCTCCTTTTTTGTGACTAAATAAAATTTTGCCTCGGAGGCATTTTAAGAAAAAGCTCCTGCTGCAAACACGTCAGATATTGCCTATTTTTTTAATCAAACGCCTGATATTCATTTATTTTTCTGACATTTAAAACATTTAATACTGTCCTTCCTGGGAAGTAATTAAGCTTATGCATGAGCAGCAATCAAACTGTTCACTTGAAGATGACTTAAAACTCAATTTTAACATAGGCAAATAAATGAAAGATATAAAATTAATTTTCCAGGCATGTATTAGATATGAAAGCTGGAAATAAAATCTATCAAGAATATCACTAATGATTGTGCTAAAAACAGCATAAATTATGCATATTACCTTCTCTACAGTAATAAATGTTTTATCATTTTCACTGCATAAATATACTGTACTTTCAGGATAGCAATGAGATGTCCTGCCAAGATCAGTTGAAATCTTTGCAGTAAATAAAGAACCAACGTGCCCTTACAAACCAGAATTTCAAGGCGCATTTTGTATCTGTAATATGGAAAGGTCAGCGTCTCTTCTCAGAGCCACCAAAGTCCTCTCCTGCTCTTGCAGGGTCAGAATGGAGCTGCCTTCCTTCATCCTCACTCCCGACCTACTGACAAGAGTCCTCACAACAACCTGGCTGAGCTGTGATTTTAAAAAACACCTCTGAAGGGAGAGGGATGTGTAAGCAAACTCGGGAAAGGAAACAAAGCTTGCTGTTTAGCCTAATTATTTAACTTAGCTATTTTTTCCCTTGCCAAGTATGAGCAACTGCCTCTTCCTTAAAAAAAAAAAAAAAAAAAAAA
>VZSR01000262.1:3592833-3677833 GCA_013398615.1 Brachypodius melanocephalos | reverse complement strand
GTAGGCAACAGTTTCACACAGCTATCAAGCGATAGGTGCCTCTTCCACAAAGCTGTATCAGAGGTACGTCAAGTTTGGCTGGTTAAAATTACATTAACCTTGAGTTCAGTCCAAAATATTTTATATCAGGCATTTATAAAGACAAAAAATACTGACCAATGCCTAAGTCAGAAATAAACTAGCAAACAACAATTTCAAAACTATGCAGCACGGGAAAGAGAGGAAAAAAAAGGAAACAAGGGAGAACTTGCTTTTCAGTGGCTATGATACCACTGCATTTGTCAAAAACCTTTTAATCTTTAGTATTCCTATCATCAACATCACCACCATCATCATCTCCTAAAACACACTCCACACTCTTAAATAAAACAGTCACCACACCTACTCTATTATGCAGATTAGAACTAATTCTAAGGCATGAATTTTCTAAAGATGTCACAACACTGGGTACTATTCTGTAATTAAAAAATAATGTTTCCAACTATCAGGGAATTATGTATTTTCTCTCTCTCTCTTTCACTTCCCATCTTTTCACCAGAAACTAAATTTTCAATTCTACATTTCCTCTCATTGCTACAAGCTTTTGGCCCATCTCCTCCCTACTAACAGCCTGGACGTACACTTAGCATGGTCTGCCGTTACCATTCTCCCTTCTGCACTGAATTCTTTCTGGCCCAAAAGCAAGGCTAGAAGTCATTTCTTGTTCTCCTCTTCTAGGATCAAGGTTGTAGTTAGATTTTTCTTTCTCACTCTCTTTTTTTTTTTTCCCTTTTTTTCTTTTTTTTTTTTCTTTTAAGTTTTCTGATATCTCTTTCCCTCCTTAACTGGGGCAGGTGGCCCCCTGTGTGCAAATCCAGACCACTAGAACAGCCAAGTCCTGTGCAGTCACACAGGTAGCCCAGACCTCTGACTGCTACTGCATGGGATTTTTCACTCCTGGGTGCAGGGAAAAACCTGCTGGCAGTGACAGGTATTATGTCACAGCCTGTTTTCTACCAAACAAAAGATGACAGGCAATGCAAACTGTTTTTCAGATGACAAGTTCCCATCAAATGCGTTGCTCTAATTCTGCACCCTTCCTGCCCTTTTGCCTCTAGCAACAATTATGCAAAAGAACATATAACAGGTCAGGATCCCCCCAAACTCGATATGATCTCACTTGTAATCCTCTGGACAACTGTCAGCTCTTGCAACAGTTGGATACTATCTCTAGTACTGCAGGATCTATAAGCAAGCCTTGCACTGATAAGCCAAAGAACTGGTTTAATAACAGTCCAAAGCACTAGCAAGAACTAAGAGGAAGAAATGTGAATGGTACATACCAGCATTAAGTAACACAAATTTCAAGATGCATGGCCAATATTTAGGGAATCTCTATATTGATTTAAATACTATTAACTAGAAATCATAGGCTTAACCTTGCAAAACTTTTGCATATGTGAGAGAACAGACAGACTACTTGAGTGAGTAAGAACTGGAATCCTAGAACTGTAGAATGGTTTGGGTTGAAATGGATCTTAAAGATCATCTATTTCCAGTCCTGGAAACACAATCACGTATTTACATAATAATGACCATGTTTAAATTGTATTTACTTACATTATATTGTATATGTGATCTCAGAATACACAACACCATATTCAATCCTATAAAAAATAAATCCCAAATAACATTTTGTCATTTATTTCCTAAAATAAAAATGCAACTCTATACATTTACAATATTATGATTAAAGAGATATCAGAATTGTACTGTTTCTATTCATATTGTGTTTTCATAATGAGAACATAACAAGGATAATATAATTAAAGAAGATATAATGAATTACTTTAAAGTGGGCCCTCCATATTTCTAGTCTTTAAAGTTAAGCTTCCTAGCAAGCTTCTTCCCCCTCAACTTACTCAATTAACAGTGATTAACTTTGGTAGCAATCATAAGAATGCACAGGGAAGAGGAAGGATTGACTTTTTCCCCTCCAAGTTCCCCATTTCCCAGTTTTTCAACAACAACATCTATTGTTTGCTATGTGCAGACAAACTCTTGAAAGCTTGTTGTAGGTGGGTTTTCACTTTCCAAGGGTTTCGTAGAGACTGGCAATGAAAAGGCACTGAGGAAACCAAAGTTCACTCCGTACTGAAGACAGTTTCACCGCTGCTGCCATCCTACTGGGGCAGTCTAGGAATAGACCGGGAAGATGCATGGAGCAGTCTAGGACTTCACTTGGGAAGATGCATGGTGACCCTGGGACCTACAGCTGCAATGGTTGTGAAGACACACTGGAGAAGCAAACCCTACCCAACAGCACTGGTGAGGACCAACACACGTAAGCACTGCTCAGGGCTGAGACCCTCTCAAAGGGTGAGCCACCACCTTCACAATTTATACAACTCAGACTGCAACTTATTTGCACCTCAGATGACCATGAGATACAAAGTACAATCATTATTTTTCATTCATTTTCCAGTTTGAAGTATCCTAAATATTAAGAGGATTGGGCCACAGATCAGTCGCATGGGGTCTTGACAATGGTGTGAATTGTGTGTCCCTCAGCATGGCGTGGGGACATGTGAGGGCAAGCAAGGTCACAAGACTTGTCTTGAAGAATTGTCCTGGGTAAGGAGAGTCAGTCTGGCTGGAGTGAATCCAAGGGTGAAAAATCCTATCTGCTGTCAGACTGCTTCCTGGGAGGGAAAGCTTCAGGAGAAAGCCTGGGTGGAAACTGGCACAGATACAGTGAGGATGATCAGGATCCCAGCAGGAAATAGAATAAGCCAGGCAGCCAATGCATGTCACATGTGCAGTTCATACACAAAGATTTACTGAAAATATTTTGCTTCATGTATGTTTTAAAAAAAATCTGTGGTTTCCAATGATGATTATGGTTCCTTCCACTCAACCCCAAAAGTCCTTAATTGTTGACACTATGTCAACACTTAACATCTTTTTCTCTTTCAGAAGGTTAACAGTGTTAAGACATTTCTTTGGTGAAGAATTTAGCAACTTACTAGGAGTGCAATATTTATTCTACATCAATTTATTATTATTTTGAAAAACTGAGCCAGTAAGAATGGTTAATAGCTAGTCCATTCTGTAATTAACTCCTGTGGATATAAATCTCTCTACCCATGTGAATCCAGGATGGATCATGTTATGCTGCAAACAGTAAGTTGCCATTAAACTACAACACACAGATGGTGAGGCACCAACTGGTTAATAAGATTTTTTACTTTACAGCATGTGACCAAGGATACTAGATTAGAAACAGCGAACCGGGCAAATATATTCCTAAAAGCCTCTGTTTGCAATAAACTACAAGTATGTTCTGGATCTAGAGTGTTTGCAAACCTCTGAGAGGTTTTGGCAATAAAATAAACTAGAACAAGTTGGAGGGAGAGCGGTGTCTAAAGACCTGCTTTAGATTTCCTCCCAATACTAGAGATCAGTGTGGGTGCACCAGGAGGGACTTAAAATGACTGTAGATCTAAAGATAAAACAAAGAAGAAAAACAAGTTTCAATTCACTATTTACAACCCATTGATTAGTTGACTGGTTGTTCTTGTAAATAACATTTATCAACAATATTTCATTCACAAAAAACCTGTTAGTATACCAACCCAAGTAAAACAGCATTGAGATTTTCAAGATTTGTTCCAGCAAACTAAAGAAGGCATGAATAGTCCCTGGGGGTAAAAAAAAAACAACCCCAAAACAAAAACAAAAACCAAACACAAAACCAAAAAAAACCCCAAAACAAAAAACTGCTCATATCAAAAGATACCATTTATATTTTAGAGAAAAACAGACCATCTATACCATCATGAAGACAGAATTCAAAAAACCTCTATCATATTGTTGTGGTTTACGAATTGTGTTTACATTTAGAACTCCCACTAAAACCATGAGCCATTTCCCTGCCCTGTCCTCCAACTGGAGGCAAAAAAGGCAAAGAGCATGGGTTGAGATAAGAGCAGTTTACTGGAAAAAGCAATGAGATAAGAAAACTAACAGTAACAGCAACAAATTAATAACAAAAGGTATAAGAAAAGAAAGGATTTACATGGGAAAACCCCAATAATAAACAATACTGGACGACTCAATCTGCCATCTTTACAGGACCTAGAAGAGATGATGTGAGGTAGTACAGAATAACCTCCGTGACTTGGCCACACCCCCTGCTAGATACTGTAAAAAATTAATACTGTCCTGGCCAAAACCAGGAAATATATACACAAGATATGAAAGAACCTGGAGTGATTGGTGAAACCCTTCCCCTGAGAACACAGTTTAGTATTTCAGTATGAACTGATACAACATCTGCCTCATTAATTCTGGTAATAGTAATATTTACAATTTCACCAGAAACACAAAAAAATAACAGTTCTCCTTTGTTGCTAACAGACCTTTGCAATTAGCAGCCAGCAACCAAAATTAATCTTTCTTTCAGCCTGTTCTGAGCATGTCCTAGAGTCCACTGCCAGTGGCACAACAAGCAATCATAGGGAAAACCTATTTTCACAAAAAAAAAACCCCAATGGTACTACTAAAATGATTTTATCCATCCTTAATTATATTAAAAGACTCTCAAAATAGAGCAAACTTGCAGACATATTTTGCCTTCACAGCAGCCAAGTTTGGCAGGTTCCCAGACTCTGGCAACACAGACACTCCTGTCTCTTCCAAATCCAAAATCTACGATGAGATAGAAAACAATGTAGTTAAAGAACTTCTCCAACAGCCTCCTCAGCTTATCTTCTCCTGGCCTCATTTACTTCAGCTCCTCATTCCTGTTCTGAGCTCCAACTCACAGAGTTCGATCTGGTCTTCTGCACTATTTTGGCTCTGACCTGACAGAACACTGACCTACTGAAGCTGTTTTCCATCCAGAATGAGGACTGAAAAGAAAATCTTGAAGGTCTGGCTGTTACACCTCTGCATATTTCAAACAGTGCCACCTACCAAGTCCCAGAAACCTGCACTCTTTCCAGTCACTTCAGAAAGGCTTTTACTCTCATGTATATCTCCAAAATAGCTAGGTTCCACATAAAAAAGCCTCACACATTGAAGGATGGATTGCTCATGTATTTAAATAACAAATTTCTCCACTGTCTGTAGAAAAAAAATGCTATTTTAGTGAGGCCCACATAAACAAGGGTTTGAGCTCCCTCTGCAGGCTTTATGTCTGTAATTAAAAAAAGCTTTTCCCACGGCCATGCAGTCATAAACGAATAATGATGATGTGCAGAAGCAAAAATGTTTTGACAGGATTTGGCATTAGAGTAGTTGAAATTATCATTTATGTTTTTCTTTAAATCAGACATTTGGAGAAAATTGTGGTCTAGTGTAAACAGGTGCACTCCACTGCAGTGAGAGTACCAGACACTTTGCTTCGAAGTGCATTTAGCTAATTTTGTGTTAATTTGAAGGCAACTTAAATAAATAATGATAACTAACTACAAGAGCTAGTATATAGGGGAAGCATTAGGAGAAAAGAGTGCCATCAAGACAGAAGAGCAGGGAAATATATGTAAAATATTAACTTTTTACTTTAACTAGTAAAGCAGATTATGCTACTGCACCAGACTTACACTGATTTATTGGTACAGACTATCTGGAGTGTATGCAGTACTAAACTCACAAACAGAGATTTCTACCCCAAGTAGCATCAGATCAGCACACTTAGGAGCTAAATCACCTACAAGTTTCACTAGAGCCACTATCTAATGGGATTTCTTACAGGATTAGGGCAGAAATGTGGATTTCCTTTACGTTTCAAGTCCAGTCATTAAAAAGAAACCTCCTTTTTCAGACTAATAGCATTTTTCTTTTTTCCTTTTCACATTAAGAAGAAAAAATCTAGGATTTAGAAATTACATATAATCTTGAAAAAAGCTATACAGATTATACTGTGATAAGAACATAAAAGCTAGCAAATATATTTCATAAACAAAGATATATACTAATGATAATTGAAATCCATATCTGTGTTTAGCAGCTCACCTTTGATCTCACCTTTCAACGTATTTCACCTCCCAGTTTATTCTGGCTGAGACTTTGGTATGAAACCCATAAAAACAGAATGTAACCATACAGCAAAGAATTTATTTAACAGCCACAGACAACAGAAGTACCAAATATACGAAATTATTAGAAAACACAATGATATAAACATATTCACCTCATCTCTTTCTCAGCAAATGTGAGAAAAAAAGTAAGATTTTGACTATACAACACTCAGTTCTTGCAGAACACACCATCATATAATCACATGCTAATCAGTAATTATTTCTAATTGACATTCAGGCAATTTTTTATATAATTTTCTCTGTTTACATGTCATATTACACTCTTTTCCTCTTCTTATATCTTTGAGGTCTATGCATGCTAACATTTTTAGATAATTGCCCTATTTTTGTACTGCAGCCTCTTAGAGGTAAGACTGTATCACACTGTGGAGAGATCTATAATCTCTGATATGCAGAAGAGCTCTCTCTGGGGCCAGAAGCTGTACTGCAGATTCACTATGGAAGCTCTGTTCTGCTCATCATCCCACACAGCTGAGACCTGCTTGTTCCAACACAGCTTTTTTCTGTTTGTTGAGGTGAGCTGTATGAAAACCAACTGCAGCCAGATACTAGTGATGCTTCCTAGTGCTCAGTACTGTCCAGCATCTTCGTCAACAGCCTGGACAACAGAATGGAGTGCACCCAAGTAGATGTATGGATGGTCCTAGTTTGACGGGTGTGGAGGGTTCGTGGAAACACTATGGGGATGCTATTCAGAGGTAGCTCAATAGGTCAGAGGAATGAGACAATGATGAACTTCATGTGGAATCCCACCAAGAACAAGTGCAAAGTACTGCAACCAGGCAGTTAAGAATCCCTTATTGGAGGTGAGGAGCCACCAGGATACAGAACATCTTTTCAGAGTAAGGTCTGTGGAGTCCAGACACAGAGCTGAACATGATCGCACTACAGGCTTCTTTCTGCACAAGACACCAACAGACTCTGAGGAGTCCACCAGAATACCATCACAGTACTAGGAGAGAAGGGGCATGATAAACAGGGAGAGTTTGAGAAGAGTAGGTTTGTTCAGCCTTCAGAAGGGAAGGCTATGTAAGGATGCCCTTACATGTCTTCAAGGACCCTCAAAGGTAAGGTGTGGAAGGTGGAACAAGAGGTGCACAGTGACAAGAAAAAGGCAATGGACACAACAAAAGTTGAAACACAACAATATTTGATTAGATGAGAAAAAAAGAACATTCACAGTGAACTGACATTGCAACAGATCTCCACTCTGAAAATCAAAATCAACTAGAAAACACCATGATCATCCTGTTCTCAGTGAATTGTGCTTTGAGTGGGACACGGTGATCCATCGTTTCCAGAGGGCCCTTTCTACCTCAGTTCCACCACAAGCCCTTGATCCAATAGCCAGGATTACTGATGAATATCCTTAAGAACTGTAGACACCACCCAAGCCATCTCTGGCTGTCACATGCAACAGGCAAAGGATGGATAGTAGTGTTTGCAGAACTTCCCTATGCATGCACAGACCAGTTCTCACACTCATTCAGCAGGCTCTGCTGAATTAAGGACACGCCAGGCTTCCTGCCTGTGCCCAGATCACTGCTCCAACTGCCACACAGCACTCATGTCCTCCATATTAGCCAAGACAAACTTTGTGCAGTAGTCTGTGCTAAATCAGCATTGGGTAGTCTGCATAGGGCTGCAACAAGGCATGCAAATCACATCATTCACAGCTAACTTGGGTAGCTTTGTATCAACTTTGGTAACACTCTTCTGGTAACTCATTCTCATTCTTACATTATATCTATCAGCATCTGCTCCAAACAGCTTTAGACGTGGTTTAAAAAACATCCACCCCATCTCAAAATCTAGTATTCATACTATACATATATGTTAAGTCATTTGAACCTCCCCCAAAAAATTCTCTTTTAAAACTGAAGCTCTTCATGTTTGTTTTGGTTAACCAAGGCTCAGATTTAAATGGAATGATTTACCTGTAGTAAATCATAGTTACAAATTACATAGTTTTACATTATAGTTACAGATTCATGAACCATTAACTACCGACCTGGTGATCTGATACCCTGCTTATAATGGCACCCACATTTTAAAAAGCATTTTTCATCAGCAAGTCAGTATCATTATCCCCATTTTTTAACAGATGAAAAAACTGAGGCATAAAATAAGGAACTGATTGGATCAAGGTCATGTAGCAAGCTAGCAGCAGAGACAGGAATAAAAACAAGGTGGCCTAAGACCTAGTGCAGTGTGCCTCACTGTCATTTCCTCACCCCAATGTCTCTTTTGTCTGGGTTCCTGCATTTCAATTTACGCTCTCTCGAGTGTATTAACTTACTTTGAGGAAAAAATAGTCTAAATTTTTTGGTTGTGTGACTGGTCTTTCTATTGTGATCTGTATAGGTACTCAGATACCTTTGTATATGGTTAAAATATAAAATAAAACATATGGCAAATGAGATCATATATACATTTACTAAAATTAATTTAATGGTGACAGAATCATGATTTTCTCATCCCTGTACAGATAGTTATCATGTACTGAAAGGTTTCCTTACTCTTTTAATGCTGTTAGTGTTGACACCTCTAACCAATTAGTATCTTCCTTGGACTGCATTATCATGTTGTTTAGGAGTACTATGGATAATTAATTAAATAAGAGCAGAGATATCAGAAGGATACAGGATTCACCAGTTTTTATCTTACCATATTTTTACAGTCTTTCTAACCAGCTTTGGATTCTAATTTATTTGGGGTTAGTACTCATTAAATATTTTGCCAACAGTTATAACAAAACAGCTGGGTTTTGGGGGTTTTTTTCTCATTTTTCTCAACAAATAAGTATGATTATCAAGAAAATGTTATCAAGAAAATAATTGTATTTATTTGACAGAAGAGATACAAATTTTTTGAACACTGAATCTCCTCAGAATCTGTATTGTCACACTTGGAAGTCTAAAGGCTTGACTACACTCTGCAGTTAAATATAACACAAACCATCAGCATTCAAGCAGGCTGCAGAATGGAGCTCAGAAACTCAGCAGGGCTTTTCAGCATTAATACCAAAATAAGCGTCTCTGCACGGACATGCAGCTGTGCTGCGTAGAGGTACTCGTGTGGATCACTACCAGCTCAGGCAGAATGAGTATGTACTACAGCACTTTCTATTGTACAACACAAACACACTGAAAGCATCTTTGAAAGACAGTCTAAGTTCCCATAGACAAGTTGCAAACCAGCAATTAAGTGCCTAAAATACCAGGTGGCACTGAAACCTCTAAGTCTCTGAAAGCAATCCAAAGCTTTGCCTCCCTGGATGAAAAGACATCACCTAAGCGCCAGAAGTTCTGCTACTGCATATGCCAAGAGACACCACTGTGATAGCTCTGCACACTGGAGGCAGTTAGTGATTCACAAATTGCACATAGGACCCTTCAGAGCTGCACAGCTCACTGGCATTATGCCTAGAAGCTAAGAACAGTGCATCGAAGAAGAAGCACAGTTGCATGGGTACTCTTCTCCAAAAGGGCAACAAAAAGATGGAGAAGTGGTGAAAAACCTGCAAGTCCTAGGATAACTTATGTGCAGTCCTGCAAAATGCCATGTTTGACATGGCAAATAAATGCGTTACAGAATATCTAAGTAACTACATAGCTCCTGGTGGCTCATGTAATATCTACTACCCTGGCATGATCTGATTCAGCAGGGTATTCAAAGCGTGTCTGCAACTAAAACTTTCCAACTATTCCCACCAGCCACACAGCAATAGTTAAGCCACTCAATTTTCTCACAATGCTGTAGTGAGGACATTTGACATAAATCCTTACCCTTAACTGATATATCTAACACTACTTATTTAAGACTTATAACAAATAGGTGAAAACATTGCAGTGATTCTTCTCTTTCTTATCAATTCATAAAGGAAAGATATATTGCCCATTACAGATTGAAAAGGAGTTATTTTGCAATTCTTCAAACATTTTGCAATATTAAGAAATTATTGCTTTGCTGTGGGATTAAAACAAGGGGTTTTCTTTAAAAAATGTTTGGGTTTGGTTTTTTGGTTTTGGTTTCTTTTTTTTTTTTTTTTTTTTAATAGGAGATCATGAGAAACAGCCCACTTATCCCACAGTAACATCTAAGAATTTTCATTACAAATACATCCCATTTGTCTTGGAGTTCCTGCTCTTAATTACTTATGAAAAATGGAACATCTCCAGGAGAGATTAAAAAAGGTGCACTGCACAGTTCTCAACACCTCAGATGCCTCACAAGTGAAACAGGAATTTGACAACAGGAATTCTTTCTTTTTGAAGTTTGATGAAGAGTAGTAACAACTGAAAGCCCAGGGTGATGTCCCTCATCTGAATGCTCATCACGATTAGTTCTGCCTAATTTCTCAACTCCTCTGGGGTTAGTAAAGATCCATTCATAATCCCAAAGTCACCATTTACTGCTACTTCCAGAGACTTGGCAGCTTGATCTGTACCAGTAAATCAAATACTTCCCACAAACACTCTTGAGCACTAGAATATGAACACCTACATTTTAAACTGTTAAAATTGCTCTTGAAATGCTTTTCACTCATGCCAGCTAGAACTCTCCAAGACAATTTGCGGGCACAGTTCAGAAGTGAGAACATTGCAGGAACCATTCCAAATAAGCAGGTGGATCTTGTCACAAATTGCTTTGAAAACTTGAGTAATGTACACCATAGACATCAGCTGTTCTATGCAGTGGGACTCTGCACATGGGGATGATCCTGGATACATCTTATTAATAGTCCAGATATAGCATAAAAATCAGTTGCAGTGGCATCCTGGTGGAACCAAGCCTCATCCTAGTGATGAGCTTTTGTTATTTAATTTTAAAAAATCCACCTAACACTAGAAAACATAGCTGACAGCAAAATAAAATACACTTGCACACATTTCCTTCCATAATATTTCCTTATGTTCTTGAGTAATTTTTGCATTCTAAGCCATCCTGAAGCTTTCTACTTTCTCAAAATAGTGCTCTTTCTTATCTGCAAGTGCTTACCACTTTTCTGGTAAGCTTCATCTACTTGACCATCACCTGATCCTTCAATGTACCTGCTTGCTCAGTTATCCTACTATGGCCACAAACCTTCATGCAATTTGATGTTTATCTAGTTGATAGATCATGGGCTTACCCTTGCATTGGAAGATACAAGAAATATTCACACCCACAAAACAGCCTATTAAGTATCCAAGTGACAAAGATGACCATTTTCAAAAATAGCACTGAGATAAGGATAAGTAGTTTGCTGTTCTCGACCCTCTTCTGATTTTGGATATCTCAGCTACTTCCATAAGAAGGGCAGATAGAAACCTCTTTCTTGAACCTCCCTGAATGTAGTTTATGCAAAAAAGAAGTTTTAAAGTTTTTTTGAGACAAACTTACTTTATCTCAGTACTCATGATGGAAAACAAATAAGACTGACAGCTTTTCACATGTCCCACTTTGTGTTTTTAAGGCATGAGGGAAGAAAATATCCCTCTGTAAGCTAAGCATATATTGGAACGGATTTTAAATCTATTTAACAGTTATTCCACTTGTTGTGGACTATGCTACAGCACATCACAGTAAACTGTAATTTTACATGGCTGCATTACAGTTTCAGACATTTTATTACATAATTTACAATGACATTTTTCTTGCTGTATTCATTCTGCAAGAACAATGCAAAAATTACTACAACAATGCAAATGCAGTTTTCATATCATGCCTGCTTAGGATACATGGATAATAGTGTTATACAGTATTTATTAATGCTTTCTCAGTCAATATGTTACAATGTACTGAATTCCTTTTGTCATGGGACTCAATTCCTTAAATTTTGCAGTGAGATGAAATTACAAGAAATAAAAGACCAAAGCTAATCAAACATAAACACGATCCTAAAGTTTATTGACTGCATTTAACAAATGTTATCCATTAGGGCGGTTATCTCACTGAGAGGAGAAAGGTGGAGAAGTGGTTGGAGTGAAAAAGGTATGTCCCATTTCCTATCATTAGAAGTCAAAAATTTGAGGTGGCAGTGCTGTTAAACCTCATTTTCTTTGTATGAGTGACATTATTATTTTAAGGAAAGTAATAATATTTACATGTAAAACTGTATTTGAGATAGAATATGTATCAGAGGGCATACAGCAGTATCTTTGCTAGTCAGGCATGAGATGCATGAGACATGTCCAAGTGAACCAGGACTGGCACTCTGCATGGTATATAATGACTCTTTTTTTTTTGTAAAAAATTCCTCTTGAAGGTTACAATATTTCATCAAGCATCCTGTTCTAAAAATTACATGTTCACATCTCACTGATAATTATGAAGTTACAAAATACTTACATTTCTGCTGCACTCTAGAAAGCTGTGCATCACTATCAGCTATATACACCTTTGATTTACATGTTTTAAATAAACTATCATTATTAATTAGCAAGAATCAAACAATTTATTTTAAGAAGGATTTTAATAAGTAGAAGGAGCATCTTTCCTGGAACTAGTTCTATTATCTCAACAGACACCTCAAGTGGAAGTCTGGTAGATGCTATCAGAATTAGTTCCTCATAGCATCTCTGCCTTTTTTTGAAGATAATCAAGGACAAGGTGGCACAAGATAATTAGCAACTGGTATCATCAGCTCCCTGAATCATCTCCATAACTGATACCGAGCTCCTGCAGGCAGCCCTGGCTTACAGTCTGCGACTCCCAGGGAAGGTATTTCAACACAAGAAAGTGGCCCTACATCAGGGAAGAATACATACGATACAAGAACTCCTCAGTATTTCCAGCTCCTCACTGCTGGAGTAAAGCAGTTTACCATTGGGATACCAGACTCTTTCTTTGGCCCCTGTCTTTTGCTTTTGTGACTGTTTTCAAACAGGAACACTGTTTAAAAAAAAAAAAAAAAAGGCAAAAAAAGCATCTATTTCTTAAATCTGAAGTAATTGTGGGGTTTTTTCCTAGGAGAAAAAATAAGTGCTTCTTATATCAATGTAAGCAAATAATTGGCCTGCATTTCTAATTAATGACATCTCAAGATATGGATATTTGAGATCTGAGTTTTGCCACCAATTTTACTACAGTGTGGATGTCAATCTCTGTTTTGAAACCACACATCTAGTGGCAAGTTCACAATTCCTTTAAGTATCTTCTTAACAAAAGGTTCTAATTCTCAAAGGGGTTCAAAGTTCCTTACTTTTGAAAATAACATAAAATTACAAATTCAATAGTTTACCTTAAGACAGCAAAGTTTAAAATTTTAATCTCTGTTATCTATTGTCTCAGTTTTTTCATCTTTGTAAGTAAAACCACTGAGCTTTTTAAAAAGTGATTTTATTTTCTTGGATAAGAAGATCTGCACCCGCTATGTATTCTTATTTACTGCTATCAAAAAGGTAGCCTTTTTTGCATTTTACAAGGAAAATCTTTACAAGTAACATGAAGGACTGCTTTTCATTTGGCATCGTATTTCCAAGCAGGACACCATTATTAACAAGAACAATTTATGGAAAATATACATAATTTTACTACAAAAATTTTGGAATGCATACAATTATGTTAGGACAGAATTTTACGGGTCTCAAAAAAAATATTAGGCTTCTTATTTTGTACATCCAGTTTCCATTCAAGTGACACATATGTGTTATTAATCCTGATGTAAAGCTATGGATCTTGTCAATACTTACCAGGGCTTAAAAAGCTAGAGAAGGCTGTTTTTACAATAAAGGGTATGGCACACACACACACACAATTTCCCTACATTGACTTTAATGTCTTAATACTACTACATCTTACCAGTAGGCAGCACTGTTACATCTTTTTAGACGTTAGCAATGTTAATGACATACAGTGCCATCTGCAACTTTCTACATAATATCTGACCTTTACTTCCATTCAACCCTCATTATTTTTTCTTCACGCAGTGTTTCTATCTCCCAGATTTTATTTCATAAAAGAAAATAAGAAGAAAATCAAAATGCTGGAATATTTTTTAGCACATCAAAAAATGGGAAATGGACTGGAATGCTACACTGGATTGCATTAATCAATTACCATAGCTGTCACTGTTTAAAACATGGCAATATCTATATCAAATGATGAATTACCTTAGGCAAGTACCTCAGTAACGGAAATGATTCATTTCAGTATTGATTAAATCATTTAGGCCTTTAAGATCTAAAGAGAACAAACTGGTAGAACAAACAATGGTCCTGGTCCAGCAAACTGTTGTTCAAATGAAGAGCACATGATCCTTCAGTTATGACAATCTAATCTTAAATTGGACGTTCTTCTCAAGAAGGATTTGAAATGTAAAATACTGGAAAAATGAATTTTATAAAGCAAATAACATTTTTCTTACTGCTTTCTTGAAAAAGGCCAAGCTTAAATATACAAACATGTACAGTCTTTGTAACCGATCATTTTCAGTTTTTCCATTTCAGAGTTTGCATCAACTAATTGGACCCAACTGTATTTGCAAAAATTTAAAATTCACTACTGAGTTCAATAGGATTTTAGGATGTATAAAGAAGGAAGAATTTTATGCTGAATTTATATGTACCCAGCTGCAAAGGTTACTGGCAGGTGTTAATAAGTATATTGACAAAGTACAGATAATGAATACTTACATTAGAATATTTATCTATTTAATATATATATTTCTATGTGTAGAACCACATATTTATATGAGTAAAAGTTTCAAATAAATCACATTCTCTTAGTTAATTGGTAAACAAGATATACTACTTTAAACATCTTAGCAGTGCCAAAGATTTTTTCCACTTTCTGTCCTACTTTCACACCAAAATTACAATTTCATATTTCATAAAAAGGCACTGAAACGTAAAACGGGCCAACATCAAAATATAACAAGGAAGCAAAGATAAATTAGAGGAATTCTTTGGTTCTTTCACTAACTAATCAGATATATACAGAAAAGGACCTTTTAAGTTTAATGATACCTGCTCATTAAATGATGCTAAACACTAAAATACCACGAACAGCAGGGAATTTCAGTTTACATTAGAGAAAAAAATAAAAGGGTAAAAATGACTGAAGTTGGCCAGTTCAAGCTGATAGGGCACTTCAAATGAATAACAGAAGAATAAAAGAGACACTCTAGGTTAAATTAGGTTCTCCTATGCCTTTTCTTGAAAGTGCTTAACTTCACAAATTTTATTTGAATTAACTAACCTGCCAAAATCAAAGACTTGAATAGGGGTAAAGTTAAACAAGCAACCATACTTCACAGTAAGTTTACCCATTAAACAGCAGATAAAACCTCTGCATAAGAAAAGATGGGGGAAACAGTTTTAGAACATGCATTTTTTCCTCTTCTAGTCAGGAAAATGTCATCCCTGTCATACTTTTGAAGTAAAGCTCTACTTCACAACAAAATTATTCTGATATGGAACTTAATTCCTCTAATAATTTGTTTATAAGAATCCATTTTACCCAAGCTCAGCACAGTTGCACAGCTTTCTTTCTCACCATTTGAAATATATGATACTTGAGTAAAATGATTTTAGCATGACCTTAAAGGTACTAAGAAATTACAGAGTATTACCTGACTTTTGCAAATACTCTGCATTTAAGGGAAAATATGCTATTTGAAGAAATCAACAAAGTTAAAGGAAAATGAACAAAGATTGTAAATGAAAAATGTGGCTTCAGATCTTTCTCAAAGCACATGCTATACTCTCTATTAATTTTGTTTGAAGGCGATTACTTTTATCATTAAGAATAAAAAATACTTCCATTCTGTTTCTTGGATTTTTTTTTCCTCCAGCACAGGCAGCTGTAACACAATAATAAAATACATTTCTCACATATTTACAGTCTGTTTCTCACACTTCCAACAAATTTTCTTTCTGCTTAAATTTAATTTAGAAAAGAAAATTAAAAACAAACAAACAAACAAACAAACACACAAGAAAAACCAAAACTCACTTTATTAAGCAGGCAAACTTTTCCTAACAGAGAAGTTTTAACTGCAAGAACTACAGTCCTGAAAAGCGACCCTTGTAGGCTGCAACAACTTGTTTGAAAGACTCAGCTGTAAGATCGGCCTGCTCTGTTGTATTTGGGGTTTATTTTTTAGTACACAAAATGCTTCTAGATTGTGTTAGCTATTTTTAGCTAGTATCCTAGCAATTTCAGAGAGGAATTAAGTGAAAGAAAGAAGAGAAAGGAGCAAAAATGTATTTGGGGGTGTACAGGTAGCAAGCAACTCTCTCCTTCTGGGTCTTTCTCTGGCAAAGTGTCTCTGTTCCTTAACATCCTCCCCAGAAACCCCTCACCTTCACAGACTGATGTTCAGCCTGAGGATGCAACATTGGATTGGGATACAAGAGATCATTATGTTGGTCACTGACAGAAAAAAAATATGGATTTGATTTTCAGAGATGATTAGCAGTTATGGTGGCCAAGCATAGATTTAAATGTTAACCCACAAGACTTGGGTAATGGCTGTCAACCTCACTGAGGGACTGCATGATTATTCTCATGGCTTTGAAACACTCCAAATGCTCCAAGTATGGCAGGAATGCAAACAAATATGACCCCAAAGTAAGAGGTGCTGACATATTTGTTCTCTTTTGTTACTGCCTGACAGTAGACCCTTCAGATGGCCACCTCCAAGGGGATGAACCCCTGCCTCCATCTAGGTACGTGCCATCACCTTTAAACCTTGTGTTTCAAAAACAAAGCTGTTTTATCATCACATCACTATATAAAGGTGCTGAGTGATGGGTGCTGTGTCAGCTTACAAGAAACACTAGATTGCTTTTAGTATGCCACAGCTATAACTGCAAGATGCCAGAGAGCATCACCCATCCAGGAGGAATCTGAACAACTGAAAAAAGACACAGTAGGAGTTGTAGAATAACTGTGTATGAAAACTGCATATATATAGTGATGGACTAAAACATGAGAAATATTTTTGCTCTAGAAAAGTTGCCATAAAAATACAAGACACATTAAGGATGGGGCTGACATAAAGTAAATAAGTATCTTCCAGAATATTTCACTTCCTGTGAAAGAGCCAGGCAAATCTCTTGGTCCATGCAACCAATCTGACAGCATTGATCAAGGAACAGTCTTGGGCATACTCAGTACATAAAGGCTCTCCTACAGTTCACTGTCAACAACTATGTAAAGAACACTGAGTTATGTTTCCCATGCCTTAACAATACAATCAGAGCTAAAAAGGACATGGTGGCACAGATAAAACTTTTTATTCACACCTGCACTGGGTTCGCTCAATTGAATAAACCCAAGCATCTCCTGTTTGTGTGAAACTTAGCAGTGAAGAGCTTCCTCAGAGATACTTCTCCTAGTCTGAATACCACGGCATGCATCAGAAAATAGTTCCAGTATACCCAGAACTGATCCATGTGGCAGGTAAGGCTGGATGCATCTGATTCAGAAGAAGAAATGTTATTCTCAAAAAAATCCTGTGTGCTTGGTTTACAGTTATTCTTAGAATACTGACACATGCCACTGCATTGTACTGCACAAATATTTATACAAGATTTTAATTAGACCCCTTAGCTGCGTATTCCATGACATTCAAGCTCTAACTGATGTTATATAATAGAATGTAGAGATAGGAAAAATTTCTCCTTACCATTGATCTAGTTGATGCTACTTAAAAGCCCTTCTAAAAATTATCAAATATTGTAACTATTACTGTACTTTGTCAAAAGCTGAGAATTGCTTGGAGATGCAAGAATAAATGCACTGATATTAAGACTGGGGGGATTACCTGCTACCCTGGAAAATAATATGGAAAACCACCTGCCTGCCCAAGAACATCCAACTGTTTTAACTGAGTCACGAGAGCAATGGCTGCCCTTTAGAGCCCACCAAGTTGCACAGTTCTAAACCAGACATGTCAGGTTGTGTGCAATCTATAGTACACAAATGAGAAATTCTATCTCAGATTAATCTTTAGTATTTCTATTACTTTACCTCATTACCTCTGTCTTACCTCCTATTTAGAGTTTTGTTTATACATATGAAATTGTTTCTTGATCCTAGAATTCATTTTCTTTTCTCTTACCCTGCCTGCATTCCCTTTAATGTAATTTTCCCCCTTTGTCCAGTTCTTGCACTCTGCTTTTCCATTAATCTCATCTTTTATCCTGTTACTTACTTACTATGAAAAAACCCCCTCTGACTTAATTTTGAAGAACACATTAATAAGTGATACTTTCACTTTTACTTCTAGTTCTCTTATCTCCCTCTTCCTTCTCAACTGAGTCATTTATTCTAGAGTTTCTATTCCTTTCAGTCCCTTCCAGCCTTAAAATCTATCATCTTTATTGAAAACATTACTTATTGTCTTATTTTAAATAGCGAAAAGGCAAAAACTAACTAACTGAATAAGCCTGCATCTAAAATCTTAACACGTATCTCAGAGAAGGGAATCTGAATGGCATCTGGCCCATCTTCAAGGACCTTGTAGTATCTGGTTGATTACAACAGACACGTTTTTGAACCAAATTAATACCCATTATATGGACCCACATAAGGTTGTCAGCTTAATCCCTGTATGGGCCATTTACTTAAAGAGCTGGACTTGATCCTTGTGGGTCCTGTCTCCCTCAGAATATCCTGTCAGTCTGAGATTGAGATTATAAATTACAGAACTATTTACAACTGAATGCAATCACAGTGTGCTAGGTGCTTTCCAAACAGCGGAGAAATTATGTGGCTAGCATGTAATTCTGAATAGATGAAGTCATGTTTCATAATTGGCAAACAGGGAATAATAGAACCTGCCTTCTTTAGAAATTACATTGAAAAAAGTGAGAAATCACTATTCCAAAAAAATTAATTTCTATCACAACCCCAAAATTATTCTTGCCCATTGCTAAAATATGAAGAGAATATATACTAAAACACTGAAATAAAGCATCATTTTAAAAGATTGGCCACATTTTAGCTATCTCAACAATACTGATTCATACTCATGTTTCCTCTCACTCTCCTTACCATTATTTATTTGCTTTCTCCTCAGATTCTGAAATAAATTGCTTACAGTCCACATTTTTATAATAGAAAGAGGCAAATAAAATCTTACAAAATCTAAAAAGGGACAGGAAACATCTCCCTTTTTCATACTGTATATAGCCGTATTGAAGCTGGCCATTGAGATTAAGAACACGTGACCACTTCAATTCCTTTAGATGGGAGAGAAAGGTCAGGAACCTATCTAAGAAAAAGTCTAGATGAGTTGATATAGAGGCTTCCTTTATGCTGCTTTTAAAGAACTTCATCAGAAAGTGGTATTTGACCCTACCAAAGGTAAGCAGAGTCCAGAGATTGTCTTTAAAACTTAGTATTTCTCAGCAATTGCCTAAAAATTCAGTCTGAGACTGTACCACTTTCCATTACAACTAGAACAAAAAAAAGACATTGTTCTGTAATGTTTCTTCCCTTGATCACAATAAAAATTGATGCCTGAGTTGCATCTTTTTGATCTATTTTTCTTAGGTTAACCTTAGTTTTGCATCATGGAGAAATGCCTCTAACATATTTTGACAGTTTTGCAATAACTTATTTAGATTTAAAATAGTCTTACATGCAAACTTTCTTTACAATTTGGATTTAGTATTTTCAAAAAGAAGTACAAAAGCAGTATTTAGCTTCACATTAAAATGTTTAAATTTAGGTCCTAACATGTATGTTCAGTTTCCATTACTTTATTTCAGTCAAGAAGAATTTGTGCTTCTACAATCTGTACAGTCCATGGAGCCTAGAGAGAAATGAACCCGTTCACAAAGGTTCTTAGTTGCCTAAATTTTAACTGTTGTTATTTTAGCTGACCTAGGATATCATGCCCAATTTTTAGCTGCCAGCTCAGGAGGATAAAGGTCTCCCATTAGTTCTGCTAACCCTCTGTGGACATTTCAGGTGTCTAAAGGCATCTCTAGTAACACTAGAAACATTTGTTTAGGCAAATAAATCCCACTCTGGACACCTGTCTAAGGGGAAGCAGAATCTCTGTCCAGTTGTCTCTGATTTAAGTGGGAGGTCCATTCATTACAAATCAGAACTCTGCCACCTCCTCCAAATGCAGACACCAATGACTGGGCTTCAGTCTGACCTCTGAACTTATTCAAGATGCATTCAGGGTTGTCAGCTGGACAACATGACTAAACAAGAATTAAAAATGGTATGCATTGAAAATAAAAAGAAATTGTTCTATATATGTCTGACAGGACCACATATGGAAGCTGCTTCAATGAAACTTTTTGTAGAAAAGTCAAATTCCCTTGAATTTCTTTTTACCAAGAGTTAATATAATTAGATTTCAAGAATTTGCTATCCAGATCACTTACACCTAAAACAATGAAGTTGATCTCAATTTCTTTTTCATGTAAAAACCTGTAAGTAGTTTTTCTTGTCTCCCCTATTTAAATATGCATCCCTGATTTTCACAGAGTTAAATGTATTTTTTACAAAAGGGAAACTTAGATTTTTAAGTTACTTTATTAGTTCAGTTTTGTAAGAGAGGATCAATACAATCATTTTGCATGTCAACAATAAATATCTTCTAGACCATCTAAGCCACTCCAAATGTGACAGAGTTTCCACCATCTTAAGTTGCTCCAAGTTTAATGAAAAAAGAAGATACAGGCATTGTTAATGTACCCACCAAAACAGAACCTCTGTCACAACTGCTGTGCCACACAGGCATCAGATTGATAACATGAATGTGGATTTTTTAAAAGAAATAGGACTGGTATAGACATACCTTAAAATACCAAAATTTATATAAACATATTAAAATCCAGCTGCCAGGATTAGAAAGCTAAATGAATACTAAGGGCTTAGTAGCAAAAAGAAATTAATTTTTTTACTTCCTGTTAAAATTGAAAAGTTACAAAGAATATCTGAAATGCATTTCAATGAATTTGAGTTTGATCTTGAAAACTTGACCCAAAAGTGGCAAAGACTGAAGATAATCAGATATTCAGTACTGCTATGGTTTTTGAGCACTGTCATAAACTGGCAGAGCCCTGCTGCAGAGCTTTTTCTGTGTAACAGGTTTTTTTTTCTTGGAGACCCATTTTTATCCTAAAGCTTCTCTGTTGTGGGTAATGTATGTCTTTGATAGTGCAACAATTGTTCATCAGCTGTAAGGAGCCCACCAGGGTTGATGCAGGACCGCAGAAAAGACAGAAGTCTCTGTTTGCCTGAATTATAACATCCCTCACCCTGAAGAAAACCTGTGAGGTAACATCTTTTATCTATCTTCCACAACTCTACCTGCATCAGAAAAGAAGATTAGAAAGGGGAAATACAAGGGAAAGCATTTTACTTTTATCCAGATCAGGAAAAGCAGTGGTACTGATATTACAAAACAGAGGAGGGGAAGGGAAATCACCACTGGTTCAGAGATGCTGTTGCAGTAACTATTACTGTGGCTGGTGTTTGTCCCTCCGGAACAAAGACTGACAGGATTCATGCCAGGGACCTTATGAGCTGCTGCGTTCTTGGGCAATCCATGCAAAAGTAAGAGAGCACATTAGTTCCTCATTTGAACTTCAGGAAAAGGGAAACAGAAGAGAAAACAGCATATATGCAAGAGTAGTGCAAGAGATCCCTAAAAGTTTACGCAGAGGAAGCACATACTGGGAATTATGCATTAGTCTCCCAATACAGTGATGCTCTCTGTACAGTGTATGCAACAGTAAAAATTCTCCTTGTACATCTCTGTCTTTTCCCACACACATTCAAATCCTCACATTTCCTTCCATGCTTTCACATCTGTCACCATGATTGTCTTCTCTCAGCACTTCAGAGCTTATTCTGCCAGAGGTTCCAAGTCTATCATTCAATGCAAAATTAAAAACCACGTGAACCATTCTGACATGGTTCTACCATGCAGTGACTACTACCAACTCCTAACAATATCAACAAAACATTTTTGCAGCACATCATACACACTGATGACTGTACATTCATAATCCTCATTACTCTCCTGCCTGATATGAGTTTTCCTAAACAGCAAAGAGTTTGGTTTCTTTTTTCCTCTTGGCATAATTTGTTAGTCTTTTAACTTTCTCAAAAATTTGTGAAGATTTCTCTTGATTTTGCATAGATACTTTGCAAATAGAACATTCACCTCTTCAGATATTTTTCAAAATTATGCAACTTATTATATAGAGCAATGTTAAATTCACTGTCATCTTTCAGCTACTTTGGAAAACAGATATGACATATACATCCTCTTTTATTTCTATTTATATATATTTATATATAAAATATTTTTTTCCTCTATCAAAGCAGCTGGTACAAGTCTTCATAAACCAGTGAAGCATATGGTAAATTGGGAATACCAGATATGACAGGAATAGCCATAACTCTATTCATGTCAACAGTGTCTATAGGGACAGAAGCTCTTTTCCAAGTCAGAAGAAATAAGGCTAGTGCATATCTGGAGGAGAAATAAAGCCTCAAGAAAAAAAGATACTGCTCTGCAACACAGAGCAATTCATATCCTTATTCGCAGTAGCTTAGCACTAAATAAAATACAAAATACTACCTTTTGTAATTGCATTGAATCCAATGAATCAATGGTAAGGATTTGAGTAAAGATAGCCACAAATACCTTGTAAGCTATACACATATTGCAGAATACTTAGAGATTACTTACCTAATAAAATTCAAAAGCAGCTGGAAAGACAAGGCAGTGATCAAACTGATTTTACAATTGATTTTGTTCTTTTTGTTAGCAGATGACAAAGATGACAGAAATCTTGGATTAAAATATACAGTTTAGGATCTCAGGAGAATGTAGTGACGAGGACTGCATCGTGGGAAAAACAGGCAGAAATGCAATAATGTTGGTCAGCATTACACTGCTTGGGGTGTTCAGAATAACCTACTGTCTACAGGAGGGACTTTGAGGACAATACTGGGGAATAAGGAAGAGAGGGAGAAGGAATCTGAGGAGGCAGATAGGGCCACGTAATTACTATCTCCTTCATATGACTCACCAATAGTGACCACACTTACTCCCAGATATACATCTTTCCAGCAATTACCATTGTTACCATTTTGGAGGATGTTTTGAGAACCTGAACTTCTAGAATAATCCCTCACTTATCAATGTTTGGAGTAACTTCAGTAAATCCAAGACTGAATCCAAATGTTTGTTTACTAGTTACCTTCCTTGAAAGAAATATTATCCCAGGTCAAACGCCTGGAACAGAAACTAAGGGTCTTTTTAGACAGAAGGTAAAAAGGAAAACATGGGATGGTTGTAAGCTTGGTCAATGCTCACTACGTATTAGAATAAAATATTCAAAACTATTGGAATTATAGAGCCAATATAAAGCAAAGGAAAAGACAGAAAACCAGTTCTTTAAAACCCATATATTCACTGCAATTTCAAAAAAATTGAAGAGAAACCCAAATAAATCACAAGTGTAGGAAAGTGGAATCTTAAGAGCCTGCAAGCAGGGGTATTTTTTAGAAATACTGAGAGGTAACAATATTTTAGTCATGCTACAGTATCTAGGCTATTCTGCTTTGGAATGGTGCAATGTATAAGACACAGGGAGAGCTTGAAGGTCTGACCAGAGGCTGAGAGCCATGACTGATGTGCCCCTTAAGAAACTGACATTCAAAGGACAGCTCAAAGTCTTCTCTTCTGGGCAGGCTAGGGCGAGCACTAAATGCTTTATTTATCTCCTCTATCCCAAATAAAATTTGAGATTACACCTGTGAAACAGGACACATTTAAAAAGGTAAGGTGGGTAAGTTGATTAGCTAATTAACCAAGCTCTTATATACAACCCATAGGGAGCATCTCAAATGCATAGGACATCTTTTGTTATTAAGAAAAAATAGGACAAGGAAGATTTATCATTAAAATATATTTTACTAATTATACCACCTGGAGTTCCTTCTACAAAACAAACTTTTAATTAGAAACTGTGGGTTTATAGAAAATGTTTCCTACAAAATTTTGATTGTTTATTAAAAGTACAATGTAGAAAGTTCCTTGCATGCTAAGGGCAAAACCATACCACATCAGAGGGTGCACTTTGTCTTCTTAAAAGGCTCAGGAATATCTTCAGAATATATTGGATTTATTTTTTGTATCGTTTATAGGAACAGGTAAAATTTGTTTTTCATGGTAGAAGAGTTTTACTAATTGTAGACAAATTATTTCCTCTTTAAGGAGGTATTAAAACCTGATAAGAAATTCAGTATGAGCCAACCTGAGAAGTTGAAAACTCAAGTCCCATACAGGCCCTTTGGATCACTTGAGTGTTCTAAAGCAGTTGGTTTCTTTCCAGAAGTATCAGTCACCTCATTCTTCACGTCTGGAGAAACTCAGCTCATACACTGCATTGATCTATATGTTGCAAAGTGCAGTTTTGCCTTGCACTGAAGCTTAGCTATATCTATCATGTATAAAATCACTTAAATTGCTAATAGACTGTCTTAAGGAACTAGCAGAAAAGTACTGCTTTTAAGATATGCAGAGGAAAACAGCACAGACACATGGGAGCATTTTTGATGCTCATCTTTATGCTCTTAACATTTCATTTCTTTCTTTTACTGCCTGAATATCTTTTTCGAAATAGTTTTAGTTGATTTTTTTCTCTGAATAGGTTTTTTTTTTCCCTGAATATTTGTCTTAAATAAGGAGTTATGAGAAAGGTACTGGACAGGCAAGAGAAAGCTGTGTGACTCTCTGTGTGTGATATCAAAGGGACAAATCCCTATTTCACATATTCCCTAACTTAGTCCTTGTACAAGGGAAGAACCACGAGGTCCCATCACTGGAGCTAGCAAAAGAAAGCAAACAGCAGTCCTCCAAAACCACGAGTGATCAAGGAAAGAACAATGACCTGCATTTATTGCCTGGTAGTGCTCCCAGTTGAGTTAATAAAGTTGTGCCCTAATTAAACTGAGCACTTCACATCTTGTTTTTCTTCTTGCATGGCTGGGACAATTAAGCATCCTTTGATGTAGAGTGCTCTGAGGAAATCTCCCAATTACTTTATGAACAATTTTTGTCATAAAGCCTGAGAGAATTTATTGAAACTACCTACAGTGGAATGAGGCCAAAACCAATCAACACTGGATGACCAGACTTAGGGCTAAGGACTTTAAACTAGAGGTCACTAAGACCACAAACAACACATCACACAGAGAAATTTAAGCTCTGGAAGTGCTGGTTGAGTACACTAAGCTGAAAAAAATTCTGTGCAATTACTCTACTGAGCAGAAATTACTCACTAGTTAAACAGAAAACATTGACAATCACAGATTTTCTGTGTACTGGAGGTTTTCTTATACTCTGTAAACTAAATTAAAGTACATGTAACTGCCCTGCTTAAGTTGGAAAAGGCATTTTGCTACTTTTTACCTAAATAAGGAAAAATATTAGTAATTTCATATATTAGACATTTGAAATAGTAGTTTATTATCCCAAGATCAAAGTGTTATAGACAGAGAACAGTAAGGATTATCTCCCCCTTCAAATCTACTGTTTTCATATGCAACCATGCAGTAGATTTTCCTCTACACATAGATCCATTTTCACCTTAAAACTAGTTAGGTTAAGTAATATATCTGAAAAATTAGGAATACTGAAGAAATACTCTTAGAAAATAGTATGTACATATATTCCAAATAGGTATATTTAAATCTTAAGCTCTTTATTTATTATTAAAACTATCATACAATATTTTATGAATTGCTACCTGCAATTCATCAGAGTTTAGATGGACCATAAGTATGACATTTTTAAAAGTAATTTTTAGACAGAATAGGGTAATAGTAATTAAAAAAAAATAAGCAGAACCAGTTATAGTGCCTTCCACCTTTAGGAAAAGTATCACTTTCATGTTGTGCTAATGTCTCAAAATTTTAGGTTGACTCTATTGTATTCATGCAGTGTCCACTTGTGGCAACAAAAAAGTACCCACAACCTAAACAGGACAATTACATGATTGGCTTACCAAAATTATACTTTCTTTTTAGCATAAGGAAAGTATAGCATTTTCAACTCTCATTTTTAATTACATATTTTGTGCAAGGGGTAGAATTTGTTTTGTGAAATTTGACTGTCTTTATAAGTCAACTCTCTGTTACTAAGTATTTTTAATTAAAATGTGAATTAAGTTTTAATGATAGTGTTATTATTCACTTAACTAACACAAACCGGGCAGAAAATATATAAATAATAATAAACCAGCATAAAATTCTCTACAAGGCAATTCATCATTAGGACAAATTAGCTGTAAAATGCATCACAGGCAAGTAAAAAAAGCTTCAATTATTTTGCCTTACAGTGTAATAATGACTCTTAACTAGGGAGAAAAGATACAGTAATTTAGTAATGTTAAGATCTACCCACTGGAAAACACCACTTCTGCAGCTGAAATATTTTAAGACATATATTCCATTCAACTCCCCAAACAAATAGCAGACTGTACTTCAAATGCATTGCAAGACTATTAGGTAATCTTTTTCTTTGTTTAGATTCAGTAGGGTTCAGTGACAAACATTCATCTTTTCTTTCTATAAAAGTTCTTGTTCTTTTGCTTAGCTAAGAATTGCCTAAGTTTTTAGTAGTGTACTCACAATTTACTTCACCACTGATTAGCCTCACACCATAAACTTCAAACAAAATGCAAAAAATTTTCATTTAAGTATTTTAAAATTATGAATTACTTGTTCAATGTTTAGATCACAGTGGTAAGAGCAGTGATATCTGTAGGTAGGCTAATAGAATCAGACACAAAGCTTCTGAAATAAACCAATACCAGCTGCTCCCATGCCTCATTACTTGGCAGTAGCTGCTCGCCTGAAATATTGTACGTTGCAGAATCGTTGGCTTTCAAAAGCCACACAGACTTTTGAGAGGATATAGCTGTACAAAACAGACAGACACTTCCCTCAGACAGAAAAAAAAAAAAAAGTCTTATACATCAGGGTATATGTGCGACTATTTTCCATTCTTAGGCATACATATTTTCCACCATCATGTATTTTACTTATTTTAACAGGTGAAAGCAATTAGATTTTAGAATTATTACATTGTCAGTGCTCCCACTTCTAAAAGAATAATTTAAAAATCCTAAAACTAATGAAATATCTTTTTGATTAGTAACACATAGTTTGTGCTTAGAGAAGATTTTGAAGTAGGAATGAGTATCATAATCAGTGTCTGATCATTTAGCTCACTAAGAGAGGACATTAATGGGAGAAAAAAATTGACTACCCATATATCATGCAGTCAAAAATGCTATGCACATGCAGCATTTTGTACAGCTATAAACACACTGTTCTAAAACAGAACATCTAAAAAATAATCACTTTCCAAAATCCTTATTAAATTAGTCGAGCTTGCTGTACTCTGCAAAAATTAGATTGCAACACTAAAACTTTCAGTAAAAGGTGCTGTCAGACCCTCATAATCTCAAACAGTCATTAAGAAAGACTAAAGAGATTCACCTTCTTGAAACGAAAGTAATTTTAATGTAAAGGTTTACACAATTAAAATTACAGATGTTTAATTTCCAACAAGCCCTAAAGAATTCAATCTTCCATGGCTCTCAGGACTCATCTTCAACACAGAGGGTTAGTTTTAAACATTTATGTAATACATTTGGTAATAGAATTAAAAACTTGAGTATGTTTCAAAGAACATTTATATTCTAAGAGGAATCAATTGTATACTTCTAGTTTGCCTACTCAGAAGATAACATTTTGATATACACAAATTAATTAGGCAGAAAAATCAAGGCAGACTTCTACTTTATTAAAAAAATTGAACACAGTGTTCTGTAGGTACTCTGGAGTATCATTGAGGCAGTATGTCACAATATCATTCTTAATTTTGAAATATTAAAATAATGAAAAGTGAGTTTTGTGCTGGTACATGTTTCAGAACAGCATTGTCCTTTTATATCAATCATTAAGTGTTTTTTCTAATATTTCATATCCCTGAAATTGTCATCTGTATAATAAAATAAATTTGGCTCACCGTTTACAGTCTAATAAGTGCTTACTGAGTATTATTTGCCTTACTCTCAAGTGGAAAATTATGGAAATGATTATATGAGATCTAAAATGCAAGCAATCACTTGCAGTAAGCATGTTAAGTAAGGCAATACCCTATACGTTCATCAGATCAATTGTTACCTGTTTAGAGATTTTCTTGCCTTTTCAATGGAACGATACAGTCACCATTATACTTTAGAAAACTATTCATCCAATTTTAAATCACTTTAATTTAAACAATTTGCTAATAAATACAACACAGAAATCTAAGCTGAAAACACCCAACACTGAATACTTAATTTTAAATATAGTATTTCACTGCTTTAAAGAAAGAACATTATTTTCAGTAAGATGAGGCCTCTCTTTCTTCTCTATTTGCCAGATTTTAAATAAATTGTACTCAATACCCTGGACTGCCTTTGACAAATGAAAAAACACCAATCAAAAATTATCATGATATAGTAGAGGAAAAAAAAAAGTGTCTTGGGTCAGAGAAGTGGAGCAGCATCCAGACAGTGCAAATCTGGACCACAAGTGATTTCTTCACTGCTGGACACTCATCTTATGAAGCAATCAGGCATAATTTGCTCCACCTCTAGTAGAATTACAGCATAGCCAAGCTAAAGAGCCTGGCAATAAATCAGTTCAAAATTCAACATTTACAGTGATATCCCTCATACTAATGACACATCCATGTCTGAAGGCCATAAATTCTTTACCAAGTAAACACAGAGAATAAGGGAGTGTAATCCTTTTGGTATTACTGTGCCATGGCACTAAAAAAAACAGCTGAAAGTATAACTACATATCCAAAACATAACATTTACTAAC
This sequence comes from Brachypodius melanocephalos, assembly GCA_013398615.1. Classification (NCBI taxonomy): domain Eukaryota; kingdom Metazoa; phylum Chordata; class Aves; order Passeriformes; family Pycnonotidae; genus Brachypodius; species Brachypodius melanocephalos. The sequence continues at coordinate 3,648,890 of VZSR01000262.1, read as the reverse complement.
AAAACCTGAGATATTGTCAACAGACTTTTGGTTAAATCAGAGCTTTTCTGCTATCGCTTCTCTTAATCTCAGGAGCCCCTGCCCCCATATTTTTAGGGAAATATCTGTAGGCTGGATGTGTTCATTAACGTAGGGTGAACACTCTATATTTGATTTCTAAGCAGAAAACGAAGGTCTGTTGGTAATGCTACAAGTGCAGTCTCATTCACATACCAGCCAGATCCCTAAAGTGAAAGTTTTTAGCAAAATGTGTACTGGATCTGTATGGCAAGGTTTTGGTGGCTGGGAGGCTACAGGTGTGGCTTCTGGGAGAAAATGCTAGAAGCTGCCCCTGCCTCTGATGGAGCCAGAACAGGTGGCTCCAGGACTTGGCTGCTGGCCCAGGCCAAGCCCATCACCAGCTGTGGCAGTGCCTCTGGGGGAACGTATTCAAGAAAGAGGGAAAGCTGCTGCACAACACCAATGGCAGCCAGAGACAGGAGTGAGAACATGGGAGAGGAAAAACCGTGCAGACATCCAGGTCAGTGAAAATAAGAAGGGGGAGGAGGTGCTAAAGGAGTGAAAACAGAGATCCACCTGCAGCCCATGGAGAACCCCATGCCAGAGCACTGGTGGATGCTTGAAGGAGGCTGTGACCCCATGGGAAGCCCACTCTGGAGCAGGCTCCTGGCAGGACCTGTGGCCCCATGGACAGAGGAGCCCAGGCTGGAGCAGGTTTTCTGGCAGGCCTTGTGACCCCACAGGGAACCCATGCTGAAGCAGTGTGTTCCTGAGGGGCTGCACCCCCCAGAACAGACCCATGCTGGAGAAGATCACAAGGAACTGCAGCCCATGGGAAGGACTCAACATGAGAAAAGTTCATGGAGGACTGTCTCCCACGGGATGGATCTCACAGCGGAGCAGAGGAGGAGCATGAAGAGTCCTCTCTCCGAGGAGGAAGGAGCAGCAGAGACAACTTGTGATGAATGACTGCAGCCACTGCTCCTCATCCCCCTGTGGGGCTGGTAAGGAAGAGGTGGAGGATTTGGAAGTACAGTTAAACCCAGAAAGACATGCAGGTGGAGGGATGGTGTTTTAAGATTTAGGTTGTTAGAGGTTTTTTCATTATCTTACTCTGATTTTGATTTAAAAAAAAATTAAATTTGTCTGTTTTGTCCATGATGGTAATTGGTGAGTGATCTCTCCCTGCCCTTATCCCAACCCTTAAGCCTATCATTATCTTTTTCTCTGCCTTGTATAACTGATCAGGGGAGTGATAACGAGGTGGGCACCTGGTGTCCACCCAGGATCAACATGCCACAAAAAGGCATATAAATAAGAGAAACCTAAAAGGTGTTAATAAACATACACAACCATTAGGGCTTAAGAAAATAACAACCAATTCTTTAAACATAATTGAGAAAGAATAAGTATTTAGCAGATCTCATTTTGGGAGAAAATCCAAAGAGATCATTTATACCCCAAAAGTATAAAAGCCAATGGAGAGCAATTAAAGCAAAAGGAATACACTGAAAAAAATAGTTCTGGGTTTTAACAAATAGGGATAATGTACAAGATGAAGAGAATTACAAAATCTTAACATTGCATTCATGTTTATGAAGATCAAACCTGAGAAACTACAGGTTGGCTGACATTAAGCAAGTATAAATTCTAGAAAGGTTGAGGAGTAAATAATTAAGAAAACGTAGTGTAATTCATTCACTTGTAAGTCTTGTCAACTAAACTTGATACCAGTTTTTATGCTACAACAAGTTTGGCTAATAACATTAACTTGCATTGTCATAGTACACTTGGATTGCTATAAGATTTAATCTTGCATGACATTTTCAAGCACCATACAAAATCAATACTCTACATTACATGGATTAAAACTGTTTAAATACACAGATCTTGAAAACTCTAAGTGGAAAATTGTCAGACAATGTAGGTTCTCTGAAGAACTTTTATTGTCCCAAATTTATTACTTCCATTGTAAATCAGAGATTAATTTTTTCAGATGACCTCAGCCTTGATACAATGGGAAATATCAATCAAACAGATGGGCCCATCTTTCTCAGTATAACTCATCTGAGCCTCACACAGCTAAAATGTACCTCTCAAATTGATATATTAAAACTATAATCCAGTTCATTTATATAACAAAGGGTTAAGAGATAACTTGCTAACCAACTGTAAGTATCTATAAGGCACAAGATACTTTAGACAGCTGTTTAATTTAGCTGAAAAAAAGCATTTATCATCAATCCACTGGTAGAAAACCATTACTTGACTATTCATGTAAAAGTCACATTTCTTTATTTCCAAACAATGAAAATAAATAACCTATTAGTACCAACTGTTGATAGATACGGAAGATTACCTACATTTTCAAATCTTTGTATCTTTCATAGCTTTCTAAATGAGATCTCACATTTCAAGTGGAAGCTATAGTATCCAGGAAATCACAAAGTCCTTCAGGAGTTTCTGAGATCTACCCAGACAATGTGATGAGCCCAAGTAAGTTAGGAGGACTTGATTACCCACCTTTTCACAAAACAACCCGCCAAAAACAAGAGAGAAAAGCAAAATCTGGCCTTAACAAACATGTGCCAGAAGTTCTTGAGGACTGGAAGCAGTTAATAACATAAACAAAAGGACGAGTTTATAGCTATTTAATAACCCCATATCTTCTTGTTTTCTCCACTATAGGCAGTGCTGAGAGAGAATCTACAACTGGGAAGTTTGACAGTAGTCCAATCTAAGTTGCATTACTATTTTCTCTACACTTAATGCAGGGTTTTTTACTTCAGTGAAGTAGTTTAGAGCAAGTAGCGTTAAGAAGATTGGACTGCCCCATTTATTACGGCCCAGTGCCATAATTACAGAGGCTCAGAAAGGCAATACAGGTTATGAATATACAGGGATGTATATCCACAGAAATAGTCAGATCTGCCTGAGAAGAAAAAAGGAAAACTGCTTTTGTTATTTATGTAATTGACTTTCTAACAGGGATACAGCATACAGAAAGTGCTAGACCTTTTGTGATGAAACAACCAAGTTTTTCTGTGGGTAGCAAAACTAGCAATGCTCAGGTATCTCCAGAAAGATAGAGCGTGTAGGAATTTTCTCCTGCAAAATGTTCTTCTCCCTTTTTTGTTGCAATTACTTTAAGTTTTGCCCCTCTTCCCTAATTCCTTGTCTTTTTCTAATCTATCCCACTTTGGTAAGAGAATTGTCCTCTCTTCTACCTTTGCTAAGTCCCAGCTGGTCAAGAGCCAGCATGTGCTCTGAAGACCTGCACACAGACATGGTCTTGGCTGCTGAATACCCATGTAGTGACTATGGGCAGAGGGAACAGCTAATAATAGTTATTAAGCATAAATTCAGCCTGGGTGTCATATTGACATACTGGTTAGGACATCAATCTAAAAATAACTTGTTCTTTTTCCTGATGGAGATGAATTGGTTCAGTAGTTGGCACAAAGGTTTATTTGATTCCAAATACCTCAATAAGATCACACACACAAAAAATCTTGGTTTAGGCTCTGTTGAACACTATTATATAACTGTGATGAAATCTGGCAATTCAGTCCTATTTCCCACAACCTGGATTGTCCTCAGAAATAACAAAAAACAATTAATTAATAGCTTTGTGGCAGTTGCTGATTAAGATATCCTGATTTTAAAATGAATACACATAAACACATTCCTCACCCATATGCTCACTGACTAAGCCTTTCTTTTTCTCATTCTATCTAAGCAAAACCTGTACTTCAAACTCCTTTTAAAAATCCTTTTTAAAATCCACTTCTTTAGGAAGTCTTTTCATCTCTTAACCATTTTACCTCATGTTTGTATTACACTGTGCAAAATTACAGTGCTACTGCTTCTGCTGCTTTAAGTAAGGATTCAGAGAGGAAGAACTCAAACACTGAAGGATAACTTATTCAGCCAGGTCTGAGAAGAAAATAACTTTGCAGATATAGGACATGTTCTGGGGGCTTCCTGAGCGTGAAGAAAGGTTTCACTTTTGGCTGATGAGAAGGTTGTAAGTGAAGAGACAAACCCTCAAAATAGTGAGTAAAATCTTCCACCACTGTTGTTGGGTTTGTGAGGCAGGTGAGTGTTTACAGCACTTAACTCATGAAGTTCTGTTAAAAACATGCATTTGTGACGTGCTGTGGCACTCCTTGGATCTTGCAGAGAGCATTCTATAAGAATTGGTATTTATCTATAGGATAAATAGTATCAAATACATGTGTAGGTCCCGCCTCACTTGCATCTTCTTGACTTGAGCTTCTCCTTTTCCAATAACTCTTTAGTGAATCCCACTAAAAATTTCATGTATTGTTAGAACTTCAGAGTGTATTTGAAAGGTTAATACACGTGTTTAATTCAACTCTGAGTACACTGATGTTAAAAACCTACAAGCTTTCTAGATCATTCAGAAATACACCATCCAGACAAATTAGAACCAAAGTTCACTTTACTGTGGCTAGATAGACACTGATAGAACTACGTAAGAAAACTCATTAAACTCTTCCACATTTACAGATTAATAATTGTGACTTTTAAAACAACTGTTATACTAGTTTGAAGAGATGTTCAGTAATGCCAAATGAAGTTGGCATCTGCAATTATTTTGGAATGCATGCTAAACACTCATGAACACTGTTTTCTTTTTCTCTGGAAAGAATGGATTTCTCACTGTTTATATTATGTTCATTATGAGATGCCCACACAAATTCCATATAAGAATACATAAAAATTCCCTACAGACCTTAGAGTTTTTAAAATCTCTTTTTATTAACAAAAGGTTTTTTAAAAAAAGTGTTAGCACTTAGAGAAACCATTCAGAAATTAAATCTAGTGCTCTCAAAAAAAGAAATGCATGTTTATTTAAAACTACCTCTACGTATACCCCTATTAGTACATAAATAGGAATAAAATCTTCACTGATTAACAATCTAACAATGACAACAAGAAGAATAATGTATTTTAATAAACCCTTATTTAAAATTTAAATAGGAGGCATTTCAAATAGATTTAAAATTTAATTGGAATTAAAATAGCCTACTTTTTAGGCATGGACTTACTATGAAATCTATATAAATGTAACAAAAGCAGTACTAACAGTAAACTTTTATCAAAAAAAAAAAAAATCAAACCAGCAATGCGTTGGAAATTGCCAAATATAAAATTGGAACAAATTTCACTGAAGTGCTACTCCTTAAGAACTTTTCAAGAAAGGCAAAATACTTCCCCCCACTTAATTTCATACCAGTTCAGATCCTTATTAACTCAGTTGGTTCATATGAAGATACTAAGCAGAAAAGCTGAAAATGGCATGGCTAGAAGAGGTTTACTTTTTTTTCCAAAATATGCCAAGACATAGATTTTTGACTAATCACACAATAAGAGATAATATTGTCCATTAAATACTATTTTTATAAGCAAGTAATTTTTGTGACTGATTTGTAATAGGTTTTTTACATGTCTAATAAAGATGAGAGGTTTTTAAAAAAATAATTGAAATTTACTTTCTGTGGATTTCTAATCCTTTTTTGAATTACCCAAGTAAAGGGCAAAAAAAAGAGACACTTATAAGTCCTATATAAACGTTTGAATTTTTAAAAGCAACATCACTTCTCATAAAACAACTGAATGATAAATATGACAATGGTTAAAGATAAGTTATGAAGTTAAACTCAATTTGATCATGATTTATTTAAAAAAGTTGTTTTAACAAAAATATAACACTTGTAAGTGTATTGGGGCAGTACCATTTTAAAGAAGTGACTCAGAATACTAATTTACTAACATCTCAATAACTATCCAGACGATATGCACAAGTATTACCAAGTTTGAGTATTACCACTCCATTAAGGAGATATTCACATTTCCACATGTCACTGATCCCTGATCTGCCCTACAGGTCCTACCAGAGGTAACAACATGTCGTAATGGTAAAATAAAAATTGTAACTGCAAATGTTTCTGAAACTAGAAGACAAAATCTAAAAGTGGCTGAAACTCAGGCACAAAGCTAGATGTTACCTTGACCGGCTATAAGACCAGCTTCAAGAACTTTTTCATTAAATCATAAGACAAAAAGAATGATGTGCATTTTAGTCTATATTTGTTATCATATTGAATGCTCTCAAGCAATGTCTTCCATGATCCTGTGTTCCCAACAGTCTGTTTTTCCAGCACAATCACAAAACAGATTCTTTCACACTCCCTGGCAAATCACAATCCCAATGCCTCCATTAAGTCTCTAATATTGACATATTCTCATTTGGACAATATTGTTATGGACTTTCCCTGATTAAGTTCTGTGGTTAGTATTGTATCATTACATAAATTTTTAATTAAGAACACCACAGTATTAAATCAATGGAATTCCTAATATATAATCTGAGAAAAATACTTGAACTCACTTTGAGCATGGTAACAATTATCTGAAATGACATACCATCAGAGATTTCATTCCTAAATTAGAGGACTGAATTTGGCTCAGACTTCAGATTTTGTAGATGATACATTTTATGGACTGACAGTTGTGCTTAGATTATTTATCAGTAACACTGCTATTGTATTTTTGGCTGTTCAGTAAAAATGTTCCATGTAAAAATGGGGTGAAGTGGGTGAGTCTTCTTTAGTCTATTCTTCAATCAGGCCTAAATTTCAGTAAGTAAAACTTACACCTTTGTGAAAAGATAAAATTTGTTTCATCAGAAACCTCTTGATTTTCTTTAACCACAATGAAAAAAGAATACAACATTCAGACTTCAGGGTTATGTAATCTAAAATTGTTTAAGATTAATATGAACTTAGAAAACCAAACCTATGTCCAGGGTAAGCCACCAGCATGACACTGAAAAAGGAATTTGCATTTAATAGTGATTTTAAATTTCATTTTTTTAAAAAAGAGAAGCAATACAGATTTTCTTCCTGTCAACCTGAAAGTAGACCATTTGTTTCAAAGCTGTCATAATTGTAATTTCTAGCTGATTCTAAAATAGTAGATGTTCATGAAAGCTTGTATTTATTTTTACACACTGGAACTAAAAAGTACCAGTTGTTGTAATTTTGTAAATAACTTGTGAAAACATTTGAAAGAAAAACAGTAAAAGAATATATTAAGTATTTTCAAATAAAATCACTCCTGAACTTCTAAGCATGCTGTAAGCATCTGTTGGAAGAACCCATTCCAAAGTCTCAAGGAAATGAACACTTTCTCAGCAGAATGGTATACTATGCAAATTAAATATAGTCATCCTTTGAAACCACACTTGAGCTTTAATCAATATGTAATTTACAATTAAGCAATCATTTTCTGATTTACAAGCATTACAAGCATAACAAATACGATTAACCTAGTATTTCAGACACAAATTAGCTCAATTAATGTACCCCACCTATGTGCCACTTTGAATATATGTACACTTTTCCATTTTGATTTTTAATTGGCTATGAAACAACTCTAAATGAGAAGTAAAGATCTAATGCTAAATTATTTGAGTACATATATGTTCATTTTAGGGCAATGATGCAAGTGCAATGTTTTTTTGTAGATGAACTATGCAACAAGTTAACCAAGTTTCTAAATCAAATCAGACTCTACCAACAAAATGCCATGTATGTGCAAGGAAGTTCCAAGATGAAAAGTGATTAATTTAAAATAAATAAATAAACAAACAAAATCCCCTTAAAGTAATTTCATTCTCTGTGCTTTTAGGGGGTGACAAGTATGAGTCCAGACATAATGTATGCAGCTATATCATAATCTAGCTCAAAGAGCTATAAACTCTTATGCATCCAGAAACACCAAAAGCAGTTTAGGTATTTCTATCAAATTTGAGATGAGCACTCCTTTATAAATGTCTATTTCTTTCCATTGGCTATAATGAGTATCTAAATGATGTTCTCATATCTTGATGTCTACACCACAGGCATCTGCAGTTGTGTTTTTTAAAGGCAGTTTGTGATACCTGTTTCTGCAAAACATTTGGATATTTGACTTGGTATCTTATTTTTCATGAGTCTTTTGTTATTTAAATATCTTTTATGAATGTATTACCTGTTCATTTGTTTAACTGTCCTGTGCACATTAACAGGTATATAAAACAGTATTTTTTCCTATCCTTAGCTGTCTAAATAGAAAGGATAAATCAAAATAGTTCTGTATGAACTTAACAGAGTTCAAACACTAATTAATGTTTCAAAAGGCAACAGAGAGAAGGAAGCTTGCTATTCAGTCATGCTGTTTGGCAAAGATGTAATTTCTAGACAGACAAACACAGTTAAAATTATCAGTGTATCTCAGTTTAGTCAGTGAATAAATCCTATTTACCCTTTAATATGGGGTGTACCAATTAACTTATCTTTTTCAGGATTGTTAAAGAAAACAAACAAGATATTTGAGGTTCCAAGAAAACATTTCTAATTGAGTTCAAATTCAATACTTATTTGAGTTATGTCAGCAAAATAACTGATTTCAATTCAAGTAGAACATAAGAAAATTTTAGGTCAGCTATGACTGCTAAGAATTTTGTGTGAAAACAAGCTCCAACTCCATTTTAAAAAGTTTTATTTTTCCAAGAATACTTTTCTATACATATAATATATATATATATATATTATATGTCTATCAACTTCACATAATTCCATATTTTCAGACAAGTTGCATCTTCTAAACGGGAAACTCATGCAAATTCGGAAATCTAAAAAAGATTGGTTACATTCTAAAAGAAAGGGAAGACTACTTATGCTCTGATGAGTTAGATTAAAATAAATACTTTGGAGTCTTTTATCCGACTTAAAAATACTCCACCACATCACAGTTTCTAAACAATAAATAAAGTGTAGGACAGGTCAAAACAAGCACAATTATATTTACCTATCTGCATGAAACTGCCCCTAGTCAAGAAAGGTAAGTAGACATGAAGGATCAGTCACAGTCAAGGATGCCTCTACTCAATGCAAATTAGAGGAGGCAACAGAGCATCCCAGCTCAGTCTAAATTAAATGCCTGTTGAATCTTCAGTTGTATCACTGAATGATTTTTTCAGAAAGCACTAAACAGCAACCTTTACTAACATACAGAGAAACTGGTCTTCCACAGGACAAAAGAGAAGATAATTGCATATGGAAACACTGGGATAAAAGATGGAAGAAAATTTAAGATGAGTAAAATTAGGTTGAATTAAGCTGTTTATGAATTTGAGATAGGACTCAGTATCAGAAATCACAGGATTTAATAAGGCTGAGGTGCTGGACAACAGAATAGTGAAGTATTCAACAGAAACAAGCATAAGGTGATGTGCACTGATGTACAAAGCTATCCCAACACCACCTACAGGATGACACAACACGGATGACCAATAACCACCAAGGCTTTAGGTCTCGGGTTTTAAATGAAACTTGATCAAAACCAACATGTTAAAACTGCAATCAAAAAAGCAAATCTATTATTATCAAATGTCAGAAAACAGATCAAAAGAAAAAAAAAACCAATTAAAACACCTATTGTTTAGCACCTAAAAATAAGCATAGTAAAAATAATTATTTAAAAAATGCAAAATCCCAAAGTACTATTCATAATCAAATTACTCATCTTTTAATAAATATGATGATATGGAAAACTATAAAAGTAATTACTAATAAAAGTTCAAAACCTCTGCATAAACTATTTGCTGGGGGTATCAAATCTCTTTTACAAAAGCATTTATCCGAACATCTTAGTTTTCCATGTTACTCCTACAGGCTAGGTGAATTCAAAATGCTGAATTTTATCAAATCTCTTAGCACACAAAAGAACAAAATTGCAGAATGTTTTTTGACTCTGTGGAGACCCAATCTGGGGCAAAAGCTATGTTAGAATAGTAGCAAAGATTTAAGTCACTAACAAAGTAATCCATTAAAAATAAATCCCAACACAGCCAAACCAGGATTTCAGCAAGGTAAGAATAATTTGTCATTTTTAGTACCATTTGTAATTACACTTTTATTACAAACATCTTGTTTTTGCCTTCTACATCTCACAAACTTTGATGGCTTTGAGTCCTGATCAATGAACTTAAACCTCCTTAGCTTATGTGACAAGGAAGAATAATTTTAATTTTATGACAACTCTGCTGCCTCTTTGAGGATTAGCCCAGCCTCTCTCTCCTCTAAACTGACTCACCATTGATCAGATGGAGGAAACATTCCCATTTAGAGTTGAGGATTCAGAGACATGGGACAAGCAGATTAACCCTGGATATGACAGGGAAAGGATTAAGAGAACAAAGTTCAGCCTTCAGTGATCTCAGTGGCAAAAGGCTCAAATCCATTTCAATAACCAGACCACTTCACCCATTCATGTCTGTAAACTGATTTTACTTTTCATAGCATAACCTTGGTGATAATAGTTGGAGGTTTTTTTTAAATCTCATAATGTTTGGTGTTTTCTCCTAAAGCTTCAACTGTTGGGATACAAAAATTTTACAATAATTGCTTTTTTTATATATATATAACTTTCCAGTTCTCATGGGTACAAATTAAAAGCATAAAACCTGAAAGGTTCAGAGCTCAAAAATTAGATATAAGAGAATAAAAAGTGTATGTTTTAAAAGCCCTCAAAACACAAAAAAAACCGCAAAACCCCCTAAAGCCAAATACAAAAATTCGAGGTGAACAACTTGCAATTTCATTAAACTATTTAAATATAACAAAATTTTTTACACGTCAGCAAAAAAGCAAAAAACTCTTTCCTGGTTTTTTTTTTTTTTTAATTTCTCCTTTCTCTATTTGCAAAATGTATTCCTATAAAACTCATATAGGTACTCTTACATCTGATCCTTCTTATGAGTGGAATCAATTCTCAGTCATGGTTTTTATAACCACACTGAATAGCTGCTGCATCGATAGCATTTAAGTGGCATTAAACAGTGATTCAGAGAAATCTGTCATTGAAGCTAATTGTCAACAAAAAGCACTTTCTCTGTGATGGCAGAACCTATATAGGTTCTATATAGAGCTGGATGGTGAACAAAATGTACAACAAATTTTGCACTACTTTGTCTTTATGCTTTATTCACAGAATGGAAGGATATTTTACAAAACTCTTCAGCTTTTGAACCAATCTGTTCAAATAAAACTCCTATTAGGACTTGGTTATGTGCTGGTTGCTATTATTTTTGCTGTTTGGAACTTTTATTTAGTACTCCCTGGTTCAAGATATAAATCATGGCATTTACTGTGTTACTTGACTGAGTGAACCAAACAGCAGCAGCTGGGGAAGGCTGTGTGCTTGTCATCAACAGGTTGCAGTTTGCTGGCTTCTGTGTTGCTTTCAGAGAAGAGCCCAAAATGCACCTCAAAATTCCTCAGACATTGTGTGTGTGTGAACACAGATTGGTGCTTTTTCATTAGAAATACTCAAATGCCTCTTAACTTCGCCCCTTATGAAATCTCAGGCTTAGCTATCACAGAAAAGACACACACACACCTCTGGTTAGTCTGAAAGAAACAAGCATGCAAATCTCATCTGTAACGTGAAACAGTTATATATTCACTACCAATTCACTGGTCAATTTCTAACAGAAATACTGGTGTTTATTCTTGTTATGGCTTTATGCAAAAACAAAGAATTTATTTTTGCAACCTGTTCTACTAAGGATAAACTTCACTATATTAAAGAACACCCAGAAAAATTTTCTGAGAATTTAAGATTGATAAACCCCTTTGAACTTAATTTGATTTCTTTTACTCGGCCATTTAAAGGAGATACTTTAAACCATTTGCAAACATGTCTAACATATAACTCCATAGATTCATAGGTAGTTGCTTATACTTTGATTCTACTGGAGGAAGAACCCCAAAACAGTAACAGCTGGAATGATTGTTTAGACAAATTTAACATTTGGACTTGTTAAATTCAAAATTAGTTTTAAACTTCCCAAATTATGGCTGAAATAGAATTTCTTGAAGCATTTTTAGCTTACACTCTGGATAATCAGGATAATGCCCACCCAGGCTCTAACAGACTGCTTTCTCTCTTCTAGACAAGGAAATGAAACAAAGAATACCAACAGAGAAAAATAAATGCATTTAAATATCAATAACATCATCTTGATGAAGCCATTTACACATCTGTTATCTTTTTTTAAAAATACTATTTTCTGGCAAAATTTTAATTCACATTATTCTATTATGCAAAAACATTTTAATGCTGCACAGTTACAGTAATTGTCCACACTGCAAGATATGTATTTTTCCTCTTCATTTGAACCACGGCTAAAGAACTTGATTTTCTCTTTTTCCTTCCATGTCTACAGTAGTTCCGTTTCCATCTGGTATAATATACAGATATAAGCTCTAGTATAAGCAATTGAACTTTTTACACCCTCAGAAACCACAAAATCAGATGGTCTGTGGTTTTTGCAGCTGGTGCACTGTGTTCATAGTGGGTAGTGTCATATGAAAAATATTTCACTCCCCAAGCCCTAAATAGAGTCACTCATTAATGAAATGCAGGCAGTACAATGAGATCATATAAGGTATAGATTTCAACAGCCACACTAAAAACAGTAAAGGAACACTGAACAAGAACACAAATCAAATTCCTCTGCCAGAACAGGATTTTTCTAAAGGAATGTCTTCTTAGATTTAACATTGCTTTGAAAACAACTGCTAACCACTACCCAGAAAAAACTTCAGTACAAGTGTTAGCAGACTAAACAATCACAATTTGGCAGAGAAAAAACAGTAAATAACTTCAGACATAGCTACATTACAGGATGTCTCACCCTAATACACCACTATCGAATCACACAATTATTTACTTAATGTCACATATGGAATCTGTTTACTTAAGAAAATAAGCTGTCACCAGCAAAACTTTGTTTAAAAATAATTTCAGGGCTGAGGTTTATCGAATTTCACTTCAGTTTGTTTTTATAGAACTCTAAAAAAAAAACCCAAAACAGTGCAGCCAATCTATTAAGCCCACTTACACAGAGAATGTATACTTAGGCAGAATTTTTAAACTCTATTACTAGTACTATTCATTTAAAGAATGACCACAACTTTGTAATGTATATCATGACATTTTATTTCAGTAAAATTTTTCGGAATAAACTATTTCACTTCTATCTTTCTCAAATGATCCCCATCCATTTTCTTCAATCTAAAAACTTTCTTTAACTACAAAAAGCCTCAGCAGCAGGAATAAACACCAGACAAGACAACCAAGGTACTTTGTGGATTTGATTGTCTTCTCACAGACTCTGATACAACTCTGTGGACTTTAGCAGCCTGAATATGATAGCTGTAACTGAGCTAAGTATGAGGCTCTGCACAACTACTTTATAAATCTAAGGACTATAGCAGATTTGTTTTATCCTGGGGGAAACTATATCCAAGCAAAATAGATTATTGCTTCTATCTTACCTTCAACAGCCAATGAGGATATATTTGTAACAAATGGCCAACTGTATTTGCATTTCTATTATATATTTACTTAGCTTCTAACACAACAGAATTCTGAAAACCTCGTGCAATTGAGATAACCCTTTAATATAAAGATAAATAAAAAAGACTAGCTATTATTTGGTAATTGGGGACCAGCAGACATGAGAGGTTTTTTTCCTGCTAGTCATCATTCTTCAATGCTTTTCTTCTACAATGTAGAAGCAAAACATTCACTGCAACACTTCTGAGAAGCAGCTTTATGCATAGAAAGTTATGATCATTCTCTCTTTGCAGTAATTACTCTTGTAGTAATTTATACGCTTTTAATTGTCCAATATCAGCCAGCATAGAGGAATTATTAAGGCCTGTATCTCTTAGCCAAACAAGTATACCGTTCACAAGATAAATTCCTCCATTTATCTGCATCTGTTGTCTATAAAATGTTTATATGCCTCATTCCTGCCACCTGGCAATAAACTCTAGCTTACACTTGAAACACTACACGGAGTTGAAATAATCCATAGTAGCACAGCTCAATAGAGAGAATTAAATATGAGCTATGAATAGAGCAGCTTTCTTATTAATCCTGCGTAAGTACTGATGCAACACCCTACCAGGAGTCATAAATACCACATATACCAAGAAACAAAATTCTGCACATTTTCTAATCATGTATTTTGCCACAAATTTCCATAGTTACAAACTATTCTTAAAAAATAAAATCCAACCAAACCCACATCCCACCAAAAAACCCAGCCAAAGAACCAAAATACCGCCAAAAATCCCTACCACCAAACCACCAAAAACCCCTAAATCCAACTATGTTATAATGCAATAGAAACATAGAATTTATCAACTTGGAAAGGAACCAATAATGATCATGGAGTCCAACTCCCGAATGATTATTCTTATATTATATATTATATTTATATTAATAACTAAATATTACAAAATAATATTAATAGTAATAAAAGTAATAATAAAAAAAGAAAACCACAGAAACTGGAATTTACTGTGAACTTCAGTGACAGACAGACAGTGGTTCTCCAATACCTCTTACTCAAAGTTCCTCATAAGAAATTGTATTGCACACTGTCAGCACAATGCTTTCACAGACTGATTTTTGAAGTTGCATAGTAAACATGCCAAGTTTATTTAAAATTTTCAAGTAACAGGTCTTCTCAAATCAAATTATTCTACAAGTAACTTCAAGCTAGAAAAATTGTTCCTGTTAATTTAGAAAATTATATAAAGGAAAATCAGAAAAAAATTCTCTATATACAGACTATCTTAATTTTTTATTATATATCAATATGGTATTATTCTTCTTAAATATAGAAGTTATAAATTTTTAGAGTAACTTTGCTTGTATTAATAAAAATTCATCACTGTATGTTCAAACAAAATATCCAAGCCTCTAATCTATGGCTACCTTTTACCTACACCTGGTTTTAAGCAAACCATCCCACTTCACTTCAGTGAAAAATACTTTCTGCATGTTAGCTTGCTGAGCACCACTCCAGGACTTCAAAGTAAGAATGATACAAAATTAACATCAAAAATATGTTATGGATTAGAATGGATTAGAAACAGACAAATCAGTAGGTCTCAGAATGTAATTGCAAACAGGGAGTTATATTAATGGCATTTGTAAGAGCGATCTGCTGTGATAGGTTACTGGTCCCATCCTGTTTCACTCTTTTATCAATGACCTTCAAGAAATTGCAAATTCATTACTGATGACGTTTGCTGACAACACAGCAAATGATAATGAGGAGAGCTAGCTACTAGAATGAAATGATCTGAATCTCTGAAAATGTTTTACTTAAAAGGAATACTTTTCATACCACCACATGTGTAAAGCTGCACTTCTAGCTACAAAGGAAAAAGTTCCATACTCAGAGAATGAAACATGGTGTCTCAGAAAAATTACAGACATGGAGTTACGATGCATAGTTAAGTCCCATGGCACACTAGTCAAACGGGCAAAGACCCTTGACAACATAAAGAATGAGAAAAGGAAGGTTATGCTTTTTTAAATCCCAAGGTAACATAACCATTGCAGAACACCGTGACCAGTTCTAATGTTGACCATAAATTGGAATAGTTTAAAAGACAATTCAGCTAACCTGAAAACATTTCTTATATATTGAACTCACAGAGTATTCCTCTACTCAGATTCTGAAAAGGAAGGTTAAAAGTATGTGATAAACAGCAAGTACTTCACTATCACATAACATCCAATGACTGCAGACTGAGCCTAGAGACACTCAGATGAGAAAAAGCACTTCCTTCCTCAGGACTGAAATTATTTACAAAATATCTACAGATAGACCAGCACTTTAAATCTTCACTACTCATCCTAATTACCAGTAGACTATCTTAGCCCAATCTGCCAACAAGAAGAAAATCTCTAAGCAATGGCTCTAGTTGGAATAATTTTTTTTAAAAAAGCTGCCTTTTTGTACAAAATAGGATTGGTTACTACAGCCTCCTCCAATCCCATTCCAAAAGGGCTCTATCCTACAGTCACCATTCTCTTTAAAGACCCAACTATTCTATGGTGGCTCTGGGAACACACCATGCCCCAGCTACCCTTTATAGGGATGTTAAAGCCATTGTGGGTATCTGGTCACCAGGAATTTGACATTTGATCAGACAATACAGTTACTGACTGAATCGAACCCTTCTGTTTCATAAAGCACAGGAGGAGATGCAGCCTGTTACATTACCCTCTAGAAGTATCATATTTACATTGCAAAAAATGTAACCTGAAAATTTAAGCATACATAATAAAAGAAGAAGTAGACATAGTAAAATTTTGTAGCAGTGATCTCTTCTGAGTAAGGAAAGAGAATTGTTTGAAAATGAAAAGGAAGATTGGAAAACCAAAAATCATCCAGGAATACACCACTGAAACTGAAGGTATTGTATTCACAGGATATCTTCACTTACTCAAATATCTTCTGGGCAACAGAATAAAATCTCACCACAAAATGCCATGTCCTATGAACAACACAGGTTTATATTCCAAGAGTAAAAAGTCTCAGAGAACCTTTTATATTCTCTATTTCATAAACAAAACCAGACTGTTAAAGGAATGATTAAATCTGAAAAGTGTAGAAAAATTAAATATATGATTATGCTCCTACTATACAGCAATATTACCTTTGTAGGATCTTTAACTAGTGTAAAATTATATGTATATTATAATACATTACTCAGAACATGACTACATATGAACAAGCAGACTAATGATACATGATGGAAAAAAATTTACTGATATATCCACATTCTGTTAGTAGTAGTCCTGTCTTAAAGTATTCTAAAGTTATAGATCTTAAAGGTTCTACAGATTAATGTGAATACCAACACCAAAATAGGCCATTTGTAATAAACTGGAAAAATGCTGCAAACTGACAATGTAAACATGGAAATTACAGTTTTACAGAAAAACCTTAAAGAATATGAAAAGCAACAGTTTAGCAGCACAATATAAACTTTTTCAACTAGATGAAAAAATTAAAATCTCAGATTCAATGGGAAGGAATAACCCTCACAATAACTTCCCCGAGTGTGTTCCTGAATAGTAAATTGAATATGAAAAGGGACAAAATATTATGACACGGCAGACACACATAAACAGCAGCACATAAACATACAGAAGTGCCATCATCATGAAAAGGAGATGTCCTGTACCTGCAAACATGTTTGTTAAGATATCACTCATAATTAGCTGGAGCCCTGGCATATTGTAAAGCTGTGGGGTAGCTGGAGTTCCAAAGGACTGTGAATCTTAAGGAAAGATGTGAATTTTGTTGTTTTTCTACAGCATACGGTGCAAGAGAACCCATGAGAACCAAAGGAGCTACTTGGATTTCTATTCCAATGACCACAGCATGCCAAATAAACAGTAACCAATGACAAGAAGAAAGATACAGTAAAAAAGCGGGACAGCAAAAGATTGGCTTTTTACACAAAATATCAGGGAATATACAAGCTCAGGATCTGACCAGAAATGTTCAGTGTAAAGTAAACAACAGGAAAGCAGTTGGCAATGAGTGACTATTTCAACTTTTTGTAAGACCAACAGCCAGTAGTTACACCTACTTAAATTCTTCTTTAGTAACGACAGTACAAGGAGCATTGATAACTGCATCTGTCATGAACAGAACAGGAGAACTGTGCAAAAAGCTTGGAAGAGTATGAAAATTCTCCAGGCCATTAAGACAATTTGATTTTCCCAAACGTTCCACTGGCTCTGCATATGACAGTTCTTCACATATAAAGCATGGCTGCTGAGGAGACCTTGTGTTGACTTGTTCTCAGCTACAGCATTGGAATTCTGAGCAAGGCAATGATCTGTTGCATATGGGAAGTGAACCTGTGAAAATCTAACCAAAATACAAAGAGGATTGCTCAAAACCTCTGGACCTACAGGGATGAGATACTTGTTCTGGTTTCATCCTTTGATCTTTGCAACACCCATGAACTAAATACCATAGCAAGCATGCCTGAAACACATAGATTCAAAGAGGAAATGAATATGTATGATACAATGATCATTGTTTCATTGACAGAAGATCATACTAAATTACACGTGTAGATAAAAGTAATTCCTAAAAGTAAGAATCACATTAATTAAAGTCAATGAAGCAGTTTGGCAAGAACTGGACTTAGTATATACCACAACATTTGCAGCTTCCCCAGGTGCTTCTGCTTCCAGCCCACCCCAAAGAGAGTATTCTGAGCTGCAAGGCAACACAGGCTGTTGGAGAGCTGGCATCACCCCATCATGAGCAGGGCTCTTGAAGCATGAAGCAAAGGAAGGCAAATCAGGGGAATCCAACCTCCACATCTCTCCTCCCATTAGAATTGAAGTGGAGAGATCCCTTAGAAGATTTTTAGTAGGAAGAAAAAAAAAAAAAAAAAGGTGCAGGGGGACAGACATGGGCTAGGTGGTTAGAAAAATCTGAAGAAGTAGCAGCAACTGCAACATCAGCTCCCTCGGAGAAATTTCAGTAGGTTTAACAGGAAGAACTCGGTCCTCCCTTGTCAGACATTTGGACCAATTCTCTCTTGTATTCCTCAAAATTTCTTCACATAAAACTCAAGTTTGTACCTCTTAGATTTTTGTACTTGACCCTTCCTTAAATTTCAGCATATAAAGCAATATAGAAAAAATAAATAAATAAGTGGATCTAGCATAATGAAAATCATAAGACATTCACGTGAGAAAAGAAATGGTACCCTCCCTTCTCTGGCCCTCATATTTCATGTACATTTAATCCATTTCTAGGCGTTCTTCTAGAAGAAGACAAGAAGGTAACCAGTGCTTTCAAACATAAAAAAATTTAGACACAATCAAAAAACAACTGGTTCCTGGGCATGCTCCAGGTTGATATCATGGAGCTGTCATCCATGTCATCACTGTTGCTGTAAACCTGAAGCCTGCAGCATCTTTCTTCGTGAATCCCACGTGCTGCAAGGCAGTGGCCACACTGTTTCAGGCACTCTAAGCCAACAATTCCCCAAAACCACACAAACCCTGACAGAAGCCACTGTGGAGCATTCTCTGATTCAAAAGCTAGAGTTTTATAAAAAAAGACTGGCTCAAGCATCCTACTGCAACTGCCCATTACCATCTAACCCTGGCCAGTGTCAACAAGCAGCATCCCAGGCAAGGTTTAGGCACAGGCTGAGTCTGCACAAAGCAGGGACTGGCCCAGCACACAGAAAAAGTGGAGGCCTCTCTGTTGGGGCAGTCAACGCAGCTCATGAAGGGAAAGAGAGCGTAGAGATAAGGATACTGTGCCGCTTTCTCTTGGAGGTGGAAAACAGACCCTGGCTCAAAGAGACCTAGACCATGAGCTCCATGCAGAATATGCAATGGCAGGCTGCTCAGCCATGGGCTGTCCTGTTTCTAAACAGACACAAGTCACCCCAAATACCCAAGGCATGTTTACAGATTTGTTCCTCACACTATGCAACTTCTCCCGTATAGATCTTTACTGAAAGTACAAGAGTTTGGGCTTTTTGTAAGGAATGCAAGAACTCTGAAATGTTTTCCTTCCTAAAGGAAATACAGTCTGCAAATTTAGACTCTGAAGTCTTCACCACAGTGAATAGCACAGATCTACTCTAAAATGAAGTAGAAAAGATACTAGTATCAAGCGTAGACATAACATGTTTGGAGGGATTCTTTTCAGGCATAATCTAGAAGATATTGGTCCTAATTGAAAATCATCAGCTATAAGCTATCCAACTCAAATGCTCTCCATTATTTTGCCACACACTTATAAAACTTCTACTTATACTGGGGAACTCACTGCTTTTATTAATAGTAGACATTAAAGGACTTGATCTGAAAACTGTGCAAAATTCATAATACCTAATACGAACTGTGGCAGAACAATCACACCATACTGCCTCTAGGAAAAAAGTAGAAACAAACTCTGGAAACAGATTAGGGAAAATGGTTACAATCACTGACTGTACATGTTTAAAAGATAAAAGGATCATTTTGCCCCACTTTTCATCCCTAGTACTCAAACTATTGCAAAGGAAGAAAATAAAATACAAAGAAAAAAACCTTGAGTGTGTAAAAGAACAGCAATCTTAATTTTGCATGTAAAAGCAAGAATAAAATCAAACACATTTCATTTTCAGAGATTAATAGTTTGCCAAGTAGTAACAAAAAAAAAAAAATTAAAGTGCTTTTATTTTTCACAGGAAGACCTTTTTGCTCCAAAGGTATAGAACCATTAAAACAATTACATTACTGAAGACATCTTAAAAAAATTTTGTTTTTATAAAGACTTCTTAAATGCACTTGGTTTAAAACCATGGCCAAAATGACGGGTTTAGAAAGGTTTGGTGTTTATATTAGAACTGATGCAGTTCTCCAAACAGTCTCATGTACATTATGTGTAGTACTCCTTAAGGCAGTGTAGCCATATATGGCAAAGGAGGAAAATCTCTTCAGAAACAGATTGTACATTTTCTCGCTGTTTTTTCTCCCCACAGGTGAAAAACATCTACATAAATGAGTTTATGCTTTTCACTTCTTTCCTTCTTTATGATGTAGAAATAGGCCAGACAGAAATTTCCCCAGATTTCTCTCAATAAAATACATGAAACAGAGAACAAAATTACCTGGTTTCTTAGTTTAGACTCAGAAGGATAATCACAGTTCTCCCTAATTTTTTTTCTAAGTGTTGGACGTCAAATGAACTGGAATAGGAACTTTCAAGCTAAATGGATGAAAATATTGTGGATTTTTTAAAATAAAACCTTTGTTTTCCAAAGGAAAGCAAGTTAAATTAAATTAATTGAAACAAATTCTAAAATTTTAGCAGATAGTCTCTTTCCTGTGACTTTCTGTATTTCCCTGGTATACAGTATGATCTGCTTACTCATTTTTCAATCTTTTTGAAAAAGCTGAAGGGAAACCCAACAAACTTTTTTAAAAAATTAAAAATTAAAAAAATTAGATAAAGAGAAAACTGGTTAAGAACTGAACTGCTAAGGATCAGGAACATCAAATGTTAGAAAATTATTAGCATTCATTAAATATTTATATCAGGGCATTAGGCTTTAATAGCACAAGCCTGCACACAAGTCTTATTTTCAGAAACAGAAATGTAATAAATGATAAAGTATGAAAGAAACAGTTTTAGAAAACTCAGTATAAGAAGTCATGCAGTGAGAAACATCTGTCACAGAACAATGCATCTGAACAGCTACGTTGAAAACAGTCAATCAGTGGGAAAAAACTATGGGCCAGTCAGCAGCCAGGTGTCTCTCGCTGTTCCTAGAACAGCCCACCTGAATGGGAGGCAAAAGACTCGTCCTTCACAATGCACTGATTCTTTTCTCTCGTATAATCCCCATCTACCACCTGTATCTCAGGTTGGATCAAAAAACCCAGTCAGACACCAGCTCACTCAGAGCAGATCCATGTCTGTTCCAAGCTGTAGCAGGAATCAGTCCCTGGACTTTCTGCTGCTCAGCTCTCAGCACAGTACCACAGGAGACTGAGGATGGCAATCAGAAGAGTGGCCAAAGGTATTTATTTCATCACATTTGCCAACTGATCTGTGAAGCACAGTAGTACTTTATTTTAAAGCATTAACTGTCTCGGATCAATGCAGAAATATTCCATAGCTGTGCAATAACCCCAATATTGCTTTTAAATGTCCACAGTCTATATGAAAAAAATCAACAAAGTATATTTTTGTTTATTACTTTATTATTTGATAATTACTAAATAGAACTATTTTATTTACAATTTTTCTGGGTTTATGTAACAAGGATTATGGCTAAAACTTTTTTTTACTGTTAAATTTTATTTTTCTCATCCCAAATCAAGTTAAAAGTAGAAAGATTGTGAATCATATGGATCAAAGACTATCCATCAGCATGTCACACACCATGTGGCATTGTGTTTTGCCAAGTCAAAGTCATGCTCCAAGTTTCAAAACTTCAAACAACTGAAATACCACAACATTCATAAAACAGAACTGAGCTACTGGGAGTAAGAAAAAAATACAAAAAAGGTAACAGACCTCAACAGCAGATAGTAAAATTAACATTTCAACAGTTCTTGCCTTTCATCTCGGTCTCCATAGTACATTTTTTCTGGAAAAGCTACAATTTAGGTTTAGCAAGATGCAGAATTACATAAAACATCTGGAATATGGGACAAGGAATATTGGCTTATTATCCCTGGTGGACCCTCCCTATGAAAAATTTAATAGGTCTGTTTTGGTAGTTTTAATCTCCAGAGCACCCCAAGCTATGTTATGGAAACATCATCTTGGTAATTTATATTAGAAAGAACACCTGGTGATGAAAGCAAATATACCCTCTTTAAAATTGTGAGTGATTTTTCTTTAATCCTCAAACTTTTCATCTTCTTAAATATATAATTTTTAACAGCTTGACTAAAAATTAGTTTTTGTATCTTTGAGACTGATCACAATGTAACCATTGTGAACTTAACACTATTTTATTAGAGAGCTACATTTCTTCGTTCCTGTCTTCAGAGAACAAGTCATTTTGTCTTTACTTTGACATTGGCCTTTTACAGATTACAGAGGAAACTCTGTTGAATCTTATATGAATATCACAAAATCATTTTAAATGTTGTCCATTTATTCCTGCACCAGTCTGAACATAAAGGGAAAAAAAAGAACTCTTAAATAGCTTTTGATTATTTTTATTCCTCTCTAATTCTAAAGGCAGAGTTAGCCATAAATAATAACAAATACATAAATTTTGCCACAATTTATTCTAGGATCAATCTCAAGTGACAGCATGCAGCATACATAAATTATATGAATTCTGATCTGTAATTGCTTTTTTGGTTTCTATTATGTTTAGCATATGATTTCAAAATAACTAGTAAATATCTATATATGAAAGCAGTAAAATTATTTTCCATTAAAATCATTAACTGCATTCCTCTGAATATAAATACAAGTAAAATGGTATATAACTGAAAGGAATTTTACATACAGCTTTCTAATGTCACACTGCCTTATGCTTTATTACAAAACCACATTTTTAACTGTTGCTAATTTATGATTTTATTGACTAATGAGAAATTAATGAAAGTACTGGTCAATGTATAAAGCAATTTACTAATAAAATGTATTCTATACTTTCCAGCTAAAAAGAGGTTTCCATTTATAAAATTTCTAAAAAAACCCACATGTACAAATTAATCTGTTTTTATCATTTATCATGCCTCACTTAAAATATATCCCAAAACACATTTTGTATTTTCTAGCAAAAAAGCCCATAATATTATAAACTGTAGCCCATAAAGATTTTCAGAAATATTTTTTTATTCATTTGACACTGATACGCCTCCATTTCTAATATCCCAACCCTGCAACATTTTAAATGCAATTAAAAGTGGTTATGAAAGAGTGTGGACTTCCTTGTGAAGTAGGAAATCACTCTTGTGATTAACATGCAAACGAGCTCATGCTGGCAGAATAGATTGGGGTTTTAAAACCCCAATTACTTTTGTATGATTATCTATTTACCCGTACACAGACTATTTTCATTTCTCATCTAATACAAAGTCATCCTGCTTACATTTTTACACAGCAATTAATATTTACAATAATTATGACATCAAGCACCATCGAGAGTACGCCAAGTAAATAATTTACTATGTTTTTTAATATATATGTTATTAAAATAACATCTGTGGTAATATATTGCAGAGGATGGAGATATATTATTGGCCTTTATACACAATCCAGCCTAATACAACATTCTATTGCCTTTAAATTTAGTTAAGGGGCATATTATTTTTAGTATCTGAGCAGGTCAACTGCTGTTCGTTCAGATTACAAATGCCAAAACTCTCAAGTCTGTAACTGCTTTGTATAAAGTATAAGGTTTGTTTAAACTTTCACAGTAAAAATAACAATAAAATTACTTCCTCACATTTTTCTTTTATTTTTTCCCTCCTTTTTTAGTAATAACAGACAATTCTTAACTTTGACTAACACACTTTGATTCATACCTGCTACAGAGTGCATATATACACATTTTTTCCAGACTTCTAAAGAAAATTATAATGCATTAATGACAGGAACTATGGTAATGGAAAAAGGTCACCCTCTTTTGAACACCTTCTGTTTTAAACCATTATATATAAAGACATTTGAGAAAGCAAAGAATTAAAAGACAGCCTTTGTGCAACCCATTACTGAAATATTATAGAATAATCTATATCAAATGCAGTGGAATAGCAGATTCTTTTGGATCTAAATTTACTGCAGCCACAGAAATGCTTTTATGCTTATTATGTATCTGCATGTTGATTCAATTATTAAAAGGACACCTGACAGCAGACTTACTTAATTGAATTAATTAAACTGGATGAATAATCACAGAATTACTATTGTATGAAATTTGTACTGAGAAGTAACACTGGCATTGTGAAATTGCAAGTAATTTGAATGGTGAAATATACTGAGCAGAGCAGTGTTCACTTACTGTATTCTGGAATTCTTCACCTCATACATGAACAAATGGCACATGTAAATGAATAAACAGCTGTGAGTAATGAATGCTTTTCCTTATCTATTGTATTTTATTAAATGATTCCAGCAACATCACTAGATCTAAAAACTTTGCAGAAAAAAATTCAAAATAACAGTAATTTTAACCTCTCTGATACAAGAGAGTGGACTATTAGATACTGAGAGAGAGGTAGTGTATCACTGTAACACTTCTGTAAAACAGTACTTCTAACTAGAATATCTAGAAAAAAATTAATACAACAAATTGAAATTATGCAAGTATTTTCTTGACTAAAGCAAACAAATTAGAGAAAAATAAATTATTTAAAAACATTTTAATAGATTGGCACAGTGATCTTCTACCACTGATTTTAGCAAAAGGAGAAATTTTCTTTAGTGATCAAATGTTATGACATTCTGTAAAAAAATATATTCTATTTAGGGTGTACTGAAACAATTTTTTCTTCTTATTAAAACCAGTTTACTGATGAATCCAGAGGAATGTAATATGCCCCCTTCTATTTAGAGAATTTGCTAATTCACTAAATAGAAGTGAAATTTTACATTACAGGTGTGTTTTTTAATTTAACACACATTTTCTCTTGCTCCTGATTTCACATCAAAAAAGACACAGAAAACCTCACACTGCTCAGAACAGAAGTTTATACTGGCAGAGGACATTCCTGGAATGCAAGCACCCATCTGGCATATATCCAAACCCCAGCTATTAGCTCTGCATCACCACTGGGTATTTTTCTTACTTCCTCTTAAAGGGTTTTTATTTTGTTTTGTTTTAGCAACAATCCCCATAATAAAGAAATGTACAGAACAGTCTAATTTCTTATGAGAGAATGGTGGGACTGGATATTTATCTTACTCAAAAGTAATCTGCAGCACAGTAGAATCACACCCACCACCTTTTTTTTCTTTTTTTTAATCAGCAATGTGTTTTCTCTTCCTAAAAATTAATATTGATGATTCTACAAATAGAAAATATTAATTTAGAAGTGATTATTAATTTATATTACTAAAAAGAACATGAACATTTATGGGTATTCAGTCAGAATATTTTAAAATTAAATAATATGACATCTACCATCTATATACTATAAATCACTGACTTTTTTTACATTCATATTTTCCTTCATATTCCTACTTGAATATAATTCATTTTACAAATATGTCTGATCCTGCCTCTGACCTTACTACTCTTTAAGCTCTTTTCTGCTCATGGAAAGCTAATTTGCATTTTTTAAAAATGTGTCTGTATTAATGATCTAATTTACCACAAAAAGGCTTTATATTAAATACAAAAAAGGCCAGCCATTAGCTTTCTTTCCACAATAAAATCAAAACAAAAAATAAAACATCCCATTTATACAACAATTAACAGGCTTCTTTTTCCTAACACAATGCTAAATGAATCTGTACAGTTCAGCATTCATAAACATTATATATTGTGGAGAATTCTTGTTCAACAATCAAAATAAGGAATATTATAAATATGCAAAATTTTACAAAACACTTTTCTAAAAAACCTATAAATTCATTTTAATACCTATATTAATAACCAGAGTGGTTAGATTTTTCTTTTACATAAATTATACAAAGTATATTGGAATTACATACCATTTTAATACCAGTTTATTATAGCTTTATTTCATAATATTGGAGGTGGAAATGGAAACAGTGCCATCATGTGATACTATTCAGGCTACTTCACTTCTTTTATTTCCAAGGAGTGAATCTGTTACAAATAACTGTTCCTAGAAAAGCAGGCAATGGCAGCAATAATTTATTATATGTTATGCTTTAACTAGATAATTTTAGGTGTTTTTATGCATCAAATATTAAAAACACCTTCTAAATCTGCAAAGAAAAAAAAAGTATATGACCGGTACGAATGTTACTTAGCTCATTTTATTAAAACTTTACAAATTATCCAAAACAGTCTTGTGAAATTCCTTTCAGTTTACAGTCAAGATATTAATCCAAACAGCTTCATTTTTACAAAAGCATGGAGAAGTTAAATTCCCTGGTTTTAATTAGTACTGGGCAGGCGTCTTGGAAAAAAACCCCTAATACGTGAAATCGTCACAGGCGAACAATATCAAAGCCAAATCCTACTCGCATTATATTTACTACACAAGATATTTTTAATGAAATCAGACACACGGTTGGTTTTTTATTATTTTGTATCCATTTCATTTTGAAATAAAGGCATTTTTCTCCCTAGTGGTCAGAATAAACTACAAAATCCAGACTTGATACTAAACACACATATTTCACTTATCTCTTCTGTTTTCCAGAGATCAAGACAACCATTTGACAACTGCTTGCAATCTAGAAATGCAAGTAATCTATTAAATCTGAAATCCCACTTTACTGTACAACTCACAGCTGCCAAATCTGAACACTTGACAGTAGTGGGGTTTTATAAATATATTTTTAAAAGAAAATTAAAGCCTTACAGTGAATTATTGATGCATGGGTAAAAGTTGATAAAAAAACCCCAGAAACTGTAATTTCCAAAAGTGAGGACAGATGCTAGGTATTTCTTATGGTGTTTCAGAATTTATAGAATCAATAACTAAATCCCCCAAGATTAAAAATCCTTACTAAATTTAACTGCTTACAGTTCCACAGGAAAAGTATTACTATTCATGGATTTATTCACAAGTACAGCCATTTAAAAATGTTTAGATTTCTTTATATGACTCAGAAACTCAGGGTACATGCATGCAAGCCACCTATATGAGTTACAATCTGAGTTTTGAGTCTGAAACAAACAGGAGTTTTTATAAAGGTATGTTTCATCTATCCAGAACTCCATGGAAGGCTCAGCATTACAGCTGGTGAACACAACTGCTTTTGCTAAAAGGTAACAAAGCAAATCCCTCCACCCAGAGAACGTTCAGAGAGCAGGACACAGGAGTGGAAACATCACACACAAGAAAAATACTGCAGTGCGAAAATAATGGGGAAAAACGATGTTACATTCTTACTTAAATTTAATGTGTACTACTTACAGGTAACATTTTATATATTGTTTGAAAAAAAAAAACTAAATTGCATTTAGCAGGTTGAAGGAAGGCCAGTGGCCCACTGTGTAAGTACTGAGTTGTACACTTAGTACACGGAAGCTTAATTTTTATGTTTGCAACCCAGCAAGCAAGTTTTTGAGGAACAGATTAAAAAGAGAAAGTGAGAGCTATTGTTACTGCTATTGTTACTTCTTCAATTGCTTGATGTTTTCATTAGTGCCAGCAATAACCAGCCTGGCTCCCCACCTGACATTTCTGCTTTACAGGATGGAGAGAATACTAATTTGACTGGAATGTCACCAGCACAAGTGATACATGGAACTCACTGCATGGTAAAGACAATCTGTAGCAAGGTGTTCAATACCTAGGATAGGTCTTTTTAAATCTTTTTACTTCTTGTTGGTAATTATCATCCTTAAGTGTAGTAAAAAGTTCTCTTTTTCTATGGTTAGGGTCTAGACTTAGTCCTAAAAATCAGTAACAATTTCCTGTAATGATGAAACACAAAAACCTACATCAACACTTACTATATAGTTTTAATATGTTGATTATGAACTAGATGATGAATATTAAAAATGTGACCTTACAAAATACTGTCAGGAAACTCACGCTGCCGTCCAGAAACAAGATTGTAAACCAGATAAAATCATAGCATTCTAACTATGTTAAGCAGTAAGTAAAGGGAATCATAATCGAGTGAGGCATTTGCTGGTTGTTCAGCTGAGACATTTGAGAAATCTGGAAGAGGGAGCCAAAACTTTGTTCCTTTTCAGATCCCATCCCAGTAACTCTTCTGCAGCTAGCGGAGAAGGAAATCTGCTTGTTATTACGTGTCCCACTATTTCCTATGGGGCCAAAACCAGGTGCTCATTTAAGACTGAGATAAATTATGATGGAGAGGAATACTTTGAACATCAGTGAAGGAGAGCGTTCTACATAAACATCTGTGGAAGTATTTCTACAATTGTGAGGTAAGGAAGAGGCATTACCCTCTGGGTAAAAAGACAATATCACATTTCTTATCTGTATTCTTATTTATTCATTGCAGAAATCCGGTGCTTTACACAGAAGGAGAAGACAGCAGAAGGAATGCCAAATATTTGACAGGGAAGTACAGACATCTCACATTTCTAATTAAGAAGATAGAAAATTTCAGAATTTTAAAAAAAGGAGAAAAGTCCTTTTTATCCTGAGTGCTAAGACCTTTAGGTAAGTTGTTGCGTGGGAATCACATGACAGACTTGTAGATAGCTAACCCAGAGGCTAATACTTGTTTAATTATGTAGCACCCACTGATTTGAATAAGCCACAAAATCTGAAAGTAATTCCAAAATTACTAATTTAGTTGCCCAAATTGTGGGACTTGGACGGATAAAAATTAACTGGACAAAATATATAATGTAGAACTTCTTGAGAAAATTATTAGATATTCTCTAAGGTTCTGAAAGTTTTAGAAAGCACAATTTTTACTAGGTTCTATGCATAGGGTTACAGCACCTCCTTAATTCATGAAGTGACTGAAACCAAAAAGAAGAGTTCCCCATACTTGTCAAGGCATTTCTGAACAACAAACAAATTCAGCTTCTGTGCAAGGTTTTCTCAAATAAAAACATTGCTATTTGTGTTAACTTTGCAATCCAAACAAAAAGTCAGATTAAATAAGATACACAGTCAGAAAACAAAAACAAGCCATATGTGGTGGTTCAAAAACAGGTAAACACCCCCAGATAGCTGCAGCACCATATTCTATCACCTGAGAGCCGCAGGTTGTCTTATAAAGAGAGTTATGTTTTAAGGCAATAATGACTGCCATCATTCATTGACATGGTTAGAAACCAGCCCTTTACTCAGCAGTTGTCATTCAAGGTAAATGGAAGGAACAGCCAAATGTTCTTTTGCGTGGACACAGCTGAAAGAAGGCCCTGAGTGGGAGCAGCATGCACATGCCGATGAAGATCTCCAGTTGCAAATTACAAAGCAATATATATACAAAGGAAAAAAGTGTACAAAGTATACAAAAAAGTTACAAAGTATACAAAAAAGTTACAAAGTATATCAGGGTGTATGAGACAGGAAAACGTCTCACTGAAAAGTGAAGCTCAAAACATCTCCATGTTTTGACATCTCAAAAAGTCTCCAGGAAACACACTTTTATAGGGAACTCTAAAGTTCTGCAAAGAGGAAAACCAGTGTTAATTTAGTAATGACTGTAATGAGGTCAAAGAATACGTAAATAAATTTTTATTAACAGGCCAAGTAGAAAGTTGCACAAACTATTAATCACAAGATATCTAAAAGCTGTCATTATCACAGTTAGTACAACTGAAAATATTTTTATGTTTGATAATATTCAGAGTCAAAAGACTGAGATGGTCAACATATGGCTAAATATAACTGGACATATTTTTCTATCTGTAGACTGACAGACAAAAGGAAAATCCCTAGAGGATGAACTCAAGCTTCAAGACAGCTTAAGTACAGAGTTTGATGTGTGCAAAAGACACAGGAGGTCAAGTAATCCCCTTATGGCTAGAGAATATATAGTAAAAATTCTATTTGCTTGTAAAGTCTCTTTATTTCACAGGTCTTTCAGATAAAGTATTATGATTAAGTGACACATGGCCTTTAGTGGGATGCACTGGTTTCTGGAATGGTATCTTCTACTAGAAACCTGATAGGAGAAAAAAAAGACAGAAACAAAGCAAAAGATCTGAAACTAAAACCTAACAAAAAGAGCTTAATTGCTAAGTCACTCATTTTGGGGTGAAACACAGCTTCCACTCTTACCCTAAGACTTTTTTCCAAGTGAACTTAACCTAAGTTCTGACAAACCTGACTCTCTTCTATTTGGACTCCTCTTTTTTTTAACAAGGAGAGGAAAAACACATTATTTTTTAATTCCTTTATGCTACCAGCAGGGATTCTGGGGAGCTGCTAATATGTAATGGGAAAGCACACACAATACATTCTGTCTCCAAAGAAGCCTCTGATGCTGGTCCCCACCCTTAGTCACTCATTGCCACATAAGGCAAGACCCTTAGGGAGTTGACACAACTCCCAGTGGCAAGGAGAAGCTCCAGTAACTTTAAGTAGTTATGGCTGTTTGATTTAAAGTAGAAATAATCACAGAAAATACAGTTTCTGTGAAAGGCAAACAAGTATTTACAGCTCAGCAAAGGAACAACATAAGCACAACATCAAGCAGTTGCTTGATATTATTTTCAACTTCGTTTAACAGAAATAAAACAGGCAGACAAACATGGAAATTCTGAAAGGCAGATTAAACTACCAGAAATTGTATCTCCAGCCTGTGACAAACAAGTAGCATCAAGTTTTAAGACAGAAAAACTACTACTGTCTCAAGACGATACAGGTGATATTTTCCTTTGTGTAGCAACAATAAATCAATTCCCAATTTTGCCTTAAGAGGAACATGGATTTTAGCTGCTTGCAGTATTTCAGATGAACCACAAAATATAATTCCTGAACACTTGTGCTTACAGATCACATTGCACTTCACAGCTGTTGTGTTTTACCCCAGCAGAGGGTGCATTTAAGCGAGTGTAAAAAAACCATTTTATTTTAAACATAGCTTAAAGTGCTTAGGGGTCTTCTTGAATGACATGTAATGCATACATATATTACATTTAAATATGTTAAATAATTCATAGCAAGTAATTATTAGGTCTACCTGCAATGTTTGTCTCATTTTCTTCTAGTTCTTCAAGTGCCACAATGAACAACAGCAAAATG
Organism: Brachypodius melanocephalos; assembly: GCA_013398615.1. Lineage (NCBI taxonomy): Eukaryota > Metazoa > Chordata > Aves > Passeriformes > Pycnonotidae > Brachypodius > Brachypodius melanocephalos. The sequence goes on along the minus strand of VZSR01000262.1, from coordinate 3,617,612 downwards.
CTGCAACTAGCTGGATGGAGCAGTGAAGGCTGTGGAGCAGACCTAAATTTCACAACACTGATATTTCACATGATAAATATGAGGTCAGTAAATATGTGTAAGGGAATTGCTATTATGATTACTTTTTAAAAAGCAGATTTTTGTTTCATCTTCTACATTAAAAGAATGCTGAAGTTGCAGAAGCAAAACATTTAAAAAACAGAACATGCCTGAAGTAAAGCTGTTCGTGTGGCATTATTTCACCCTCCTCTGCATGACCTTTCCTCCATTCTTTGTTATTATGTACCACAGTGTTTGTTTCCCCAGGACCTACGTTTCCTCACTGCATTGGATAGACTAAGATTTAAAAATTAACTGTTTTTTTAAATACTCTTATTTAGTATTACTGAGTGCAGACACTGTTGTATCTATCCTGTGTTCTCTTGGTTGCTGAAACTGAAAGAGATATGGCCAAGGTGTGCACACTTTAGGAACTGGAGGAACTTTCTAGGGAAGCAGAATGTCATTTCAAAGAAATGTATTTCTGTCACAAATAACTTTTGCACAAATAATATTCCATAAAACGACAAAAAATACGAACATATTTCCATTCATTGCAAATTCCTCCCTTTCTAGGGTCTCATACACATCTACCATTACAGTAGTTAGATGTAAATAAATACAAATCTTCCTTAAAAGTTCATGCGTATTCTCTGTTGCATGTAGTCTTCAATGCAGTATCATGATGTAACCTACTTTCATAAACATTTTAATTCTCTGGCCAATGGAAGTCAAAATTCAGACAAATAAAAAAAAATTAGTCCACAATTATCTTCCTACTAATTCTCATTTCTCCTAAGTGGGAAAAAAAAAATTATTTAAAAAAAAAAAAAAACAAAAACAAAACAAAACAAAAAAAACCCACCGAAACCAAACCAAACACACCTGCACATTTTAATGATTGAATGTCAGAGTAAAAAAAGACATTCTTTATAAAACACAAACTAAATTGTATTTGAAGGAATGGGGATTCCTACCAAACTGCACATGAAGCAACTTTCAAAGAGAACTCTCAAGTAACATGTGGCAAGTAGTTCTACACCTGTAACAGCAACTGGACATGGAATGAATGAACAAAGAAATGATCACGGGTGGAAGCAAAATACCAACAAAACTAGGTAGTTCTGTAAGCAATGGAACTTTATGGATGACAGCATGGGCATTCTTAATCCTGCATCCTTTTTCCTCAGCATATGCACTATTTTGCATGTTTTTGTGAAACAGTCCATTTGTTTTCATGGACATCAGTGTCTTTGAAGCCTCTACTACTTCATCAAATTTGTATAAAGTTGTTCAACAGTTTCAAGAATTATTGTGCAGGACTGACAGCATGACTGCATCAACTTAAAGAAACTTCTGCTTCCTTATGAAAATACTATAAAAATAGCAAATCTAGTCCATGTTAGCCTAGGAAATAGACAATACCACAGCAGGGCACTTTTTGCAGGGAAGGAAAACACAGGAATACAGTGTTCATGTCTAACGGCAAGAATTTTCAAGCTGATAGACTGTCATAACACAAAAAAGGAGAGCAGATAAAAATATGCCCAGTAGTACACCAAATATTAAAAATAAGATTAAACAATTAGAATTATTAAATAGCATACTTAAAGAAAAAGGAAACACCATATTTTAATATACTGTAATTAGCTGTTGTTAGCAACTTTTGGATAATTCTGCTAGAAAAGCTTAAATAGATCTTAACATAGCAAAGAGTTTGCTTCTTTGAGCTACAGCCTGGTTTTGGTTCAGCAACAGAACATGATAGACCAAATTAATTTAACTGCAATACTTCAGAAGGTGTTTTATTAATATAGCACAATACCTCCAACTGTTATGAGTATGTGGTCATCAGCTTAGGTGTGGTTAACTTCCCTTTTAGTAACTCAACCATGCTTTGAGTACTCCAGTGCACTTTCTCACCTCTTATTTATTCACTGACAGAAAGGCTGCTTTCAAAGAATGGCATGGTTTTGATACAGGACAACTCATATCATATCATATCATATCATATCATATCAATTATATACAATATTAATATAATATAATACAATATTTTCATTTTGTTTCATTCATTTTGTTGTTTAGTATGAAATCAAGATTGGGCCACCACTGTCATGGAGCAGCTCCACCCTGAAATATCTTACACAGCATTACTGCTAAAAGTATCCAAAGCATTTGGCTTGCAAGGGTGACCAGCACTCCTCCATTCATTTGGTTCATCTTGTTCCACATAAAGACAGTCCCATGACATAATATAGTACATTCAACACACTTCCAAGCATGGAGTGTTGAGGTTTTTTTCCCCTCCCTTAAGTCAGTACCTCTGGTAAAAAAAGTAGCAGAAGCTGCATCTCTATTTGATACACTTATTGATAAGAAGACTGCTGAGGAGATCATTCATGCTGGACTAAGGTAATACATAAGTTAGTTATGTATCCTAACTTCCTCTTTTATTCTGTTGTATTACATATGAAATCCATATCCACCTTATTTGGTTGATGAATGCGTTTCTCCAGATATAAAGTTACAAATACACAAATTTACCCAATCCTCAGTGGCATCACAAAAGTGATGCACAGCTTTGTAAATTTAATTCTAAAGCAACTGAACACAAATTATGGTTTACACTTTATTAAAGAGAATGGTTTCATAGCCAAAATATTGTAGTAGAATTAAATTGTATGAGAAGCAGCACAACATCATGATAAAGGATAGAAAGTACAATAATAAAAAGAAATTATGAAACCATGAATTAAATTTCACAGTTGCTACACATAAGTAAGTAAACATAGTTTTCACCAAAAATTTTACAACTGGAAATCAGGAGTAAAAAAGTAGATGGAAAAAAAAGCAATAAAGAGATCTCTAGCATTCAATTTAAACAGTTTTATATTTTTTTAAAAAGCCTCAGTTACAGGTAAAAATTTGGATGAGATCACATTCATCAAAATGTCCACTTAATGTAACCACACTGCATCTCACTGATGAACCTGCCATCAATTAGAAGCTGTAAATTTTCATTAAACATGTACTAATCATAGCACCATCACATGACCTATGCATGCGTTTCACGTATCACAACATGACAACACTGCACTTCCATATTCCTGACACCACCATCTTGAGGACTTACAATGGAGGTTTTCACAAACAGAATCAAAAGGAAATAGGTAAGAAAAAAAGGAAATTGCTGAAACAGAAATACCAAGATAAATATTCAACATCTGCCTGAGGCAGACAGGAATTCAATACATAGACATATACATTCAAAAATAAAACAAATAAAATGCTGAACTATGTGACTACATTTCCACTTTGATGTCCTAGTGACTACACAGAGTAGGCAAGCTTTGTTTTCATGCTTATGGCCTCCTAAAAAGCTCCTCAATGGTATTACAACTCACTAATCCATGGTTGCTTTTTATTTGTTTTATCTGTGTTATATTATTATAGATGTTATTAACATGTAATCAAGCCACAGAAGAATAATTTGTGACATCACTGCACAATGTTCTTCAACTGTTACACTTTAATTACTATATATATTTCAAATAAAATGAAAAGGAATGAAGGCAGTCTAGCCATCAACATCACTAACGATGTGACAGAACACAAAGTTCAGTACAGGTTTTACTTATGGTCTTCACAGGACTTTATAGGATGGCTTCTTGATTTAATTCACAAATGACAGAAGACTTGTATTACACACCAATTCCCCAGAGCTCTTCCAGCCTATTGTCTTTCTTCCTTCCATTCTGACACCATTAACAAGTTCCATCCTGTCTTTTGTGGTTCCTGAACCTCTCTCGTACTGTCCCTGTCCTGAATGACTTCTTTTCTACTAGAGAGCTAATAGCTGTTCACCTTTCTCTGCTGTATATACATATGATTCCTTTTATACTTCAGAATTAATAATTTCCATGTACATTTTCCCCTCACTCCTACTCTTTTCCCTGTTCCTTGGCATTAGAACCAACACAGAAAGATCAAGACAGTTGGGAGACTATACCTACTTGCTCACCACCACTACCTAGCAGCCTAAAGTATTATTTTTAAGTTTTATTTGTCAGTAATTATGACATAACCCAATTACCACCACTGGAGTCACCATTCCATACACTAATAGCTTTTTACAGAGACGATAAACTTTAGGGCATTTTTCTTACAATACTATTTTACCTACTTATTAATCAAAACCAACCTAACATGTTATCACATCAAATGCAGATTACTCAGTCCACCCTAGAAAGGTATCATTAATCTGGCTGATTTACAGTGGAAAAATTACTGAAAAATTTGGATGGCAATAAAATGTAAACCTTTTCCCATCCCTGGAAGTGTTCAAGGCCAGGCAGGATGGGGTTGGAAGCAACCTGGTCTAGTGGAAGGTGCCCCTGAACATGGAAGGGAGGTTGGAACTGGATGATTTTTAATGTCCCTTCTATTCCAAACAGTTCTGTGACTGTGATTTTTATCAATTTAATGACACCAACCTCAGCTAAAATAAGCTATGAAGTATCAAACATCAGACTGGCTGCATCTGTTCTGCAGACACTTCTGCTACACTTCTACTAGGGCAGAAAGTGAGAGAAGAGAGACTTCCTCCAAACAGGAGAGCAGCATTAACTAAAACTTATCCTTCCATGTCCCTTTAAAAGACCTACATTGAGGTTTAGGCACAATGCAGCCACTGTTGCAACTACATTTTCCACACAATTACTGGAGTTAATGTGAAATTAGCCAGTCCAAGTGCTGTGGCTCATCTAGTCATAGCTCTGATAAACTCAGCACAGGCTGCAGAACCTGTCTGACAACCAAAATCAATATGCAATTTTTAAACTGTCTCTGTAACCCCCTGTCCCACAGACACAGCTTCTGCAGGAATTCCAGATCATTATACAGGGGAGAGGGACTGCTGTTGAACAACCCCCAAGTGCACACAAAATAGTTCCAATATTGAGTGTTAAGCACAGAATTGTAAGAAAATCAAGAAAACATCTTTCCTTTATAGTAAAAACAGATTAGATAGTGAAACCAGACCCTAACAGAATTATCATATACTCAAGTCCAATAAAAAGTTAACAACTTTTGGAAAAGTATTTTTAGTATTTGACATTAACATTTTAGGGGGGGATTATATCTATTCACCCACCTACACAACTCTGATTTCAAAAACTGCTTCATTTACAGCAAGGTGGCTCCAAGATCTATTACAGACTATTTACAGTATCTTCTCCATTTTATGTCTTTCCAAATAAAAATTATTGACATTTTGGTACAGAAATACTTGTTCCAAGACACAAAATGAACGTTTTATATTGAATGGTTACAAGAAAGTGACACACAAAACTCTTACTTGAAAGGGACACTGTACCTTACAATGGTATTTTAATAAATCAGGTTCTAAAATACTAATAACAAGAACTGATTGAACACTATGTATTAAAAGAAAAATATTCTGCAACCCCCACACACACTCTTTCAAAAAAATGGGATAGGAACAGAGCATTAGTGTGTAGCCTCAGATTTGGAACCTCAGAAGATCAGTGTATCAAATACAAATAACTCAAAATTCCAGGTGGCAGTTCTTTTTGACACAAATGACAAAATCTGTAATCTCAGTATTTCTGTAATTTAGCCATCACGTACAATTTATTTAAATTGCCGGAATTTTTGAGCTTGCCTTGTTTGTTTGTTTCACTTTGTTGAATAAAAAAGGTTGGGTGAAGAAGAAAGGAGGCAAAAAAACCAAACAAAATTTTATTTGATGAATGAGAAAACATAATTCCACTAATTATTTCAACAAATCTGCATTTCCTAGCGGATGGGTCCCCAAACATGAGAATCCCAAAAGAGTAGCCACAGCAAGAAGGTTTTGATAGCATGGGAGTCTCTTCTGCTTTCTGTTGCAGTTGGACAAGCAAGGGGTTTCTGCACACAGGAAGGTGAAAGCTGAATCACAGCACCACAGTCCCCTTCTTTCTGTGGGTTAAGACACAGAGCACACCAGCACCTGCAGGCACTGCTGCTGTTCTCATACAAGACAGACATTTTTCTTAAGAAGTGCTCCATGGCTACTCTGGTAATCACAATAAATAGAAAAAGGAGATAACAAACTCTCAAATAATATCTCTGGTATGAAAAGAAGGAAGGATGCCAAGGCTCAGAGATCTTGTTTAAGGCTTTACAGGATACATCTTCAGGACATATGAATATAACAAATGGTGAGTAAATTCAGTTGTACAGACACCCATAAAACACAGTAATATGTATTTCAGCAGGTAAGCACACGCATTGTCACAGATGGATTTACATGGCAGTACTTTGGATTGTGCTGTAGTTACTACACACTTCCTGCTTTCCAAAAAACCCTGAGATTAAAGGTATCTCAAGTAGATGTACACAAACTATGACTGTTGTCCTAAGTACAAAACAATTTAGAACATACAACTTCACATAGTCATATTTCTGTGATCATAATATCCTGACCATGGCTTCTGGTTTGCTGAGTTTTGGTCCTGTGGGGTTCTTTCTGCTTTAACAAGATTGTCCTGAAAGAGACAACTATTGATATGTACAGTTCTAAAAGATGCTAAGTAAATACCACAATTTACCTTAATTGTTAATGATTTTTTTTTAATTACTTGATTTGCTAATCTCGTGAAAAATGTGGCACATATAGAGAAAGGAATGAAATCTCAGAAATGCTGCCTTGTATTTCACACAATTTCATCTGACCTTGAACAATGCTGGTGCAAAGAAGCCAGACAAATTAGATTTTACATTTACAAGAATTCCACAGCGTGAACATCTAAGAGTGTGAATGCCTCCTGACAATTTTTCCAGGTTGTTCTCAGAAACAGGTAAGAATTTCCTTGCTAAAACATCAATTGGTTCCCAATGGGAGTTACTTTAGGTAGGCCTGAGGAATAAGAAGCTTCAGAATTATGGCCTTTCCATCACAGTACAGCAGCTCAAGAAAAAGGACAAGAGCAAGGGATTAAGGAAGCTTAGATATTGTTCACAATTCAAATTAATCTTTGAGTAGATGATGGGTTATAAGTGACAGATGAATAAGGGAGCAGAATTTTCAAGTAAATGTTGCTGCTGTCCCACAGCAGGGAAGATTTGCTTAGCTGAAATGCAGTTTCCTCAGTGCCTGACTGATGCAAGGACAAACAACAAGGCATAAATTTAAGCTAAAAAGCTTACCTTTGTTAAAAAAAAAGTAAAAGAAGAAATATAGTTTTGGGTTTTTAATTTTCAAGCAGGAAGATGGTAAGTCAAAAGAGCAAATCAAGTGTATAAAACTTAGAGAAGAAACACAGCAACAAATACCAGTGCTTGAGCACTTGTAGAAGTTTCTTTCAGTCATCTGAAAAGCCCTTCTATCAATGGTAAGAAATCACACAGACATGCTCAAAGATTGCTCATCTATATTGGACAAGAGTTATAAAATATATTCAGAAAAGCCTGAGTAAACATGAAGCATCCTATATGTAAATATCCTTTATACAATTAATTATAAATTATTGCAATATTTTTCTAAAATTCATAGATATTACATTAGTCAATTAGGAACAATCTTTATACTTTTCTCTGGAAGTGTGCATAAATATTCCCAACACAATGAATGAAAAAAAAACCTCAAAACCTCATAAACATTAAACAACCCAAATCAGTTAAGACTAACCATACCTATTTAAAAATGCAGAAACCAAAAATGTGAATAGTGTAAGCAATAGTGTCTGTTGTATTTAGATAACCTTTTATCATAACATGCATTGGTGTGTCAAAGAAAAAAAATGGGTTTTAGTAAGTATAATTAGTTAAATAAATAAATGAAGCTGGTCAGGACTGAATTTTAAAGCTAGTTGATTACCCAGAGTAGGACAGCAGTATTTTTTTTTATAAAGAAGTTTAAAATATTTTAATAAATGCCTTTATGTTACAGGATTTTGTATTCCTGAGATGTAAATAAAACAATAAATCTGTAAAGCTCAGAGAATAACTACATAAGCCATTTTACAAGGAGGATATACTTTTCCTTCTTTTCTATGAATGTATAAAGCTCTCCTTCAAGCTCTTACTAAATCTATTGATCTGTGAAACACAGTGCACTCCAGGGAGGCAATTCACTTGACGTTATATATCAAATGATGAGATGAATAATGATCATACCATTTGGTAATTAAACATCTTACAAACCTTCTAACTGACTGAACGTCAGAAAGGTCAAATGAGATCAAACCTATTTTTTTCTTGGTTTTAATTTTTTTTGTATCTGCAACACAGAAGTTATATCTAACAACAACTATTATATTACATAGCAAAACGAAATTATTGAATGTTTTTCATTCCTATTAGGCAGTTTGAATACATAAGAGAAGTATTTCTTCCATCCCATGGTCCTATTGTAATCTTTATTTTTAACTCTACAAGGAAGTAGCCACTCACCAGTATAGTGCAAATAACTAGCAAAGTTATTAGATTAAGGGAAATGAACAGCACATAGAGCAAATCTAAAATATATCAAAGCACTAAGAAATTAAAAAACCTCCTTGATAACTTCCTGTAAAGTTACAAGAGACTGACTTTTTTAAGACACCAAGTCCATTTCAACTGTTTAAAGACACTAACAGTGTTTGTGAACTTACACATCAATTTGGAAATTTTATCTATTATTATATGGTAATAATTTAAATGTCTGACACTAGAAATAAATCCAAAATATTTAATAAAGAAGACAGCTAATACAGAAGACAACTGTAATTTCATGAACAATTTTGTATTTTGCCTTTCAATTTTTAAGTTGCAAATCAAAAGATTCACCCCAAAGATTGTTTTTACTACAGATTAACAAGTGAAAATCACTTGCCTCAATAGCTAATGCCTCTGTCAAACATGGTTTCCAGAAAAGATAGCACTATTCGTGTACATCCCCAGCATGGCCTTATGGGATACCACAAATCAAGACCTTCATTGTCAGAAAGAATAAATCCTTCTGTCTTCATGCAAGCTGTCACCACCCTTCACAGCCCAAATCACATCCCAAATACTAAGGAATATCTTAGGATTTTCCTTGGATTCCTTTCCTAAAAAACGAAGAAATCTTTATTAACTTAAGAAAAGATTGAACATCTTTCTCAAAAACAAACTGGGAGAGATCCAGCCAACTCTCACGGATCCACAACTGCACAAAGACACAGTCAATACGTGCAATAACCCAGTAACAGCCTGCATGGACAGGACAGTTCTGTCCTACACAGGAGCAAGGCAGCCACTCTCCAAAACCAACCTCCCTCTCCTGAGGCCAGCATCCCAGAGTTGCTCCAGGTGCTTCTGCTCAGCCAGAGCTAACCTGCAAAGAGAGCTCTCCGGGGCAGAAGGTGAAAGGAAGAAAGGATTTTTACAGGGCATCTAAAGAAGTACTGCAGCAGATGAATGTGGTCACCAAAGGACAGAGTTTTACTGTAAAGTCCCACATCCATGCAGCAGACTGGCCACTGCTATGGCACCTGAGAGGGATGTGGGAGATGATAGCTTCATCTAGCAACTGCCAGCTGCTCACAGCACTTGGTCTTTCTTTGTCTCAAGGCTGAGAACAGAGGTCAACTTTGCAAAATGAAAAAGAGGTAATTAAATCACATGCTCTATCTTTTAAGTATTGGACAGAGTATTCAAGTTCATAACACAGTAACTTAAAACCACTGTCCTATCAAATGCATTCAGTCCATCCAATACATAGCTTTTTCAGGGCTAATAGATCACATAAATTTAAAATACCTGGAATGAAAAATATTTCTGAATTGCAAAAATAATATAAACGTTAATTCTTCTTCAGATCTCCATTTCTAATAATGTCCAATGTACAGTATGCAGATAATTTTCTAGAAACAGAAATAGCACATACTCATTTTTCTAAAAGCAAAAAATAAGGGGGAAAATGTCACTTTACTGTAAGGAACTGGACTATTCCATTATACTTTAAGGATAATGTCCTAGGGTGACTTTATGACAAGTAAATAACTGTGAGACCTGCACAGTAAAACAAATTCCTTTAGAAAAACAAATAAGCAGGTGCTCAGATCAGATTTTAGGGGAACATTACACGTGAATTAAGCACTGACCTGGGAAAAGATGTTCTGTGGAGGCTCAAGGGCTTCAACATATGCTCACTTAGCAAACAGCTGCAGCAGTCAGGGCTGCTCCTTCCCTCTCCCTCCTTTCCCTACTGTTTGTCACCTTCCCAACGCCAGAACTGCCTGTTGCCACTCAAAATGACCATGCAAAATGACCATATGAGTAACTTAAATGCAGAGCCAAGGAGCATGGTTTAAACTGTTAAGGATTTTCTATGGCATCAGGTGGGCTCCTTTCCACATTAATTTAGTGTCCTATTTGACAGGTTGAAGAAGAAAAACGAGAAAGAATGCAAACCCAACTTCTGGTGGAGGGGCAATAATGAATTTTAGAGAGAGGGAAAAGATACCTAGAACTGAAGAAGCTGTTCATTAAATAAGTATGTGCTTTACTTAAAAGGATTATCAGTCCTTTTGAAGTCTAATACTTCTACAGTAAAATTTACAAATGGAAATGCTCAAGTTCCACATTCTTACTATGCTCAAAAAAGCAAATGTAAAACAATGCTGTTAATAAGAGAAAACTTTAAATATTTTTCCATTCATTCAGTAATTCAGTTCAACATTTCAGCCTTATTTTTAAAAATAAAAAAAGTAATAATGCTATCATCCATCTAGTCCTCTTAACCAGCAGAGAGAAACTGGCCTGAGGCAAAATTTCAGTACAGAAGTTTGTTTTGCTGGGTTGGGGTTTTTGTTGATTTTTCGTTTGTTGTTTGTATGTTTTTTAAGAAGAAGGAATCTTAGAAGTAAAATTCTATTTAAGAAGAAGGTGAGGGATGATAATGCAAAGATTACAAAACCTTGAATTTATCATTTTTTAAAAAGTAGCAACAATCAAATTTGAGAAAAAAATACATCTACCTAATGCTAAAAGCCTTTGACTGGACTGTATAGAAATTTTGTATATGACACAGTCCTAATTCTTTATTAAGTGATGGAAAAAGAGAATTGGATTTGCACTACATCATGAAAATGTATCTTAGAGCAAAGAGAAAACTAAGTAAAATGAATGACAAATGGCCATTAGAGAAAATTTTCCTCTCGAAAAGAAGAAAGCTAAATATTCACCAACTTGATGGTAGCATGCAGATAATAAATATTAGTTTCGAATTAGCTGCAAAATATTTAAGACATGTGGTCAGATGTATTTGTCATAGCACACTATACATCTGCTCTAATTTGAAGTGTTTAGTAAATAGCTTCACCCAAATAACACAAAATTATATTAGGCTGCAAATTCAATTACAGACAGAAACTATGTATTTGTCTACATATAGCTATATCTATGTATCTCAACAGATCTAAAACAAAATTTAGTTTTTCCCTCAAGCATAAAAACATTGAGTTAAAATTACAGTCCATTTCCCCTTAGTGCTATTGCCTATGAAACTATACCTAAACAAAGTATATAGATTCTAGAACTAATTTTCTGTATTTTACATACTGAGGTACCATGTCCCACACCTTATTCTTGAGAATTCACATATCTCATGCAAAGTATACCAGTTTTAACTTTGCAGCCTTGGATGACACGCCTGGTAGTTTGTTTTTTGGGCTTTTTTTTTTGCAAAATCTTCACTGGATCTCTTATAATTAAATGAATCCATATATAGGTACTCAAATCTATATGCTTATGTTTGGATGTAGGACCAGAACCACCACATAAACCAAAACATAACCTGTTTTACTTCCCTAGACAACTGAAGCTCTGAGGGAAAAAAAAAAAGTTTCGTAAAAAAAAAAATTGTGAACATCTGAATTTATATATATATAAAAAAAGATGCAGTTAAGCATAGTTTCCCCCACCAAACCACCACTAAAAACCTGTTATCTATAGGCTGTGACTGACAATTACCACTCAATAGCTGTTTTACAGACTACATTCAAAATTCTGAGGCCCAGTTCCTGAGGGACAATGATCTCTGTCCAGTTCCTAGATGACAGCAGCCACATTTAAACAAAAATAAAAATTACCTCTTTCTTTCCTAGATCCCATAATGCATTTTCCAGAGAAGAGATCACTCCCCAAGACAGTTAACAAGCACCACTTAGAAACACAAAACTCATTTCAAATCAGCTTTTTAGGGAGGCTAACTCTCAAAGCAATCAAATAAACATCTATTCCATTTTCAAGATCCCATTTATTTTCAGGAATTACATGTGATGCTATTTCTTCCATAGGTAGTTACTTGTACTGAATTGCTTTCTTTATTGCTTACATTAATTTATTTTTTAAATAAGGATTTAAAATAGCTAGTTGCTCACATTTATCATAGAATGATTTCTGGATAAGGTAACTTTAAAAGCATGTCAAAAATACAGATAATTTTTTTTTACTGTGCTGCTGAAGAACATAGGAAATAGTAACATGAAAATCATTCTTTCAGAATTACTTCAGATACAGTCAAATAAGAGATCATGCTGAGGAAAACAGCACAAATAAGTTGTTCTGAGCTATATGGGGAAACTACACTTGATTTTCTAAAGTTTTAAAGAAATCCCAAGTAAACTACTGTTGAGGCATCCTTTTCTCTTGATAAAACCAGCTTTTATTCTGTCTAAATCAATCTGTGTTGGAGTGCTCATAGGCCTCAGCATTTTTTCCCAAAGATTGTGCTAACGGCATAATGGCTTTACAACTTAAGTGGAAAAACCTGTGAGAGAGAGAAAAGGCTGGGTAACATGGAAATGAGGGATTACTTTTGTGGGCCCTCCTACCATAGGAAAAAACCCAAAGCAATTCTGTGTATGCAATTAAAAGCAACTAAATTAATTTTCTCTGTGTCCTCTGAATGACAAGACTTTCCATGAACTCCAGATATGGAAAATGTAAGGGTTAAAACAGGGACTTTTGGCAGAGTTGTGTCTTCTGTTCTGTCCCGAAGAAAGACAAAGCTGTTGATGATCCTTTTATCCTACTGAATAAACAAAAAGAGTACCATAGGGTAAATGTTGAAAATTTAAGTCTGGAACTGCTTTGAGAGCATTGAGAGTTTGGCCACATAAAGTCATCAGCATGGCAACAAGAGAAAAAGACCTGGGGCCAGTGCTCTGCCTTATAAGCACAATTGAGTAATTTCTGCTCTCTAAAAATACATATAGGATGGGGAAAAAGAAGAGTATTATTCACGTCTGTTAGGTTTATTCACAGTCTTATCGAAAATACGATTTTGACCAATACCATCCCTGCCACTGCATACATCAGCATAACTAGCTGTGTATTCTGGCTAATATTTAACCTGGAAATCCATCCTTACTATGTTTTTCTAATCTGTCAACTCCCTCCTGCGGGTCGTTTTCAAATAGTTCACTCATAACTTATTTCTTACCCAATATTCATGAAATCTCACTAGCATCTCATCCAAAAGCACGAATAGCACAATCTTTTACAATCAATTTCTTAGCTTTAAAAAATTAAATAAAATTGATACTCAACATCCCTCTCCACTCCAAAAAAGAGCAGATTTGTTTAAACATAAAGAAAATTGAAAAATTAGTATTGGACATTCAAATGACTGTGTTTTCAAGTGGTAAACGAAGGCTGCATCTGCCAACTTTGTTGATATTTTTAAACTTCTTTTGTATTTATTTGCTTATTAACACTGAGTTTGACATAATTTATTATACTAAACTAAAATACATGTGTGTCTTGCTTTCTTGAAGAAGTGGTCCAACTAGTAAGAAGGAGCCCACTAATGTGACTAAAAAGACCAATACTCATTTTTATCCAGACTAAAAAAAAATTAGTCAGATGTCATCTACTGTGTCTTTAGTCATATAATATTATGTATTCTCTTATTTCTGAAAATAGCACAGACATACTACAATGCTTATCTACAGAATTTCTTTATAAAATAAAAAGTTGTGAAGAATATCTGGGATTTGTTGACCATTATTCTGAGCAGTTTGTCACAATAACTTTAGCACCTCATGGGTTTTTTGTATTGTGCTGTTATACTTTTAGAAATGTTAGGGCTTTTTAAAGCAATTTTTTCTGTAATATTCAAAATTACATCACTTAATGATTATTAAAAACCTATAAAAGTAACAATCTATTTTGCATTTCACAGAATTATTTTCTCAAATAATAAACTCACCCTTATTTAATCTTTGTTAATTTTTTAAACTAAATTTTAAGAGACAGTTATCTATCCCCAGTCTCTTAAAGAATCAGAAGCAATAAGAAAATAAAATCAGTATATCCATTACTTTTATATTAAAAAATAATCCCTCTGTTTTAGAGGAGTAATAATTTAAACACCAATGGAAATTATATTTTCAACAATTATAATTTTGGTAAAAGCCATTAACGGTGTAACAGCAAGCCAGTAGATACCTTTTCCTGGTATATTGTGCATAAAAAGTATTCCCATCTGTTTCAATGTTCTGGCTTTTTCATGGGCTTAAACCTGTCAAATTATTCCATTTGATTTCAGAGAATTCTCATATGGCAATCTATTTTATTTACTTTATCTTCAATAAAATGGTTGAGTGAGCATTAGCAACGATGAGACACAAGTTTCAATCAGTCCTCTGGCAAAGGCGTCAATCTACATTAGACCTGCAACGCTGAGAGCCGCAGCCACAAAGCTGGAGTGAGACAGGGCAGCGGTGAATGAGTGAGCAAGACCTAATAAAGCAGCAGGGAAGAGAGAGAAAATTCCCCCCAGACACTACCATACACTGCTTATATAATGTGTGTGCCTAGTTCAACACACCACTAGCTCCTTAATAAAGCTGACAGCTAAAAAGGCGATTCAGACTCCAACTTCATTTTACATGACAACTACAGTAATGGTCCTCTGTTCTCAACCAGGCCACATTTAGAAACCTGGATTCAGTTCAGTGAAAAATTAAGAGTTTTCACCTCTCTCATTTATGTCACATTGGAAAAAGAACCATAAAATTATTAAGATGCACACCATTTTATCCTCATTTCATAGAGCTGAAAAAACCCACCAGGTTTCAACTAGCTTTTCCTTAAAAATTTCTGTGCTAGAAATGACAAAACAGCCAGTGTATTTAAGCAAAAACTCATTTTTAAACACAGTATCATTAAGGACTAATTCCAACAAATTTCATTGGAATTTCATGATGCTCCAATTTGGATTGGAGCATCAATCCTAGATGCCACAAAAATACCTCCCAAAGCACAAACTTTGTAATAGCTGATGTAAGTTCATATTTTATATGGGGTGTAAAAAGCAGATTGCTGCAACAGTGCTCTTTCCAGCAAATCAAACCATTAAGACTGTACCTACTGTTTAGCTGAATTGAAAAGCTGGCCAGTTAAAATCCATAGTTTGACGTTATATATAATCACAGCAAAAAATTTACTGCCTCATATTTCCAGGTCACAAATTCAATTCTATCAATATACACTACTTTTTGACAAAAGTTGACTTCAGGTTCCCCCCAAATCACCAATTTATAGCTATTCAAAATTACCCTGAAAAGATCATTCTAAATTCTACCATAAATAGGGTCTCAGTTCAATACAATTTCAATAAAGTATAAAGTACTGTTTATGTTTCAGATTCTTCCTCTTAGAAACTATAGTAAAGACGAAGCCCATCAAGCCCCATCTAATTACTTCTTGCAAAACAGATATCTTATTCTTTCAGCATTTTTTATATATATATATAAATATATATATATCTCCTCCTTTCATTCACTTACAGAAGTATTAAGACTCCCCTGCCTTCCGACCAGAAATGTGAAAGGGTCAGACTTCTTTGTGGACAAAGTTTATGCCAACGCATTATGCAGCTAGTGGAAAACATCATCTCTTCCACATGTTGGTCATCAACATGGTGACCAGCAATGAATCCTTACATAACTTTTGGAAGAATTTCAGTCAGATGCAAGATACCCATATGAGATAATCCTTCTGTAGAAAACTAACAGTATAATTATGCTTGCCCTCTACAAAATAAACATATACAGACAGACTGAATATTTAATAGTGTACAAAATGTATGCATATACATGTACACGAGTTGTGATGTTTCAAGTTTTTGTTTCCTGTAGTACCAGAAAGAAAGAGGAATGAGCACAATGTCTCCTCTTCTCCAAACTGACAACACAGAAGACCTAGATCAACTTAATAATCAATAATACCAGAATTTATATAGCTTTTTTTTAAAGCTTCAGTAACTCAGAAAACATAGATGTAGATGTATCACTAACAGTCTCAAAATTGCCCATTTAAGTCATCAGTCAGAAAATAGAACTTTTTTTCTCTGCTTTCACATTTCTCTGAGCTCTATCTCAGTTTTTCTAAAACTTACTCCTAAAGTTAAGTGTTCTATTGAGAACAAAAACCAAACAGATTTGTTCTCTCTGTTGATTAAAAAAGTACTCATAATTGCAGTTTTGTTTTATGCATATTTATCACTACATTTATGACTGAATCTCAGTTTTCCATCAGTTCAAACACATCACATCCTGCCATAAAAGAACCTATTATTTCTAAATACCATACTGAAGAACTAGCATTCAGAATTATTACTGTTTCTTCATTGACTGCAAAAACATTCCTTCTCCACTTTCACAGTGCAAGAAATAGAGGCCAATGCTAAAAAGGCCAAAAAGATTTTGGCTTCCTTTACAGCAAGTATTTTTATAGAATATACTTAACATAAAGTTATAGAAGAAAATAATGGAGGAATCAGAATAGCAGTTACTTTCTTTCATGTGCTGTAAGTTTCAGACATATTGGAATTTAATAAAATCATACTGCCAAAATATTCTAGATGCACAAGTCAGTTACACTGTATTTTGGACATTATGTGTCAGAACATAGTTAACTTCCACAAAAAATATCCTTTAAAAACTAAAACACTCTTGCTGACTCAACGGATTTCAATTACTACAGTTTCTATCAAACTCCAGTTTCTATCAGTTTTCCAAAATACTGGCATTATCAAAAAACTGTCTAACATAACTACATAGATGATACACCATTCAGACTCGTACAAATATGTGACAGAAATCCAGCCATATTTCCACTGCTACATAGAAAGCAAAGAATCTGACATCTTACTGTTTTTTCTACTGAAGAATGAAAGAAAAAAAACACTGTTTTGCAAATAAATATATTGCTACATACTAACATATAGTCATATAAAGGTTTGCACATGATACCAGTAACATCTACAGTTCCCCTGTATAGTGCTGTATATCCTTTGACTTACAACACTGCTACACCTAAGCTTTCTTCTTTTCCTGCCTTCACCATATTCATACTGTAGCCTTCCAACAAGTGCCTTAACTCCTTAGAAAAAGGCAAAGTTAAATCAGAATAAAGGAATTTTCCTTTCTTATTAACCAGTGAAGACAGTCACAGTGAGACACATACCAGAACAGTCTTTTATACTTTGAACTAGGTTGAAAAGCACTGTACTTCCTCATAGAGGGTAAAATTCTGAAAAACTTGTCATAAACAGTTTCAGAACTAATTACTGTCATCATCATTAACTCCTGTGGAACAGCTTCTTTTCCTTCCTTCCAGAGTCATCAATACATCAAGATATAAATACCAATATAATATAGCAATATTATGGAGTATATAGGTATATCAGAATATCTTGTAATACCTTAGCAGTTACCACATATGACAAATTATTTGTATTTACAGATTTGTTTCTACTTCCTGGTGAATGTAGAAGAAATTTGGCCTGGTTCCTATCATCATAAGTTTGTTGTACCCTCTTGAAACCAGTATCTTAAAAATTCAGTATCAGGCCCAATTGACCATGTTTTGCAATTCATATGTTAAAATACTGCCTGAAAAATTTGAATTTGAAAAGTTCTGGGAATATTCTCAAAAAAATTTTTACTTCTGTAGGAAATTTAGAATATGAACAACTGCAACACTCAACATACAGATTAATTTTTTGCTGCTATAGCAGTTATGAAAAAACCAAAATAAATGTGACTGCCTTGCTAAGCTCTCATCTTACACTAATTCCATCAGGATTTCTCTCTTCTTCCAGATGTGTCTAAGTTAAAAAGACCTAAATAGCCACTTGCACATGATTCACTGAAGATAGCTGTGGAGATCTGGATCAAAGCAAGGTATTCAGTGCAGGCATGCAAGACTCCAGTGGCACTGCACCCACTGACAGCTGGTGCCCCAGGCAGGTTCAGCCTGTTAACAAATACAGCAGTTGAAACATGGTGTGAACTCATGGTCCTTGACACCATGGAATTCCTGGTTACCAGAGGAATAACCATCATCTCAGTTTCAAGAAACTAAGAATATCCAAACTTAGGGGTTTTCACCATTTATTACTGTGTAGTTGCCTTTTAAAATGTTTTTTACAAGAAATAAGGTCAAAAACTTTTTCAAAACAAATTAGCTTAATTACCATACTCCTAATACAGCTGATGTAATGAAACTGTACAGTGTAAGTTAACTCCAGAGTTCCAGAGACCCTGGGGACAGAACCATGGTTTCACTTATTTTCAAGGCACAAGCTGAAAAAGCATGTAGGGAAATCCTAAATGAATCAGATATTCTCTGCTATCTAGTCATAACACAAGCAGTCCTACTTCTCAGTGAATCAGGGAAAGCAGAGACCAGCTATTTGCATCTGGATTGGTAAGCAAGAACAGCAATTCAAGGACAAAATAAAATTGCAAAAAATTAAATCCTCTTTGATTTGTGATGATTGACCTGTACTCACCTGCTTCTTCTCAGCCTCAAAAAGACCTTTTAACTTCAACCTTGAACTGAAGTGATGTCCAAGACCAATTCTAGTAACACCATCCTGACAAAAAAGAGAGAAATATTTACAGCTATTTAGAATCATTTAACAAAACCAACATGGAATCTGGCCTTATGGCTCCCTCTAACTGGTTCTCTTAACAAGTAGTAGGCTTAAATGTAGTCCACAAAGAAATATAATTGTTCACCAAGTTTCTCCCTTACAGTAGAGTGACAGCTAAGGAATCACTCAAATTCTAGTCTTATATTTTTATTCTATTTTTATTATTATAGTAGCCAAGGGCAAACAAAAGGAAGGCTTCCCTGAAGTAGTTTGTTTCAGAGAACTGCACACAATATCACTACCATTAAGTTCACAGGGTCATCTGAAGGAAGGGACAGAAGCTGGCAGACAGCATGCCAGTAAAATTTAAATCTATATGTATGTTAGGAAGGACAAAAGGACAATCAAAAAGGAAAAAAAAAATTAAAGCTGAGACTGAAGACTGCAATGAAGTGAGATGGTTGGACAAGGCAGAAGAAATAAAGAACATGCAGGTCTGTAGAATATTTAAATTACATCCATGCCTGAGTACATTTCTCTTTCCTGAAATCGACTGGCAGAGATAATCCTCCATCTATGTAGGATGTAAGATAATCCTACATCTACGTGGCATAGTCACATATGCTCCAAAACAGAGGGGTTGCATAAAAATTGTCTAATGGAGGTGAGCAAATAAATGTCTGGGAATTTTCTGAAACAATGTTAGTTTGCAAAGACATTAACTGTGGCAGAGACACGGAAATATTTCCAGGCATTGTTTAATTTACTAATATAGACACGGACTTAATGCCTGAAACTCTGCTATCTCTGAAGTAGATCCTACCAGCCTCTCGATGGTGCCTCTTGGCAATTCTCTCTTGCTGACAAGGTCAGACAGAAGCAGGCTGAAGAGTAAAATGAATGTAGAATTTTATAAAGAAAAGACTGCTTTCCCACAGTTTAAGAAAAAAAAAATCTGTGTTCCAACTGGCATTATTAATACACACTTTGTTACAAGATGTTTGGACATTTAAAAGAGCTGCAGTTCTAACTTCTTCCTTTGTTTGTAGAGTGTAACAAAACCTGCTGGGAAGGTCGAAGTTCCTAGAAAACTGAAAGCTACCTGGCAGCCTCTGTAGTAGAGCAAGTGAAGAAGGGAGAGCAAAGAATGACAGGCTGGAGGAATAAACACTACATGAAACCCCTGCACAGTAGGACAGCACTGGGAAATGAGAAGGATATCTTATGAGCTTATACAAAGCAAAAAAGAGAAGACAATGTTAAAAACAGGTAAGGATCCTAAGGCAAATACGAGGAGGTGAAGGTGGGTGGCAATTCTTAAAAGTTTTAGGAAAGTAAAATATGTGTCAATGGAACTTTGCTTGGTGGTCATGTGGTCACCCTGGACCCACAATGTAAATGTCCAACCAACTGCACGAAAAGCATTCATCTCACTGACCTATTTCCCATTAAAAGGTTGCAGGTTTGTCTCCAAATAGCTATGCCTCTAAGACTGAATTTTCTTGTGCACCTGAATTCTAGACAGAAATACACATTACAGTTATTTCTTCAACACTACATGTTGTTGACAGATAATATGTAAGCCTCAAATGTGAATATTCTGTATGTCTCTTTTCTCCTATACTCCATTACACAAAAATACTTTCAAATCTTATCTTGGAGTATATTAAACATCACATATTGCTTCACCTCAGAAACAAAGCCAGGACAAAGCCAGTTATTATATATGAAATCTTATATCAAAACATGACCCATTTTGTTGAAATACAGCCTTTTCAGAAGAAATGTTTCCTTATAGTATTTTTTGGGTAATTAGTCTTAAAATGAAAACAACTGCAATCATTAATCTCAATGACTATAATTTTATCTTTAGTCTGTTTCTGGATTTCTATACGTCTTCAGAAATCAATAAGGAATATTTAAAGTTATGAGGATGGCACAAAGTAGGTGTGACATTTGTCACAGACAGATAGCAGGCCTTACCAATTCTCTTTTTAACGGTGCAAATTTTCATCTTTAGAATCTTATCTATTGACTTTTGTTTCATTTGTGCCACATTTCAGTGTGGTTTACCTGACAAAGGCAGCTGACTCCTAAAAACTAGTATTACTTCTGTTATAAATATTGATTTGTTTTGATTTTTGCTAATATCCTAACATCTGGACCTGAATCATTCCAATTATTCCAGTTTTACACCAACATTTCTCTACCTTCCACCTGAGCTAGCAGATTCCATCCCTTGGGGCCCAGCAGGTAGAGCTTTAATTGTTTACCTATCCCCTACTGACAGTGCTTACAGAAATATGTTTCCATTCTTCAATACTTAACAATTCCATCTGAATTCCATCTGAACCTTAAAAATTTACAAATTCACAGACCTTGTTAACCAGAGTTTTAAAAGTATCCTGACAGAATGGTAATTGTCATAGTTGTGTCAGAAATAAACTAAATAAATTTGAATATTTAATTCAAAATGAAAGTCATTAATTCTTGGATGAAGACTTAGAAACTTGACTTAAATAAATACAATGCCCATGTGCTGCAAGCTATTTCTTTAACTCATTCATTTATTTGCTGCAATTACCTCTTGGTTTATTCCACATTTAGACCACAAATCATTAGGGTAAGTTTACCTATTATATCTTTGTACACTGCCTCTAAAACAGTATTTTGATTTCAGACTACGTGCTCTTATTCTTTATCCTGCCTTACTGGTGGTCTTTGATATTTTTTAAAATGTAAATAACCCCACCAAAGTGCACTACAGCACTTAAGCAGTTCTTGTATTTGACAGATCAAGGTGCTGTAAAGTTTCACCATTTCAGGTAAGACCTGCTTATTCAGATTTCTTCTATAGTAAAAATGGTTTAAACTGCATTACTGCTTTATATGGGTAATTGTATAAAATATTCTAAGGAATCACTACTCACCAAAGCATGCAATAAAGTTTTAGAACCTGGTTGAGGGCTATCTATAGTTATTATTAGGTATGCTTGTTTTGAATCAGATAGATTGAGCCAAAGTCACCACAGGTTTCACTAAAGAGACTGTCTGGTATTTTAAAGACATAAACATTTACTGGTATCTGTAGCTTCCAACTCTCTATCACATAGGACTCACATCATTAAAAAAACCCTCATCATTCATAATAGGACTTCTGAGCAAGTCTTAAATTGCACTATGTCAATGGGATGTCCTGAATTTTATTTGAAAATACATCACTTACATACAATCTACAATGTGAATCTTCTACAAGTATGAAAAAGTGTAAATTTGCCTGACAGTCAGACTATGTATTTTTAATTATATTTAAACTACTTCAACACATTAATTTACTCCACAAAAAATATGATTTTTGAAGATTATTTTATAAATTGCAGATCTGCAAATAGTAAAGAGACACCCCCATTCTTCCTGATTCCAAGAATTTACATTTCTGTGATAGAAAGATACTCAGAAGCTCGTAACAGACCAGCACTACTGAATGCCATTATTATTAACAAGAACATGCAAAATTAATTAGAAGTTATGTTTATAATCAGTCCAGAGTTAAATGAACCAATGAAAAGACCTTCATACTACCATGATCTCATCAGCTAATTTTTACATACTACTAAAATCTGGATTACATTATCCATGAGTCCAAATAGAAGTTCCGTGGTGGTGGGAGAACCATACACTTTTTCATGTGGCACAGAGAAAATAATGAAATCCTACAAGATTCTTGAGCTATCAAGCTTCTCCAACTACATATTTTCCAAATTTTTCAATGCTATGTACCTATAAAGGTTCACATTATATTCTATACCACAAAAACTACTCTTGAATTTTTACAACATAGAATTTCCTATGCAAAACACCCATATTCCATTAACTCATAAAACATGTAACTGCACAAAGAAGTAAGCCAGGGATAATAACAAAATTTACAAAAAAAGTCACTTAAAATTTAATACTAAATGCCCTGGAAATTGCCCAGTGACAGAAAAATGTCCACATGGACTAAATGCATCATCTACTTCCAGAATGTTCCATCCACTGTGCAACTGATGCACAGGTTACATCTAACTCCTCTTGGGGAAGAGGGGCTGAGGGGGGGATGCTTTTCCATATAGGTCTTACTTGTCCTAAAGATTAACAGGACATCGATTACCTGTACCTCTCAAAGCACACTGGAGAAAATGGGGACAGTACCAATGAATGGGAAGCCTGGAGTGATGGAAAAATCATCCCTCTGCCTTTTCTTCCAAGATATCCATGCAACATTGTCTGAATAGTTAGATATACAGACTAAACCATCCCTGAGGCAGGTATAATGTGCTTGACTTGCCCCTACATGATAGTTAACCTGTGTTGACACTAATCTTATAAGTATGCACGTTACCAGTATCATATTTATAGAGATTTCTATCCAGTGTGAACAGATACCATACCTTCCTTTATCCTCAGGCATGTCTGTCTTTCTTCTGAAAACATATAATTTATTCAAAGACAACTCAGAGAAAAAACATTTTCCACTTGTTGAATTTTATTATTATAATAAACTGCAACAGTCTACACTAATTGGTGGAGAAGAATATAAACAAAAAACGAAAGCAATTAACTATTCCTAAACAGTTTGTTCTAAAATACCACTAACACAACGGCACTGCAGTCTTGCAAATTACTTCCAGAATTATGATGTGTTTCTCCCTTTTTCTCCTGTGATGTGATTAAAAGGGATTCAGAAATACTATCAGATGAGAACGTAGTACAAGAAAGCAGTATGTCATAAGTGTACATATATGATGACCATCCTGAGTTGTCTAATGTAGCCCTTGTCTCTTGCCTGAGACATATTTTTGGACTCAGAAATTCCTTTCCCAAGAATTTTCTGTAACAGGACTAATGTTCACATTCTTCTCCCAAAGAGTGACCTTCGCTTGATGTCCCTCTGGTTTGACCAATGTCATTGAAAGGGTTTGCCTTTGTTTCACCAATCAGTTGGTCTGTGTGTAATGGTATAAAAGGGAGATGCTCCCTGAAATAAATTGGAATCAGATGTTTCAGCCTTCTAAAGTTCGTGTCGCTTGTGTTGTCAAAGAGAGACAGTCTAACATATCTAGTTTGTTCCCTTAATGAGACATATGTTTAGATTTATAACCTAGTAACACATAAAGTTGAAATGCACCTGACCCTTCTGCCATGAATATCCCACCATATCACAGACTCTCCCACTCACAGAGTAGCTGACGAGTAGCAACTGGCATAAAGCCCTAACACATCCTCAGTTTGGGCACCTCAGGAACTGCTTACATTGCTTAGGAGGTTGTTTCAATACTGATGTGACCACCATAGTAAGTTACAGATAATTATCGCAAACTAAATGTCCATAAGATGACTGGATCCTTGCAGAGGACCCTATCTTAAACCCAAAATCTAACATGACTTCATTAATTATGTCTTTTGCAAAGAAGAACAGAATTATGTCCTTGATTTCTTCTCACAGACCCTGCCTGGTGACCTGAGTGATAGGTCTCTCCAGAGGATGCTGATCACACATCTCCATCATTGCTTCCTGATTTCTTATTCAGAGCTGCATCGGCCTGCAGAGGGAAAAACCTTACACAGAGGCCAGTGCTCCCTACAGGCACAGCAGGTCTTCAGCTATGCCGTATTTTGGTATAGATCACTTGGGCAAACTCAAGGATTTCTTTTTGGTTTTTTTTTCACTCAGTAGAGAATGACTGCTCAGGGTTACCAGATCCATCTGGCAGTTAACCTTCCACTCAGGTTAAAACACCCAGAGACCCCCTTTCAGCAATGGCCAAGGTAGATG
>VZSR01000262.1:3568159-3592733 GCA_013398615.1 Brachypodius melanocephalos | reverse complement strand
GGACCAGCAGCTCCCTACGGGCTGGAGGGCAGAAGTTGTGGGGGCTGTCCGTGGTCAGAGCAGGAGCTTGCTGCCCTTGGCCAGGGAGAAGAGCAGAACAAGGGGTAGCTGGGGGCAGCCCCAGCCCACAGCACACCAGACACCTCAGCAGGGACAGGCCAAGGTAAAAATCAGGCTCAGTGAGGAGCCTCCCAGACACAGACATCTAGGGGCTTCTGCTGAGGCTGGCAGAAAGCAGGAGCCACTAAAAAACTGGGAGTTTATCCACACTAGAAGAGACTGGAGAAGTTACTAGGCCAGATGTCCTCCTCAGAGAAATGCATGAGAAGATCTGTCTTAAACTGAAGTGCCATTAGAGAACATGAGAAAAAAAGACAAACAGATTATTAGACTGGAGTGTCTCCCATCAACAACTCTAAAAGGACTTGAGAATGAAACACCTGAACTTACAATAGAAAAATGCCTGCTTCAACCTGTCTTAAAATCAAAGGAAGGTGGCCAGTATGAAATCAATCCTAAAAAATCTAGACAAGTTTCAGAAAGCTACAGATCAGCACACACGGAGTGCACACTAGGCAACTTCCTACAGGTTAGAATAAAGTTTATGTGTATGTCAATAAAAATGACATGTTGTTTAGGAGTCAACATTCTGGTATGAAAATGGAAGACACTTCGGATTATCTCAGGTTTTTTGAGAAGTGATTGAGAACACGGACAAATGAGATCCACTTGTAAGTCATGTATTTCCAAAAATCATTTTACAAGCTCTCTTACCCAAAGTCTCTAAAAGAAACTAAGCAGTGTGGGGAGAAAAAAAAAAAACCAAAAAACCCCAAAAAACAAAAACAAACAAACAAACAAACAAACAAAAAAAGGAGGTCTTTGTACTGCTAAAAATTTAAAAAATTAAAAGAGAATAAGAATAAATGAAAGTTTGTAGTATTTCGTAGAAAGGTATCATAGAATCATTATTACGGTTGGAAAAGATTTCCAAGATCACCAAGTCCAACTTTTGTCCAAACACTACTGTGCCAACTAAACCATAGCACTAGCTAAACCAACTAAACCATATGTCCAGTCATTTCCTGAACACCTCCAGGGATGGTGACTCTATCACTTCCTTAGACAGCTCATTACAAATCTTGGACATCCTCTCCATGAAAGAATTCCTCCTGACATCCAACCTGAAAGTCCCCTGGTGCAGCTTCAGGCAATTTCCTCCAGTCCTGCCGCTGGCTGTCTGGGAAAAGAGGCCGACCCCACCTGGCCACAGCCTCCTTTCAGGCAGCTGTTGGGATGGTCAGGCATTGGAATAAGTTGCCTAGGGAGGTGCTTGACTCATTGTACCTGGAGAGATATTTGGGTCTGGTGCTGGGTGATGTGATTAAGGGCTTACAGTGGTAGTGCTGGATGGTAGTTGGACTGGACAATCTTAAGAAATCTCTTCCAAACATTATCATTCTATGATTCTAGGGAATTTGAATTCAGTTTTGAAAATACAACATATGTCAGATCCAAATGTTGCCTGCAATTTCTGGAAACTGCCTCACATACCTGCAGAACTTCAATTCAACTCTTCACATTCAATAGGATTCTTTAGGTGATCCCACACTAAATACATAGGTGTTCTCTACAAATATTTTTAATTGGCTTTTTGACAATACTGTTAAAGAAGCAAAACATCTCACCCTAGTGATTTAAGCCAAATGGTAAAATCCAAAGAAAGAGGGATCAAATATTTCATTTTCCTAAGATAATAAAGTGTTCATAAAGAAGCAAAGCTGAAGAGGGACTTTTCACTAGGGTATATAGTGATAGGTCAAGAGGCAATGGCTTGAAACTGAAACAAACAACGTAGATTTACATTACATATATGGAAGAAATTCTTTACTGCAGGAGGAGTGAGAGAGTGGATCAGGTTACTCAGAGACTTTGTGTCTCCCCTGTCTCAGGAAATATTCAAAGCCAGGTTTGATGGTACTTTAAGCACCTTGGTCTAGTGATAGGTGTCCCTGTCGATGGCAGGGGGTTGGAACTAGAGGATCTTCAAGGTCCTTTCCAACTCAAACCATTCTAAAATTCTATGAAGAGCCTTTAACAGACTGAAAAAACTCATCAATTTTCTAACAAATTAGGGATTCAGGTTAATTTAGGCATTTACACAAGTTCTCATTTCTGCATTAACTTTCATAATAAATGACAAAATTCTCATAACAACCTCCTGCACTGTATGATGTACACGTTGCTCATGAAACATAAAACATGTATCTGACACATACAAATCAAAACATAATGGGAATGTAGATTGCTTTTATATTTTAAAAGCAATAAATTATCTTGGACATTTATTATTTTTATGCTTATCTTGTGACTTTCTTCAACCCATCAATTTCACATGAATAAAATGACCTCTTACAAACAGCTTCAGGCATACAAACTCAGTATAAAATAAATACAGTAAAATACTGATAAGCTAAATTATGTAGATTTGCTTTCCAAAATACTAACATATATTTTATTTTAAAGAGGGATGATTGAAATGTATAGGGTAAGAGAGTCCTGGCATGTAAGAACTTTATTTCAGCAAGGTACCATGTGATCACTTTTACTAGGAATGTCTATTACTCTGGCCAATGCAGAGCCAACATACTTTAATTTATGACAACTGACTTTATAGTATCCTATGGAAATTTCTGTCAGAGACAAGGCTGCTTCCAGTCACTCCAAGCCACCCACTGCAGAGTGGTGCCTCAGAAGAGGTTTAGGAAAGGGCAAAACCACCACACAGGCAGGGGAATGGTGTGGGGGGAGTGTGAGAAACAGCTTGGGAACACCAATGAAGGTCAGTGAGCAGGAAGATGAGCCGTGCTGACTGAAGAAAAGGATGCTTGCATTATTTCTAGCTACCAAAACACATTTTAATTGGAAATAAATTGGATCAATTTTTCCCAGGTCAGACCTGTTTTGCCTCTAACAGTAACTGGTAAGAAATTTCCTATGTCTTAATGATAACCCATGAACTTTTTGTCATCCTATTTTCTCCCTCCTGTCCTGTTGAAGATGGAAGCAAGCAAGCAGCTGGCCACAGCCAGCCTCCAACAGTGACCTGCTGACCCCACAGAATCACAGCACTGGACATTTTCCTAATACTTTGAAGGACGTTTACGTACTAAAACTCACTGCATTTATTCAGGAAACAGATAGCCCTAAAACTGTGAACTTAAGAAAGCAGCAATTTAATGTAAAATTTTGCACTGAGATATATATATATGGTCCACAATATAACATGCTTCAGAAGTGTCTCCTACATTACTGCAAAATACATAACAGCATCCTAAGAAAAAAGGTTTTTAAAACTTCTAAATCAAACAGGTCAGAAATTACAGGTTCATGGCTTGTTTCTGTAAGGACACACATATTGCCACAATCACCGAAACATGTCTCCAAAAAAGACTATCTTACACAGAATTTATCTTAATTCCATTGCAACAAACAGCAACTGGTACATGCAATGAGCCCTTTTAGTAAAAGAAACAGACTTTTCTTGTTTCACAAGCCAATTTAACAAACAAAATGGGAAATACGTCTGTTCAAACTGAAAGGAAAAACGTGACAAATGAAAGCAGAAGTCAAGTGCCAAAAGCAAGAGGACAGCAGGAGCAAGCTGTGAAATCCAGGATTTCTAGGAAATCCAGGATGGGGAAAAGAAGAAAAGAACAAGTAAAAGAACTGACAGATAAGGGTGTCATTTCTGGATGTTGGAGGGGTGTAAATTTTAACTACACTGGGAGAGCTCTGGGTGCACATGTGACCGCGTGAAAAAGAAAAACATTAATTCCAGTAAATTAAAGGAAAAAATGTTAATTCCAGTAAATTAAAAAGAGCAAGTAAGCTGATATTTAATGGCCTCAGATGATATGTCACACCACAGCAGATGCACTTCAGATGTTACTCAGCAGTAGCTTTTCCACCTGCCCCTTTTCCAGAGTCTTGTGAATAGATTAACAGATAAACACAAGCAGCTGAAGAATTAAGTATTGAAAGCAGAAGAGGGGAAAAACTAACAAAAGACAGATGAAGGAGAAGAAGACAAAAATTTAATGGGAATAATGAAAGAATAAACAGTGGAATTGTTAGAATGTGTGTGAAAACAAGCACCAATATGTTGGTGTCAAAGGTAAAGCAAAAGAGATTAAAGTCATGGATTACTGATGTCAAGAAGCATTTATTTAAAAATGATCCTGCTGCCCTGAACTGTAGTACAAAAAAGACCCTTTTGAAAACTGCCTGCCAGCAGTCTTAGAAAGGCCTTGTGTTGTGTATTGCCTGTGGGAAACTTAAACTGTCCTTGATTTAAAGCAATTGAAACTTTTCAGTGAAATACAAAAAATAAATTTAATTTCATATGATGTTACCATTTAACACTATACTGCAAGAGCTCCTCTCATAAATGTGACTACATGGAAAAAAATTTCAGGGTAGCTCAGGACTGATGTAACTAGGCTACTCTTCAAGAGCAAAATTCCCATTGATTTCAGCAGAACAGTTTTAAAACCAGAATGAAGCACTTTTGAAATTCCTTTATTTATGGATTCCACAGCTGGAATTCATTCAATGCTGTCATATTTATGACTATGTGCATACCTTGACTGCACACTTTTCAGTAGATCTGTTATAAGGAGAAATAAAATACAAAACTGGGATCCTTTGGCTCCTCTGACTCAGCATTCTATTGACTCTACTGATTGTAATAAAACTCTCTGCCTCACACAAACAGTATCTGGCCCCTCATTTATTCAAAGTACTTTGTAGGAGTCTTATACTGCAAAGAATAAAAAATATCTCTCCCCTTGGTAACTCCTCAAGCATGTCAGGCTCTACAGAGTTGCCCATAGAGTGTCCAAGGTAATCCCACCTGGTCTCCAGCTGTCACTTCAGAAGGGTGCAAGTCTCCTGAGTCATATCTGACAGATGACCTCTCAGGTTATCTCAGATTTGCAGTACACATAAAAAAGCCCACCCTGTCAAGTATAAAGCTACTGGGCTACCATCAGCAAGTTTTACATTATTTTTGCACAGCTTCAGTAGTGGGCAATCACAGCAACATGTAAATCTGTTCAAGTAAATCCTTACATTTGGAAGCTCTTCTAATGTCTAGCCAAAGAATTCCATACTTGCTCTTTTTGCATCTCACCCACTTACTTTTAGCATGAATTTATAAACCACTTTCCTGCTGCCAAACTCTCCGTATGATTTATTAAAACTTTATCCCAACAAATTTATATTAAAATACATGCTAATAGTAATTAGCACTAATTGAAAAGCAAACACACAAATTTCTCTGGTAATTCCAACTTTATTCTTTCATAGGCCAGACAGGTATGGAAACAGAGTTCACTGGAACACAGTGAAACATATATATATTTGCAAGATATTTTAATCTCTTTCACTGCTGAAGTCAATAAACTCTGACCAAATTCCAATGACTAATTCTGCTTCTTCTCTTTTAATCACCAGAATGTAAAATTGAAGGATTTTAATTGGTATTGTGTTAATTCCAACACAAGTTTAAGTTGAGTGTTCTACACCTCTACGTTATATGTGAAGAAAATAAAGCAACAGATGACTTGAAATGTTTGACTAATTTTGGTGGAAGAGAAAGTACAGTATTGCTGTCTCATTTAACAGCTAAGTTATCCATTCCAAAATTTTCATAGACATCAGGTATAAACAATTTTTTAACACCCTTCCTTTAAAAAATTTCATGCAAGTGGAATACTGGATAATATTTTCTACTGTTCTCATATTTCTCCACCTTGCTTTGTCATCATTGCTTAGATGGAATGGAAATACCCACCAGCTGCAAACAGCATAAAAACCTTGGATGGCAAATACAGCTAATGGATTACTCATTGCTATTTACAGATCAGTAACTTTAGCATATATCACACTTACTGAATTCTAAAGGATGTTTATGCATCCAAATTGTTTAGGCACCCAAATTTTACAAACCCTGCCACGAGTCAAAAATGTTTGCACTCAGGAATTTCTGAGATAAGTTTTGCTGTTATGACTCATAACATTTTTCCATTTCTAACTGTCATTACAATTCTGCAATTAGAAAAGAAATCAAATTGCAGACAAAAATCTGCAGCTGCCATTATGCTGTTCATGACAGAAATATTTTGCTGTTCATTGAAATACCCATCATCACCAGATATATTATGGAACCATGTGTAGTCTCTCTGAACAGGAGGCAACAGAAAGATATATAGAGATGATGTAACAAACCAACTTACTGTAAGTTAGAAGAAGTAATACACTTGCTGTAACACAAAGAGAAGCAACTAAACTATCAGAATTAATTAGAATTTTTGAATAATATTTTCCACCAGAGTATGTAGAATGAATCTACAATTGCCTTCTGGGCAGTCCATAACCATAAATAGGAACTCAGGATGAGTCTTCAACGAACCCTTTGCCTCCAGGACATAGATGGGATTGGAGGAGCAGTGGAGATTCACCACTATCAGAGAGGGCAAGATGGGGCTGCTCTCAGTAACAGATATCTGTGATCTTCTCACAAAAATGTAACAGCTAACCATAAAAATTGCCATTATGGCTAACAAAATATGACAGTACCAGTACACCAGGTACATGAAGTAACTCAAATTTGATAGTATGATCAAATTCCTAATGAAAACAAAACTGCTTCATTTTAAAAATATATTTATAAACTTCAGTAACAGAGAGCAGAGAAAGATCCACTGACCATTTGAAACATGGTGAGCCAAGCTGCCTCCCACCAGGCACAGATCACTTGGCTTCACCTTAAGAACATAGCCCAACTACAACGTTTTCTGTAACACCAACATTTTTTGCTGTTTTACACAAAGATATTTAATTTGTGGACTCCTGTAGCATTCACTATGTTATTATGACAACGTTCCCCACTGCAGATCAAAGAGTAGCAGTAAGAGCTATGACTCTAGGAAAGGTAAATATGTGTAAGAAACCAGGACTACTACTGTTATTATGGGATTAGCAACGCAAGACTACAAACACCTCACCCAACTCTTCCTAGAGTTACATCACTAGAACTGCTGGGTAGGTAGGATTACAATAAATTTCCCATTCTACCTATGGTATGGAGAAAGAACAAGAAAAGAACAATTAATATTGTTCTTTTAAGATACAAGATGTATCTTAACAGTAGGTGTAGCAGTAGTTATCCTTCTGCCTTGAGAAGTGAAAGGGTTGTGCAGAGAATGATCCCTCCCAAAAAACAAAAGAAAAAAGGTAACACACTGGACATCGTCCTCAGCTTCCTCTTTCTGGTTCTGAGAAATGTGTCCTGAAAAAGGCCATGTTCTCAGAGATAGGCATCAGAAAGCTGAACACAGATATAGTCTCTGGTGTATCTTTTGATGCAGCTATTTTAGAACCCAATTGACTCTTTTGGCAAAGTAAAGATCTTGCTTTGCTTTGCTTCTTGCTGGAGAACATCAGTATGGTATTCCTTACAATGCCCTGAGATGTGCACTACAGTGAATCACAGATTCTACACATGGCAAAAACTCTAAAAGAACAAATTCCTAATCAACAACCAAGATCCTGAGTCTGGAGTCACTCCAAGTGTGTTTTTGAAGCCTTTTAATGAGGTAAATCAAACTGCCAGGAATGGCAAGAGATTTGTGAAAAGATCTCCGCTGCAGATATGTTTTGGGTCATTACATTGTATCAGAGAAGATAACCTTAGTAAAGTACATCTGAGAGAGTTCCCATCTAAAACTAAAGATCTACTTTTCCTATATGCTATACAAACAGCAGAAACACAATTTCCCAGAGATAGAGGCTGAAAGAAACAAAACCAGAAGAAAGGTAGAAGCAATGATAAAGCATGCTATCAGCCAGCAATCAGAATGCACATCATTATGTCTTAGTAAGAGTTAATTTCCTTACATGCTTGCTTTAGTCTTGAAAGAAAAAAGTATGCATTTAATTGAAATTCTCAGTAGTTTTTTCAATATCCCTTTTATAAATCAAATTAATTTTCTTTATATGTATATATTTGACATTTTCCCTTCCAATTTTTCTTGTTACCACTGTAACAATACTAAAAGCATAGTGAGCAGTGCTTACATTCAACTTCTGCCTTCTGTTTCAGTTCTGTGACAATCACTTATAATAATCCTTCCCTACTGAAATACTGTTACAATATTTATGCATTTTTCATAGAGTTGTTACTGTTGCTTTCTGTAATTGTTTTAAAAAGTGCTTATATTTGAAAATACAGAAAAGAACAACTAAAGTCTGTCAAAAAAAATCAAGAGTATTTCTGCTAAAATGCAAACATTCTGTAATTTTTACATTTCCCCCACATTCTATGACTTCCTATGATCTTGAACATTATGTTTTTAAATATTCCATTTATACAACACTCTTACCCTACAATTTAAGCTATTGCAAGAACTGCTCACCAGCATAACCACAAACACAAGTCAAGAGTGACAAATGCTGCATTCATCCATGAACAAACAGTATTTGCTCCTATACTTGTGGGGTTTTTTCCTGCTATTTTAATGATGATAAAATTGAAATATATATATATATTAAAAAAATAAAATACGTGAATATATGACATACCACCAAGCTCTTCAGTTTTGCATATTTTCATGGTTGAAGAATAAA
Organism: Brachypodius melanocephalos; assembly: GCA_013398615.1. NCBI lineage: Eukaryota > Metazoa > Chordata > Aves > Passeriformes > Pycnonotidae > Brachypodius > Brachypodius melanocephalos. The sequence continues at coordinate 3,584,042 of VZSR01000262.1, read as the reverse complement.
CTCCAGAAAATATTAACCACCCACAGAGATCACCTTGACATGCTTTTGCTGCAGAAAATAGAACATTATACAAACTACTGAAGCCTGAAGCATACTCAAAACATCACATCCTATTTGTAAAATGCACAGAAAGAATAATGGGATCAGTAAGAACATTTAAAAAGTAATGTGTCATATTCAGTTTTAACTCTATAAAAATGAGACTTCTCAAAAAGCAGGCATACTTATTTTTAACATGATCAGATTAAGCTGAGTATAACTGTTGGATAAATCCTTCTTAGTTTTACTCATAGAATCTCAACGACATTAAGGACTAACATTAAGCCATATGCACAAAAAAATATGTATGCCTCATATGAAGACCAGAGGACAAGCTACTGGAATTTCCTAAATATGTATTTGAAAGGAATCTAGTATAAAATTTTAACATACTTTGAAGGAAAGTAACATTTATCAATCTAAGAATTGCAATGAACTTCCAATTACGACTGTTCTTGACTTCAGAGAAATCAGTGTCAAGGTTCAGGATGTACTTCTTCCTCGCAAGTTCATGCAAACTGCCACAGAACTTCTGGCAATAAAAATAGGGTTAGGTAAATTAAATTCAGGTATGATTTTAAATATTTTAAAGGAACTGCAAAGAAAAAACGGCATTATAATTATGGTAGTAAAAATTTACCTTAATGGCTCAAGAGAGCCCTTCCATATTAAGTTCTGAGGCAAATACAGAAAATCACACAAATTTATTCTGAATATTAGCAAATTCAGAAAGATAAAGTAATACAATTAGAATTGCCAGCAGAGGACAAATAATACAACATTGCTTCATAGCAAGTTTCATATCCAAATATCCCTTATTTTTCATTAATTGTTCTCCATTCCATACTGAAAAAAGTAAAATACACCTTGTTGAAGTACACTGCATGTTCTACTAAACCTATTGAAATTCTTATATACTCTGAGTCCTCAATGAAGAGGGCAAGACAAAATTAAGGAATTACATCTGTGTCCTGGTTTAGGGCAAATTTTGGAGGAATGAAATCTGTGGGGAAAAAAAAATTGCTACATATAGTCAGTCACATGTCTCCTAAAGGAAATACTGGACAAGAAGCAAAGCACTATCTATTTTTCTAGCAGGAAATGCAATTGCAGCACATAAGCTAAAAAACCCCACTAATTCTTGTAGTGAATTTGCTGGCAAGACAGCAGCCTTTGTTTTTTCAATACAGAGAGTATTGAGATACTCAAAAATGAGTATCATCCATGATACTTGATGGAATTCAGTAATTTTACTTGTGACGTTGCAAAAAAAAAATCTATAGATTAGACTACCTAGAAATGTCAAAAGGACTTCTGACATTCTTACCCCAATATGGTCTTTCTATGCTGGCAAAAAGAGAGAGGGAAGGAAGGAGCAGGGAGGAGAAAGCTAAGAGAGGAAGAAGGGAAGTGACAGGTGAGGAGAGACATACAAACATACTATATCTATTTTAGCTCACTGCAATCTCTGCTACAGTCTAAGTCTCATAAAAGCTTCAATAAACACAGTAATATGAATGCATTTCCTTTAGTCCATTACAAAACAGCCTCCTCATCTGGATACAGAACTCCTTAAGAATTTGGCACTCAAAATGGCACTACTGAAAAGCATATTGGTTGGACACTGCCTAAACTTCAGATTTCTTCCTTCACAGTTTTTGTGCCAGAACAAACTCCTTTCAATTTTTGAAAGGGCTCAAATTTTCAATGGTTTGGAAAGAATTACATGTTTCCAGTTACTACCATTAACACTGTCTCTATCTGTCCACATCACCTCTTACAGGGCACCTACTGTACTTGGGAGTAAAATGAGAAACTTCAAAATCTGCGAGCTACTGAGGTGGAGGAAGGAGAGGACTGACATGGAAGGAACTAACAGAACATTCAGGGAGAAGCCAAATGAATTTCTGGAGGTTACATGACATTTTGATACAGAAATTGGCAGAACTTTTAGAGTTGCTTTGCTCAAAAAACATTTTGTTTCACTGTATGTTTCACACAACCTTTATTTAGGCATTTTGCTGCATCATTAGTACAGACATCAAAACTCAGGTTTTCCAACTCAGGACAGCTTCAAGCAGCAACTTTAAGTACACCAGCTTTATCTTTTTTTGTGATGTGCTCTATTTCAGGGACTATCACCCTGCCCAGGCTGTGCCAAGTCACTAGATTTTTTGCTTTGTCTTTTCATTTCTTTTCTTGTGAAGTTACTTACCCCAGTGGCTCTTCGATTCCATTCAAAAACTGAACTCAACGTATTTCTTAATTCTGCAGAATTTCACAATAATCAGATGATTTTTTAGAAAGCAATTTTGTCTGTCATTTTCACTGAAAGCAAAAACTACCTTTCAGAATGACAAATGAAACAAAATAATGTAAAAACTTAAGAAATTTCACAAACGCATTCTGTCAGTAATGTCTACTATTGGTAAAGTTTTCAGTGGGAGAAAAAGGAATAATTCAGAGCAGATCCTTAGAAATCCCAATTATGTTTGTGGGGTTTGGAATATATCTCATACATTTTGGCAAGACTTCACTCACCATGTAGATTTCCACAGTTATGTACTAAGCAAAACAGGTGTATGAAACATTTCATGAAGTAAAATTATATGAGCAATTAGCTGCTGAAGTGTCATCAGTCAGTTACTGAGAGCTCTTTCACGTGCATTGTCACTGCACTCTTAGCAAATCCTCAATGTAGTCATTAGGGAGGAAGAAAATTGAGACTTATCTCAACAGAAGAGGCACACAAAGCATTTAGAAAAAGCTGCACATAAAACGTGGTGCAACATGAGTTCAATTATCTCCTTATTGTACAGTATGAGCATGTAGGATGTGAAAATAGAAGGGAAATTGTATAAATACTGAGATACAGCCTGCACAATATAGAGAGCAGTTAGGAAAAGGGCAATAAACTATATTGGAGCACTGTAGTGAAGAAAAAAACACAGAAAGGTGTTAGAAGCAAGGCAGCTAATGGCACCATGGCCTGGCAAGTAGTTCTGCTTGGAGAATTATGCTGGACCTTACACCAAGATCCCTTATTGACATGAAATGAAAAAAAAAATTCTGTTATCATTTTAAAGCTTTTTTTTAATAATTCTCGTGCTCAGTTAATGCTATTTAACACTTTACATACTTCAATAAAGACAGCCAAACTAAAGTTTTCCATTTACCATAATTATATACCCATAGTTCATAAACACTAACATTATTTATCAATATGTCAAAATTTTGATAGTAATTCCAAACTTATGTAAACTACACTAAAAAGTCAGATTCCAAAATCACTCCATTACTCACTAGTGTTATTCAAATAGTGGTAATTACATTACACTTGCTTTGGTCCTCACTTTGTAAATGTAATAAGCAGCACGAGTACTATCAAAGATCAAAATACATAGGACACAAGGGCTCAGTCTCAGCATGGTATTAGATTTGGTGACCATTTACACACTAAGAATATTAATTATGATGTTTAAAAAAATTTAAAAAGCTAAACTAACTTCCACCAAAACCTGGAAAATTGTTTAGGCTCTCAGTACAGTGAGCCTCTTTTTCCACCAACAATTAGTTTAACTGTTCAACACTGCCAAAGTACCAGTCAGAAGAATATTTATGGACATATGTGCTATCTTTTTTTTTAAATTAATACAAAATTTAAATAGAAATTATAGGTTGACACACCTGAAATACTTCTCTTTAAATAAGACCCAGTATCTGATAAAAATACTACAATAAGGTCTCTATGTCCTGGGGCAGAGTGGATAGAGGCTTCGTTCTACACATTGTTTCCTGCTGTCTTCCAAGTACAGCCAGTGAGAATTTCTATAAATGCTATGGAAAAATCCTGCCTCAAAACTGTAAATAAAACAAACATTTTATTGGCAAAGTTTATAAAAAATGTCAAGTGCTCATTCCCAAGCAATAGTCCCAGCATAGTTAAAACAACACTGAAATCACAATAAGAAAGCTGTTTTCCAAATCTTTTCATGCTATTGAAAGGACCAGGTATATTCACAAACATTGATCAGCATGACTCAGGATCATCAGTCCAGTTTAAGATGCTACCTGACTAGAAGCAGTACTAGGGCTCCAGTAATCTGCTGAATCCCTGTAACTCTCATCTTCAGGCCCCTGCAATGTATCTCAAACCATTTCAGACCAATTTACACCTCCAAATGACATTAAGGAACAGAAGCCTCTACACAGTCAGAGAAAGGAAAGAAGACGTTTCTACAGAGATTGAAGAGATTGACCACAGAACCCTGCAGCTGTCTGAAGTGCTTGCTGAAGGATCCCATCTCTCTCCAGGGACTATCAACAGATTTTAAGTATACCAGACTGCTAGTGTAGACATCCAGAGTAAGGCTATGAAATACACTATTTTTCCTTGTAAATAGACACTCGGTAAGGAAAACTATCGAAGTTGTGTTTTCTTTTAAAAAGTTGTGAAGGCAATAAAAAACTTCCTTCACATCTCCACTAATATGAGACTTTTGATCTTTACGTTTCTGTCCTGTGGCATCTTTATTAAAAAAAAAAAAAAATCCCACAGAAAATGATCTTCATGTAACAAGCAATGTGTTTACTGCTCCCAGCACAGAAAACCATCTGCTTATTATCTCTGATAGTATGAACTTCTGTTTTATTCTCTGCTAGGCCATCATAACACATCATCAGCAGTGCTGCTCATATGTACACCCCACAAATGCACACAGTAAAGCACAGCAAATTTTATTCTAGTGAAGACTCTACCAATACCACTTTTAGAAGACTTTCCAACAAGTGACAAAGGCAGGGCAGAAGAAAGGATGAAGAATTAGAATTTACACTGCGTGTGTTTGTACACAGTATGCTCAGCAGTTACAGACACCCAGCGTCCTAATTGCTGATTTTATTTAGTAGTCCTGCATCGACACATTGTTGCAATATTCCAGCATCTCCATTAGTATATGTCCTCCCTGTCAAACACCCCCATAAAAGCAGACATATTAAAAATACATCTCTCCACACCCATCTGGTAACTCAGGTAATTAAACAAATGTTCTAGCATTTAGCATCAAACCAGTTAAAATGTGTATTTCGTTTGCATTAAAAACTCATACCTGGTTCAAAACAAAATGGTTTTGGGTAAGCAGTAATGCTTTGTCAGCTTAACTTTAAACAGTATCTGACTGAAAATGTCTCCTGTAAAATTTTGGATTAAATCTCCAGTCTTAATCTTTACATACCTGCAACACATCCCAACAAAGCTGGTTCAATTAATCAAGACGTGACATACCAACAAACTCTAACCAAACACATCAAAAATGCAGACGTCAGCATTTCAAATAATATCTGGTAAAGAACAAAAAAATATTTACAGCTTTACACAACCTTTGACAAATGTCTGCTTTCCCTGACACATTAATCACTTCTGATCACTCTCAGCACAACTCCATGGTGGCACACTGCATGCACTGACACATCACTTCATGTCAGAATGGCAACTTGTTTGATAGTCTCCTAAGAGTATGGAGGTTTTTAAAGCAGTTTTAATTACACAAAATACAGGTGTGCTTAAGTACCTTAGATGCGGATTTTCTTTAAATCCAAGCTATTTTATTTAAAACTATTGTATAGAGAACATCTATAGCTACAAATTGCTATAGAAAAGGTATCGCAATAACCTGCAAAAACTTCAAATCGAATTTCAAGTATTTAAATTTAGTTTTGAAGCTTTACAGGAAAACAAGATATTCAAAGAGGTAGCCCACAAAATACACATGGTTAGTAGGGCCTACTGTCAACAGAGCTGCTCTGCTTATGAGTAAAGGAATATAGGTTCTGTGGCAAAATTATGTATCGTTATTTTAAGGGATCTTGAAGACTGATCACATCAGAGATCTGTGGAAATACAGCAAAAAAAAAAGAAACTGCAGGAATTAAAAAATTAACAAAAAAAGTAGTTGAGTTTACTGAAGACTGAAAAACAGACACCAGGAAACTGACTGATGGCACAGATCAATGCTCATCCAAATGACAGTTTCTCTTCAAAAAAAAAAATAAAGAAAAGTGAGGATGAGAAAGTCACTATGGCTTTTTGATGGAGAAAACAGAGCTAAAGAGAAAGACTAATGATGTGAAAGTATTTTCAAGTATATCAATACATAGAGGAAAAACTAAAAACTAAAAACATTTTAAAAAAGAAAAAAAAATGAAAAATTAAGAATAAAAAGACTTTTTTTGTGATACTTATTCTGAGGTATTACTAGGAAATCATATTTTAAGAATTGAAAAACAGAATAAAACAGATGGTAGTAATTACTCCCTAATATTATAGATGATAGAGCTACAAGCCACCCTGTGATTCTACCACTTCCAGAAAAAAACACTGTGCAAACAAAAATCTGATAAAACCATCTACACTGTGGGCATGCATCCACATCTAATTACACGTCCACCTCAAAACACTGCTGCAATGTTTTGTCTTAGCTGCTTGTACCTAATCAGACAATATTTGTGGAAGAGCAATCTAAAGTTTTCCAATGCAGAGCAGTTTCTCCCTTCCTGATGCCTTTTTCCGGATTAAATCTTGCCTGGCCCTGTAACACTTCCCCTGTTAACTTACATTTTAAAGCTATGTCTCTATAAACCTTCAACCCCAGCAGGTGCTAACTCATCTGCTCATATATTCACCTTTAACTACACCTACATGGCAGACAGAGACTGTCTCACACTCCACTTATCACTGCCTTTAATCTGATCCCCTTTTTATCCGCACAAATTTTCAATCTACTCTTTTTAGCTATCAGTAGCTAATTCACACAGTACCAAGACTGACAGGAGTCCCAGATAAGTTATTCCATGACTCTTTCAGAGTGTGACTTCCTGATGGCATCTTAGTTTTCCAGGCATGACTCTTAGTATTCCACATGGAAATTGGCACACAAGTCAGCCACTGCCTCATACTGAGCCTCCATATAACTGCATAATAAACAAAGTTGATTCCATCCTTCAGGACAATGTATTTCTAGAAATATAGAAAAGATTGTAGGAAGGGCAAGTATAACACAACAATGAAAAAACAAGGAAGAAATGAACAGAGGAGCAAGGGAACATAGGTACTCAAGGCAGGTAAGCATTTCACAGGTATTTTGGCTGGATAGCGACTTCAAGCAATATAGTTTTATAAGTGTTTATTAAAAAAAGAAAGGAAAGAAAAAAGCTTCAGGAAAATAAATACAGTAGGGACTTTGAGTGAGGCAAATCAGAATGCTGCTTGGGGTCTTTGCTTCAAGTCCAAAGGGTCTTTTTTTATTTTCTGTATGAAAAGCCGAAAAGAAAAGAAAGCGAAATAAATAAATAAAACCTTCCAGTTCCAAGCACACAAACAATTGTCTCTCACACACACAATTTCAGAAGAGACTGAACTTCGGTCTACAGTTATTAATCCTGCAATGTCACTGTGAGTCTGTATCACAGCTGTTTTACTTAGCCCATATATTCTTTGTTACAAAAACAGCTCAAAAGATTTTCTCATTGCTGATCATGCCTATAACACTATATATTCTATGACAAAATCTTCTAAAGACGTCAGTTCATATTTTTATTGTATGCAGTATGTTTTGAGTAGACAATTTCAAATTTTTATTTTCATATAAACATCCAAATCTATTTACTATTTCAAAGACTCTTGGCTGGAATTTCTCTTTTTAATCAATATGCTTCTTACAACAATAATGACTAAAGGCACATTTAATGTTCCTGGACAAAGTCAGCATAAGAGACTGACAAACAATGACTGCAGGAATTACTTTGCCTTTGTGCAGGTAAAAATTAATATAAAAGCATGAATTCATAAAAATAATATTAAGAAAAAGAACAAGCTAGACAAAAAGTGATAATTTCTAAAAATAAGACTGAAAAGATTAAAGAATTTTTAAAATTTTTTCAGGTAAGACAAACATCTAGGACATTATTATTGACGTGATTGAGAGTGCAAGGTAATGAAATTGCATAATAATTAGTGTTTAAAATGTAACAGAAGTTCTTTCCAATATACGTGCATAGATATAAAATGGAGGCGTGGCATACTCAGCTTAATTCTTCAGAGGAAGTTGATTGCTTTGAGGAAGGTTGCAAGAGCACAGCAGCACAGCCACCAAATGACCAAGGCAAAAAAAGGAAGAACTGCCAGTACTGAAACCCAAGAGCACCCAGCTGGTAGATTTTAAGCTACATGGATGAGGAAGAATATTTCCTGAGCTTCAAAAGGCATACTACATGCCACTGAAAAAAAACCCCATGGATATAGTCAAGAGGGGGTTACTTTATATTTAAATGTACTTAAAACTGTAATTTTTAGAGAAAGAACAGTTCTTTGTGAGAGGGAAGCACACTTTCCAGATACAAAAAATACATTTAATAGCCATTTTGACAAAATACTTTAAAACTATTATCAAACAATAATAATATGTTATTGCCACATATTGCCTTGTCACAAAAATAACTGAGAACCAGATGGGCGAACACATGATAGAATTCTCAACATTTAACCTCTGACCACAGTCAAATTTAGAATCAGCAAATGTCCAAAAGCTCTTCTCAGTTCATGAACATGTGACAACCTCCATGAAATAAGCAGATTGTATTTCCATTTGTGCCAGACAGATGTTAGCAATAGGCAATATACTAGTTACACAGAAGTATCTTGACCCTAAATTTATCCAAATGCATTTAGATGACATGCTTACACACTACACAACACTGAAGGGCAAAACCAGCCTGATACTGCCCTGTAGTTGCCCCCAGAACTGCTCTGTGTTGCCTTCAGTGGCCTTGCCCAAGCCAGCACCATGCTGCTGGGTCCTTTTTCCCCTCTGCCTCCAGCCCTTTGTCCTCTCCTTTCCACTTCAACCCATGCCTGCATTACCTCCCTGGCTCCAGACAGTTCAAAAGGGAAAAAACTACGGTCCCAATGCCCACAAGCTCTGCAGATGTCTCTGACTCCCCAGAAAATGAGGGAGCAGACAGGGCAGCCATGAGTTGCAAGGGCTTAGGTCTTCACTGGGTACACAGTACAGCATTTTGTGCTGAGAAACATGATCCAACAAATTGAGGGATAGAAGTCTTCTCTGGACAGATTCTGGACCTCAGTAACACCAACTCAGCCAGGGAGAAGACAGGGGTTTTAGGAAAGGAGAGGATGTTCAACTCAACCACAGTTCCAAAAGTCTTCTGTACCACAAAACCCTACACTGTAATCTTATAAAAATCATAGTGCCATTGCCTATCACTGCTGGATTCAACACAATCAGCATGATACAGTTACCCATCAGCTGGAGACCTAATGAGAGACAGGTTCTGCCTTTTTGTGGAATAATTCTCCAGACAACATACAGAAAACAGTGCCAATTATTATGGCAATAGGATGACAGGGAAGTCGAAAGTGTTGTATGGCAGCAGAGTAACACTAAAGAGAAGGCAGCTTTCCCACTCTTTAAAATTCTTCAAAAGCAGTGAGCAAGTTATAGTCAGTTAAAAAAATTTGGAGAAGGAGAATTGCCTATGACACACATTCAGTTGAACAAAACTCTACAAAGTTAGAAAGTCCATGTTTTGAAAATATTCAGAATTATTCTGAGAAGTTAAAGGAACCATTTAAGTACTTCTATCTAACCTAAGGACAGGTAAGTGTAGTAAAGGCAGCTATAAGCACAGACAGACATATTGCTCTTGGACAGAATTATGTGTTTTAAGGACAAAGAAATCTTCTGAGTATGCCTTTTCTGCAGCATTTCCCAGATGGCTAAAGCAAATGCAAAGTATCATCACACAAATAACAAAATAATCCATAATTACTAGGAAGTTTCAGCCTTAAAAGAGATGCCTCAAATTAGCTGGTAATGACTAATTATTTTGTCTTTTAACTTGACACCTGACTGGAAATCCTTGTGCATATTTGCAGTAAGCAAATGAAGAATATAAAAGTCCTATGATAAGAATATGTACAAATGTACAAAAAATATTATTAAAAATAATAATTGAAGCTGAGAATTTGGTGTTGGAAGCATATAAACATGTCGAAAAGTCAGAAATATAATTTCATCTATGATCACAGGTAGTTTTGTTACTTCTCACACTCGGGACAGGAAGGGATATTTTCAAAAGCTGCATTAAATCCATACTATTTTTATTTTATTTTACTGATTTTGCAAATCTTTGTTTATTGCTGGAGAGAACACTGAATATCACTGTCCTCAGGACTCGTCTTTGTTACACCTCTGTAGTTTCACTCCAACTGTGCTAGAAATTATTTTCAGCTGGCCCAGAGGCATTGTCGAATGTTCTGCGCTGCCACGGGCAAGACCAATATTTGATAGCTAACTTAGGATTCCTGCTGCCTGAACTGGTAGAGAACAAGCATGTGGTAGAAGTGATGAGCTTGCTCTCCTGAGGGTAGGGTGCCAGCTGCACTATAAAAGAGAGATAGTGTGGAATTAATAGTGGCCTCACAGGCAGGCTGTATATTTTACCTTTCAACAGAAAAATTCATGCCTTAGTGGAAGCTAGAGTGGAAGAACGAGGACTCAGAATGCAGAAAAGGCAACTACTAGCTTGCAAAATGATTTTATTTCAGTTCTGTGGACTTCAGTCTCAGTATTGTAAGGATGCTTTTCAGATGCTTTAAAGGATAGTTTGTGCCTAAAAAATGTATTATCGAATGACAAACCACTAGAATTGCTACAGAATAATAAAGAATAGAAGCAAATTCTGTATCTGGAAAGTCTGGATTGATGTATGTAAGAAGGTAGAAGTGAGCTTATAAAAAGGATGTGTAAGCAAATGCAGCACAGGCTTTTTTGATGAGCTCATGAGGTTCTCTCCTGGGTATATGGCTATAGAAAACAAAATATAGCTGTGAGAGAAACTGTTTTCAAACATGTAGACAAGTCTGAAAGTAGAAGGAGGCACCTACATATGCAAGTGGAATGAACAGGCACGACATAATACTTGATTATACAAAAAAAACTACACACAAAAGACAAAGTTGAAAGATAAATTTCCTAAGATTTTGGACTAACAAACAAACTTTCTCAAAAATAATCTATGTAGCACTTATACTTCATTTGGTCCCCCTGACATTTTCCCACCCCCTGTCAATCTATTGCTGGACTGCTCAGCACATTTAGAAAGCACACATGTAAAGCTTAAGTGAGTATCTTAAATTTGAGGCAAGAGGCCTTGGGAATATAAAACAGGAAGGAATATGAAAACACAAGCAGACTAAAAGAAGAAATCCTGTGACTACAATTTGCTTTAAGGGAGGCAATATGTGATTTGTGAATGAACAGGAAAAAAAAAGAAAGAACAAAATTGTGAAAGTTAGGACAGAGGCAAGAAGGTCTGAATAAGAAATTTACCAGAAGGATCAAAGGAAAAAATGGATCTGAACAATATCAAAAATAAAAAGATGTAGGATCTGGTCCTGGTCAGGATGCATGAAGCATGAGGGAAGTACGAGTAAAAAATAACCCTGAGTCACTGAATCTAAGTGACAAGAAGGATAATGTTCTTGTCATTCGTGATAGAAAAGGAGAGAAGTGGATAGAGTTCTGTTTTGGAATGGTAAGATAATTAAAAGACATCATGTTAGAGATCCAGTCTGGGACATGAGACTAGATGGAAGGAGCAATAACACTTGTGCAAAGACAGATTTACAACTCATCAGTATAACCATGACAATAAAGACAGTATAAGATTGTTCCTGCTCCTTTCATTTTTATTTTGTTTTATAATTAAATCTGCATAAAGCAAAATCTGCATGTTGGAGTTTGGAGTTGTCCCACTTCCTACTCAACTGAATAACTAACTCTAGATTCACTGCCATAACCAGAGGATAGTACAGGTAAAATTTCTGGTGGTGATTCCTTAAGCCATGAACGTCTCCCAAAGCTTCTTTTTATCTCATCTACCTTTAGGACCAAATGATAGGAAAAGTTGCATTTTCTGCTACCCACAGTGTACAGCTAGGCTCCTTAATGTATAGCACCCTCCCAGACCAGTTCAGGGGAATTAGTTTTAGTCTTGTCTCATGAATCAAGTTCTTGCTCAATGTGATTGATTCATCACACACTAAAATATGGAAATTATCCTAGCAGTTATTATCCAAGATAACACTTGGTTTATTAAAGTGCTCAGTACAGAAGGATTCACAGTAGGTTGATGAAGTCTGTCATTGGGTTTTGTACCATTTTTATCACCTCTTGTGGAGGAACTTCTAATTGGGAAGCCAGGCTGACAGTATTTAGGGGTTTAAGACATACCATGCACAGAAGAGGCTGACTAGTGGACCACCCTAAGGTGGGTAAGAACACCTCACGATTACTAGCAGAGGGCCAAAAAGAACTGCAGAAAGTCCCACAGTTCACTTGTGCCATTCCAAAATGGAATCAGCACCCTGTGCCAGGGAGTTCTTAAAGGCTTACAGGTATGAAGGGCTCACAGTCTCACCAGAGCATCTATTCCAGTGTTTTGCTATCCTTCCAATCCAAAGTACACCCAATGTATAGCCCTAATCTAATTCACTGTAATTTAGATCCACCATTTCTGCTTTTAGCCATCTGGAGTAAGGTGAACAACACTGCAGCAGCTTTCTAATGCATTTAAAGATTTATCTTGCCTCTCTCATTCTCCTCTTTAAGCTATCAATTCTTCTAAACTTTTTTATAATTGCCATTGCTTTTATACAGACTGTCATCTGTATAGGCCAACCCCACCTTTTCTGAAGTGTCCAGAACTGAACAGAGGTTTAAATCTGAGCAGTGTTGAAGGAAAGTTTCATACATCTTCTATACCATACTTAATTTTCCAATGTTTGCACTTTTTAGAATTGTATCGCATCAGTTTCACATCTTTGTTTGGGAACACCTACAATCCTAAAACCTTGTTCTAAGGAGCTGCTTTCCAGATACTTATTCCCTACTCTGTATTTCTTCAGTGCATAGTCTTGTTTTAGATCCCTGCTTCACCCCTTCAATTCAAGGATGCAATGAGGTGGCAGGAACAGAATGCTGTCTTATGTCTGTCTTGTTGACATGTTGAGTGAAGCCAGTGATCATTACTAAATCCATTTCCTATTGGTTATAACACATCTTTTTCATATTTACAGCATGTCGAAAGTATTAAAAATTGGAAGCTCTTCCCACCTGAACAATCTCTGATGCAGACAAATATATTTTACAGAGAATATTTTTAGTAAGAATAAAAAGTGGGATGTTAGGTAATCCAAGTTCATCCAGGTATGCTGAAGAAAGACCTGCCAAGCAACACTATGAACAGAAATACTTTATAACTGCTCTCAATTCTCCTCTGCCTCTACAATATTTTTATTAAACAAACTGAACTTTAGACAAACTGTTCTCAGTCTTTCAGTGTAAGTCTGAAGTAAAGTCACTCTGTTTCACATAGTTTCATATGCCATACTTAGCATAAACTTCTCAAAAAGTGCTTGAGAAGGACTATTTTCAATATGCAAACTGCTGTATAGCTCTAGCATTCACAGCTTCAAGAAAATGTGGCAGAATTCCCATTATTTTATCAATGTTATAGTTCCTCTTGGATTTTGCTTAGATTTTAATTTTTCCAGTTGTAAAGACCATTATTAAAGTGTATTTATTCTTCACTTGTTTTTAATCATAATATTCAATTGAAGTGTGGGTCAAAATAAATAACCTGGCCCAAGGGCCTAATTTGCAGTGAGGTCCTATTTAAGAGTTTGCTGATAAGCTCATGAAGAAATAATTAGAACACTTAAAGTGACAAATTAAAGCCCATGCAATTAGCAAAAACCCTCATGATTACTTAATATTTTCTAAGTGGTTTCGAAAAAGCAATGACAGGATTTAATGCTACAAGATAAAAATGCTAGTCATGCGGAGAAGTGAATTACATATGTTTACCATTTTGAAGAGTGTGAGAAAAAATCAAATGCACTAAAAGGATATTAATAAATTAACACTAGAACATACTACCAAAGTAAAATACTCACCCTGTCACTTAGTTCTGTCATGGTGGTCTGTGAGTCCTGAATTTATGCTGTCAATGCCTAGCGAAAATATATCTCAATTTCTGTGTTTAAATGTAGCGTATGATCATTTGAACCAATTTATATTATAGCGTCTGATCAAAGAAGCACATTTTAAAAACTAGTTTTCATGCAGAATTCTGAGTAGAGGGTTTTTTCCTGTAGTAAATAATAAAATTACAAGGGATCCATGCAAAGTCTGGCCTTTGTCCTGAAGACAAGGATGTCACAAAATTCTATGAATCTTTTTCATTTGTCTAACACAAATATCATTCTTGATTCTTTGCTGTTCTCAGAATACCTTAGAGCACTGTAAAAAACACTGCGGGAATTAAAGTTGCATGTTACGTGCTCACAAACACGTACACCTGCATTTACATATATAAGACTCCACTGAAAGAACTCAAATCACCAATAAACCTACAATTTTTAGTCATCCCTTGGTTTTCTTTCAATTAAAAATAGTTGCAGAATGGGAAATTAAATTCTCTGAGAGTTAGTTCTACAGTGCTGCTTGGAGGAAAAAAAACAAACAAAAACCCTGTTGTACTTGCAATCTCTGAAAAGATTTTGCATCAACCTCCAGGTCTGGAAACAAGAATAAACTCATTAAATCTAAACAGATTATTGCTCAACTGAGAAACAACTCACTTCAGAAAAAGATGTATCTGTTTTTTGGCTCTAACCAGCTCAACATTTTCCTTTTCTGACCAATACTCAGTACTAATAAATAGGTTGAATAATGTCAGCACACGAAAATTCACTAAAAGATTCACAGCAGCAAACCAATTGGCACTTTATGCAGTATTATTTATATGGAGCCTGTGAAATGAACTGCAAGTTCTGTGCCTCTATGGAAAAATACAAAAAAAATTTCCAAAACCTAAGATATTCCATCATAAATACCTGGCATGTTTATAGTGCAAATTTATATAAAAGATCACCTTCCCTCAACATTTTACAATATGAAATATAGTGTCCAGTTTCATATCTGGACCACAGGTTTCAGACATATTTTTATTCAGCAAGCAGTGTACTTTTTACTTAAGCACTAGAGAAAAACTTATAAACAGGGACATTTCCTAACACAGAGCATACTCCTTTACCTCCATGCTCCATTCTCCCTGCTCTTCTCCCTCCACATCTGACTCCAGACCTGATGGGAACCATTTCTTCCTCTATCCACTGGCACAAAAGGCCAGCATTGGTTTAAATGTGGCCATTCAGTCTCCATTCTCATCTGCTATTGAAACCCATTCTCATAACACCTAGGAAAGGTTTTCTTCACATAGGCTAGAATACTACACAGGAAAACTATCTTCAAGAAAACTCCTGATGTGCAGCTCAAAGGAAAATAAATAGTTAAAAGCTGGGGATTTTGATGACCTTCTCTTTTGTGCAATGAAGTTTTTATGGTGATTTGCTTCTGTTAATCAGGCTAAAACAAGCAGTGTAGACTTGACTCTGTTGGGCTGGTGGAATCAATGCTCCAAAGAAAAGAAGTGCAGCCCCCAAGGACCCCTCTGTGAGCTCACACATGTGGTGTTGTGGAACAGCAGGTTCTTCTCTCTTGCCTGTACACAATCTTTTTCAAGTGCTTGAATGTTAGTGATGGAGAATGTCTCAATCTGTTAGTTAGTACATATCACCAGGCAGTATTGACTCCTTTTTAAATCATTTGCAACTGAAATTTTGCTTATAAAAACCTTTTACTTACACTCACCATGATTCCTGTTTTCTTAAAAATATTAGCAATAACAGGTTTAAGGCAAA
>VZSR01000262.1:3530008-3568059 GCA_013398615.1 Brachypodius melanocephalos | reverse complement strand
AAATTATTTTAGGTGAGTTGACCATTCTCAAAATGAAAAGTTCTAGTAAAAAGTCAGCAAGAAACACTCTATTCCTCTAAAATAAGTTTTCATTATTTTCCATTGAAGAAGAAGAAACAACTGCAGTGTCTGTCACATCTTTGCAGATTATGTAGTGTTCTCAACAACTGGAAAAATGATTGTGTAGCAGTCACAACCCAGATAGGAAGAATATCTAAAAGCAATCAAAATTTTCAAGAACTCTCATGGGCAGACCTTTACCACCTCTGCTTCCTTCTTCATTATTTCATGCAATGTTTTAAAATCAGCTAGGATGACACAATCTCAGGGATGTAAATACTTTCATATCAAAACCATTCACCCTTGGTTCAATGCACCTACCAGTGAATTTGAGTCAGATGTCACCTAGCCTGGCTGATAACCCTGTGTCTAAGGTCACAGGCTACACTGCCAGACACTCACTGCAGCTCTCTGCCATGGTGGCTGGAAGCAGAGCCCCCTTCACACACACACTGCCCCATTACACACCAACAGCCAGCTCTGGTGGTCTGGGAGTATTTTAGAAGTGTCAGAAACACATCCCCACCGTCAGATGATGATATCCTACAGATTGTTCAGTGATTAGGGAAAGCACATAGACTCTGATGCCAGTCCCAGCCAGCCAACTACACCACCCTGGGCTTTTCACCTGCCCTTTCAGAGCGAGAGTACTGAAAGTTTAACATTTCCAAAAACATTTCCATTATGACTGGTTTTTTATCTGAAACTCACAATCTTCTTTTCGGAATACTTTCTTTTCTGATTGACAAAATCTGTTAAAGACAGAGAAAACCCCCAAATGCACTTGCATAGACCTTTCTGTGACACAGAGCTGGTTTCTTGTTCTCAGTGGCTTTTACAAACTTCTGGTGAAATCCAAATTTCCAAATATTTAAATTCCTTTCTGTTGCCCAAGTACACAGATCTACAGAGTGGCTCACAGGCACACAAATTTAGGACACAGGAGAAAAATAGATACAGTAGGAAAACCTTCTCTTTGGCAACTTTTTCATGTTCAACACAACAATTTTATTTAGGATCTTTTATAATCCTAACAATGCCACCTTCATGTACTAATCTATACAAAAACTTGCATAGGAGAATATTGCAAAAATATATTTAAACTGCAATGCAGTACTTAATTTCCCAGATTCTCATAATGTTTCTGCATACAGGCTTCATTCTCCAGTCACATTACAGGTAATTCAGAGTAAATTAAAAATTAAACATTAAAAAAAAGTTACAAATCTAGAGAAGACTATTTTTTGTTTTACATCAAATGAAAAGTCTCCTTCTTAAAAATGCATAAATTATTAAGTAGCTACTAACTAACTACAGAGTAAATAACTTAATTACTGGTTACTCTGAAGTATGTTTATGTTCGTCTTTAAACTTGATTGAAATGAATTCAACTATTAAATCTTTATTTTCTCTAAGTCAATTTTTCTCTTAGACAACTTTAAAAATAAAGTCATTTTTTAAAGTAGTCCATAAAAGACTACAGAGAGATCTGCTGTTTACTAAACAATGCATTCAAAAAATTCCAGATTCAAAGATGCATTGTAAAGCACAAGACAGAGCTTGTAAAGACTTCTATGCAAGAAAGGCATCTGTCAGGATGAAGAAAGTAAAAAAAAAAAACCAACATCTAGCAACACAGTACCATAAAATACTGAAATGGTAATTGCTTTCAGTTTGAAACACATGATGTCGTATCAGAGAAAAAACACTCAGGTAAAAATGTTTCAATGCCCACTAAAAAGTAAATAGAGTTTTTCTTTTCAGTAAACAGAGAAATGTTTCATCTTTTCCTTGAACATTCCTGCTTTCTGTGTTTATTTGTTTTTAATTCCACTAGCATTTGTATCCATTTTTCCCTGTGTGATGGCATAATAAAGAACAATTTTAGAAAAAATTTAAAAGGACAAAAAACCAAAAAGACAGAAAAATCCATGAAAGAATACAATGTTAAGAAGCAGTAATGTTTAAAAGAGAATCAAAGGAGAGGAGAGGAAAGGAGAAGAGAGCAGCTAAAAAGGCTGAAAAAAGATAAAGGGCAAAGGATTTAAAAATTAAACAGAAGGAAAAAGATTAAAGAAAGAATGGCAAAAGGCGATGCAAAAGGATTTAAGAAGCCAGTATAAAGAAAAGACATTCAGTTACGAGAAACGAATAGCAACTACTAGAGGAAAAATACTTGAATATAATGAATCAAAAAAATTGCAAGAAGTTAGAAATTAATTTTAAGAAGACAGGAAGTTAGAAAACTTTTTCTTTCCCCTCCATGAAGTACATACACAAGATTCAGTGAAATTTTAAGAGACTGTTTAGTTTATATACAATATGATTCAACACTTTTCCAGGTTTAGTAAAATAAACACAAAGCTATGCAATGTCAAATATTTCCTAAGCAGGTGTCTATGCATCATGTGCAAAGCTGAGGATAAAATGCATTCCCATTTAAAATAACAAATCTTTTTCTTTTTATGACTAATTGTATTAAAATTCAAAGAATTTGCCTGTCTATATAGGGTTTTAACATCATTAAGAATATCATTAATAGTTTCTGAAGGGTTAATAAAAGCTTACAGCTGCTTATTTTGCAGCCAGAAGCAGTGTATTGCAAGCAGTTAAAGACAAAACTAGAGCAAGCAACAGATTGACTGGACTTCATAAAACACAATTAATTTATTATTAATGTTATCATCTCATTAAAAAAACTTCTAATAAATGTGCTCTTGCTATAATGAAAATATTTTTGTCAGTAAAAATGATAGGATATAGGAAAAATGGAAGAAATGTAACTTGGAATATAGGAAGAACAAATAGTTTAAGAGTAGCACTCTCTTTTGAACATCATATATTAGATATATTCTGATTATTTTTACTATTATTATTATTTCTATCATCTAACTTAGGGGATGAATAGTTATTCGTTTCAATATTTACTCCATGTAATTTGTTTTTTCCCTAAACAAGTAACATCCCAAAGCCAGGAAGAGTTTTGTCATACACAGCCTGCATTTAAATGTACTGATTTTATTCCATACCTGTTTTATTAATTTATTTATTTGACAATCTCCCACTCCCTGGTTTCTTAGATAAAACAAAGAGATTTTCAAACTTTAGCTCTCTATACTATTTATCATTTTGTATACCATTTACCTCTATACTATTTAACATTTTATATACCACTTACCTTTTTTTATCTGCACACAATACTAATCTTTTTCATCTCTACACACATGGAATAATTTCCATATCTCCAATCATCTTCAGTGGCCTTTGCTGAACCTTTTCTATTCTTGTAATATTTTTCATGAGATAAAGTAACCAGACTGCAAAAGCTACTCAAACTAAAGGTATAACATCACTTTATTTAAATGTGTTCTAATGCTTGTGGGAATATTCTCCAAAACATTCACAATCTTTCCTTGGGTTTTTTTTTTTTCCTTTTATTTTTTCTTCTCATTTTTTTGTTTTTGGGCATTATAATATATATTGAACAAACATTTTATGTGAACAGAACAAAAAAACACCTACATGTCATTACTCAGTAGGAAAAATTTTAATGCACAGAAGCAGCCCAAGGTCCCTCTCAGCATGTGTTGCCATTTTGCACCACTCATTGTTACTTGCCTACTGTGCTGAAAACTGATCATTAATGCAACTTCTTGTTTATGAATTCCATAGGACTCTGTAAACCAGACAGGTAACATAACCTCTTCCACTAATTATAAAATTTCTTTTTCAAATCTGAAGATCTAAGATCAATCAGTTGTCCTTGTTTTACCAAACTGATGCAGTCTGAAAGGCTGGATGAGCACAGTAATTATTTACACAAAACACACTGAATTTCATCAGCCATATTTTTTCCAATCTTTGTAATTTGTAAGAATTAATAATATTTTAAAAATTACTACTAAAATAAGGCTTAAATTTGTTTATTCAATGCAGTGATTTCCAGTTTTGCTAATTTCTCTCTTATCACTTAAAGATCTATTTTGACATTGCATATACATAGTCTTGCTCAGTTTTTTCCACTGAGAATAAAGAAACTATTCCATATTATCAATTAAAAATAATTTATAAAAATACTCAAAAAATAACAACCACAATAAAAATCCTCCAGCTGAAAATCACATGTATTAACATCTCTGCCACCAGAGAGTCCTCTAAATGTTTTTTTGCTCTAAAACTTACAGCCACATTTATCCCTCCTTAGACAGAAGACTTTGCAAACAAGGACATTCCCAACAGATAACAGTACAACTTTCAACTTGCTTGACAACTTGTCCATAAACAGTTACTTTGAGCCTAAAACTATAGCCCTGATAGAAAGAAAAGTGCTGTAACATGTGCAGTTTAATCACATGAACTCATGAGAAAACAGAGATGTCCCACACGGTGCAATCAACAGCCCATTGCAGACTGTTGTTTGCACACATCCTGGGAGAATTTTTTACCAGCCTAATGAACAAGTGTTTTTCATTTCAGGTGACTGGGGAGATTAATTCAACTATGGCACATGAATGACTTCATCAGCTATACAGAAATTACTTCTCATTCTTCACATAGCTGATCTTGCATGCTCCATTACTTGGACCCCAAAATAAAACAAAGCCCAGGAAGAGATGTGCCTACAGAGAAACAATGTGTGAAGTGTATTCTCGACAGGACTCTTTTTGAAGAAGTGACTCTATTTTTAAGACCAGCATAACTTTACACAATATCCTTAGGATGGATTGCCCTGGATCAGGGAGCCAGCATGCAAAGTCAGTGCAACAAGGAAAAAGTTTTTCAGGAATTTAATTCAGCACACTTTTGTCAACTGATACAGCAAATAAGCTAAATAAAGCTTTGATACACACGCCAAACCATTCTTCTGGATTACATATGCTAGGACTGTGCACTTAAATCTTGATAAGAGGATAAGAAATTAGTTTTTTCATACACATCTAGCCAAATCACCGATATGAGCACATTGTATCTTACCAAATAGTCTTCCAATTACTGTGGATCATTCTGGTCTTAAATTTCTGAAGAGTTCTCAATGAATATATTTTCTGTATATATGAATCCAAACTTATATTTTACTAGCATGCAATATCACAATGCTGTCACTTTTGAAAACAAGTCAGAAAGAAGGTTTTTGCTCATGTTTTTGCAGTTCTTTTTCTAACAATTTACAACTTCAATATACAGCATTTACTGAAGGACTTTACAGAAACCCTTAAATGAAAACTGTTACATTAACTAAAAGCAATGAAAGATGCATCAAAGAGATGCTGAACACAATAAAATGCTGGAAAATGCTTTGGAACAGTGTAAAATTTCACTAAACAAAATAGGACAAAACTTAGAGACAGTGCCCAAGATGAGTATTAATAGAAACACGTGGTTTGGAGTCTTATTTTTAAAACACCCTAACTGCAGCTGAGAAAAAGGAATGCAGCAAAATATCTGTAATAGCTCTGTAAGAAGGAAACTCAGAGTAGTTGTACCCTCAGAAATGCTGAGTTTAGATGCAAAGGGGAGAAATGAAAGAGTAACTGCTGCAGCAGGTACAGCCCAAGACAGCTTCTGTGAATGTAGTGCACAAAATGGACTGAGAAGGAATGAGATGTTGAGGGAAAATATGAGAAAGTGGAAACATAAGATTAGAAAGCAAGCAAATATGCATAATGGGACAGCTTCAAAGTTCAGAAGCACCACACAAATCTGTGATGGTGGCAGTGTGACTCCCTTTAGCAAGCCCAGACAAATAGTCTTATGATTTATTTTACATCTCATATTTCTAAGGTTTTGTGTACCTAAGATACAGAAAGAAAAACTAATTTATTTCCTAAATAGAAAGATTACATCTTACAGAAGCTACATACAAGATATAGCTTAATTTCTTAAAGCTAAAATGAGTATTTTAAGGACTTTAACCATTAAAAAACTAACGGAAGGGGCACTAACTAAGTGATCTTGGAGAGCTATGCAGTTTCAGGTGACGCACATGGGCAGGAAGGCACCGAGCCTGAGGAGGTTCACCCTACCCAAGTTCCCATCAGTTCATGGACTTCAGCTCAAGGCACTGCACTTTGTAAGGAGGGAGGAGAGAGAGATTTCAGCCATACAAACCATGCAACCAACACAAATGATGGGACAAAAAACTATCTATGTTTCACAACAAGGCTTCTTAGCTTCAAAATTGTCTCTGTACATGATAGAAAACAGAAGGACTTTAGATTTTTTGTGATATGCAACAATCTACAGCCGAAACTAGTAAACCCCTAGCAAGAGCAAAAAATTCTGAGAAAGACCATGGAATACTTCACCAAAAATCCTATTAGGGCACGTAGCGTAAAAATAGTCACATCACCTCCTGTTAGATAAGCAGAAGCTTCAGACAGACACACAGTGACAGTCAACACATTTCTGCAAAGTGACAGAACTGCAACGTGATGTAGGAGCTGGCAAGTTTTCCAGGTTTGGCACACCAGACAAAAGGGTTCACCTTTGTAACCAGGGTACTCCTACAGCAAAGTAACATGTATATGCACATGTAACTTGTACAATTTAGTTTGGCTAATGCAATAAGCTTACAAATAACTACAGGATCCAAACATACAAAGGGGTTTCCCTCTGCTGTTTTTTACTCTCACCATCCCCATGTGCTTGAACAATGCTATTCCTCACTTTTTATTTCTTATATTAATCTCTACATTAGTAAGTATTAATAGGAAATAACAAGAAGCAATGAAATTTGACGCAAGATATTTTAACTGACATTAAGCTGTGCCTCATTTCTATATGACTTATTTCCAGTAACTTCTCATACAGGTGAAATTTAAAAACAGAGGGCTGAGAGTATATAACCAAATGGTCTGGACATTACTCTGGTGCTTTTCTTCCTTGAAAATTCAAATGATCCCTGCAGGCAGCCGACAACTGCTAGAACTGTGGAATGTGCTCTTTGAACTGTACAAAACCCTTCGGCCTTTCGTGCATTGCTGCAAACAAAAACTGCCAAGTGCAATTATTTCTCAAATTTAATTTTATGGAAGTGTTGCACCATTTTTTCACAGCTTCAAAAACAGCTGTAGAAAAAGAAAATTAACAGGACTTTTTGACCATAGAAGTTATACATTGCATTTATCAGTTTTTGTAAACAACTCATACAAATGAGCCAGTCAAATCCCAAAGAGTGCCCTTTCTTTGGTGCAATGACAATTATATTTCTATGGAAAGAAAAGAAGGAGTATGTGGAAGGAGTCCTCCCAAGCACAGTTTTTCATGCTTTAGCCTTTTTATAAGGATAAAAAATAACCCAACAAAACATACCGCAAAACAAACCACAACTTAGAAGCAGCAAACACTGAGAGAAAGACAGAGGCTTGAAAATTCGGATTTCACTTACCCCTTTTTTTCTTAACCTACAGTGCTGTTCCTACAAACACCCACATACTAAAAGTTAAGTTGGTAAAAACAAGCAGAGCAATTCAGATAACCTTGCATGCATCTGTAGTTCCAGCAAGAATTGCCCAGGTTTTGAACACAGTTGTATTCAACTTGTTGAACCAAAGGCAGATGAACCTTACTCACTGAGTACAGACTTACTTTGTAATAGGACTTCCACTACTGACTTCAGCTATATCTGAGAGTCTTATGCTAAAGATGACACTGATGTATAACCACCTGCTCTTTAATAAAAGTTTCTACATCTGAAATAAATGTTACACAACCATGAAGACACCTGAACTCAAAACAGTCATTTTTGTTTGGATTGCAGTTGGGCCTTGCTTTAGAAAGCAAGCTATTCAGTTCCAGAGTAAACTTCATTACAATTCAGACTTGAGGTGGAGAACTGTCTACACACCAAGTCCCAAAGCACATCTAAACTCCTACGTCTTGTCCAAGATCCGTCGCCCACACCCACACACTAAGTTAGCCACAAAATCCTGTTTCATAGCAGCAGAAAGGACCTGCAAACAGCCAGATTCAAGCCATGAAACAGTCCATGTGAATGCAAAGTCTAAACACAATCCTTAACTGATCCAAAATGAAGATGAGCCACTGCCCACTGCATGGCAAAATCAAAACAAAAATAAAACAAAACAAATAAAAAATATAAAGAAAATAAAAAAGAAAAAGAAGCTTCACTATTGAGCTTGATCATGTGGACATGATGAAGGCATTTAATAGACTTACAACTTTTTCAGATTTAGTAAGGGACAAGAACCAGAAGCCAAATGTGTCTAGCATCTCCTGCTGGTTGCTACATCTACACGGAACAAAGACACAAGTCAGTGACAGTCAGCAGCCCCCTGGAACCGCATTCCTGCAGGAGACAGGACAGACCCTCACTCTGCAATTGCAAGATACACCTCCTCAGCAGCAGAACATGCTCTGCTGTAAGCCACTGATTGATCCACCAAGGCACTTGTTCCGTGGTGCACTGTGTGACATGGTGTCACTGAGTTCCACAGATGCTATAAGAGGAGTGCCAAAACTGTGACACCTTACTTTCATTTCAGAACTAGAAGAGAGGCCAACAGTACTGCTTCAGTACTGGTACCACCCCATTGAACACCTCAGAATCACAAAATATCTCAAACTGGAACCTTGCCATCTCCTGGATGCTATTCGCGTGTTTGCATCAAAGACAGACATGTCTGCTATTTTAAAAATAAAACATTAGGTTTGGTGGGGTTTTTTTAAGTTGTCTTTGTGGTAATGAATCTTGGTCAAAATTCAATGTTAACACAACTTATACAAACACCAAAGAGCAGACCACAGAACTCCAGTGATGAACATAATTGCATTAAGAATGATGTGGCCTTCGAGAATATGGTAAACCAAGCCAATGCAAGCAAAACTAGTAATGGAGAAATTGCAATTAACTTTGAACTAAAGAGGGCAATGGCACTGTTTCTCTTTGTTGATCTTTCCATCAGGATAGGAAAAAGCACAATAATAAGCATGTTCATGGGGTTTTAAAAGCATTCCATGTAAAAAGCAACAAAACATAAAGTACATTCATTGCAGCCTGAATAGACTGTCCTGAGAGAGGCACAAGGGCTAGGCAGCTGATGCAAGACACACAGCTGTTCTTTCTAAAATGTTACCAGGTAAAGCTAGAAAAAAAAAGTTTGGCATCACAGCAACCGCTTACCAGCACTACAAAAGAAACAAAACATCATGTCTGTGTCAGGGTGTATTTAGGTTAGATATCTGGAATTAGGTCCTTCACCAAAAGGGTCTTTGGGTACTGAAGCAGGATCCCCAGGGAAGTGGTGAGAGCAGCAGCTGACAGAGTTCAAGGGGTGTTTGGACAATGCTGTTGGGCACATGGTGTGACTCTAGGGGATGTCCTGTGCAGGGCCAGGAGCTGGGTTTCAATAATTCTCGTAGATCCCTTCCAGCTCAGGACTGTTCTATGATTCTATGAAAAAGATACTATTTTGATATGAGTTTCTAACATCACTTAAAAAATAGAAACTAAAAGAAAAAGAAATCATTACTTTACCTTTTGTATTTTTAAGCTTTTTTCAAACAAATTAACATTTCAAAGTCTTACTATTCTTTACCAATAAGGCAAGCAAATTTCAAGATTTACAAGAGCAAAATCAGTAGAAGGTCTTGTTGAAAATAATCTTAAAATAGGCATGATGAAATTATTTGTTGTCAAGAAAAGCACTTAGGTAGTGATTTGCATAACATCAAATGATATCTCATTATCAGGATGTAATAAGATTGCTTCTAGATTTCTTAAATACGTCTCATTCCTGACATCACTCTGAACACCCAGATGCCACAATGGTAGAAATTGTTTACACCTAGAGGTGCTTTCATATATTGCTTATGAGGGAAGAATCAGAAAGGCATGTGAAAAGCAAACACGAGATAATCTGTTCCTCATGACTGTTTCCCCAAACTTAACAGAAATTTGCCTAATACCAGTCATTCCTGTCTTGACACAAAAATTTCAAACTTGTCAATCCGTGTGGAAGCATCAGTATAATGCTGTCTACCTTTTGCACTTCCTAAAATATGCCTGATTAAAAGAAATCTGAAAAAAAAAAAAAAAGCTGCCCTTGGCTTAAGGAGTTTAATGCCAAACTTTAGCCTAAGGCACATTTCAAAGCCAAAATGTTAATCCTTGGGTGGGGCATGCTGGTGCTATGTTTTTGATGGTTTCTCACTCAGAACATTTGTGATACAAGCGTCTGTAATCTCCTAACAAGAATATTTCCTTTCTTCAAATTCCAGGAGGAATGCCCTGTTGGGGTGTCTGCTCCTGCAAGTAAATAAAATTAACACAACAGGTTGTCCATAACTTTGGTACTGCACTGGATAAAGGGTAGTGGCTATAGTCCTCATTGAAGTGAGTTAACATTTTAATACTGTAAAAGACAATAACCAGAAAAAGAGAACTCCAAACTTTCACTACAACCTATGAGGAAAGAATTCACTAATGGTCTCTGCATTCCAGATATCAAGTCTTGTATCATCTTGCTGGATTTCTCCCAAACAAAAAAGCCAGCAAAGTCCACTAGAAGCTGGCCAAATGAACAACGTATCTCATCTAGGGGGCAGTTAACAGTAAAATAAAAGAATATATGAACTACCACCAGTTACTATTTCTGGAAGGGGGCCTCCACCTAGAATAAGAAAGTAGAAACCAGTCACAAATTTAGAAACTTCAGATGCCCTGATAACAAACCATACTTATTTCAAAAGGAAGTACCCCCTCTCCCTTATCCTACAAGCCCCTCCCAGCCCAAGAGTATTTCTCTTCTGTGGGCTGTCAAGGTTGTCAAGAAGAGGGCCATGTGTTTTGCAGAGTTGTTGAAGTTCAGAAGATTCATGAATTAGAGAGAGTTTAAGGTCAGAAAGGACCATTAGATCATCAAGTCTGAGTTCCTATAATATCACAGACTATAAAATTTCAGACAGTTACCTTATTATTGAACCCAAACACTTAAAGCTGATTGAAGAATAAATACTGTTTCAGCTAAAACAATTGTTTCATGACATTTTCTTTTTCTGTACTAGAATAAAGAGCTCTCTAGAGCACCAGATATTTTCTCTCTGTGAAGGTATGCTGTAATTAAGTAATTTCTCAAACATATTTTTGATAAGGTAAACAGACTGTTCTTAAATATTTCACTGCAAGGCAATTTTCAAGCTCTTAAATCACTTTCATAATTGTTTCTGGCACCATCTCTAATTTTCAGAAAGGTTTTTTCTTTTAGATGTGGCCAGAAGAAACATAAGCTGAAATTCAGTCTGTTTACCAATGGAGTATAAAAAGATAAATGCACATATTTTCTGACATTTGGTTGCTTGTACATCTAGCACAGTCCTTTATCTGTTGAATAGCATACTGAGTTTTCTCCTGTCAGGAAAAAAAATCATAAAAATTATAGGGGAGTTGTGACCAAGTAGTGCAAGCAAGTATCAGCAGAACTTGGCAATAACAGCGAACTTTAACTATCTGCTCATCTTTTTGGAAAGGAGACAGCAAGATAGGGGCTATCCAAATATGTGTGAGCAACCATTTTTAGTGCAGAAACTGAGTAAAACACGCAAAGCAAAAATGTTTTAGGTTATACTTCAATCTTCAGCTCACTGGAAATGCAAGAATTGAGGGCACCTTGGCAAAAAGGAACCGTAACATGAGAGAATTCCCATTTCTTAGGACAGGAAGGAAAAGGGAGACTAGGAGAATAAAGTCAATGAAGATTACAGAAAAGGACTTGGATAAATGAACTGGTGGCCAGAATTCTGTAAAATGTAACTTGAAGGGAAGTAGAGAGAATTCAAGAGAGATCACAGTTCCATCAAGGAGTAACATTTACAGCGTAAGAGCAAACCAAGTCAACCTGCAAAAAGGCTACATCATAAGCTCTGCAAGGGCCTGCAACTTGAGGAAAGCAGAGGTCCATGAACACAGGTAGGTGAGAGAGAAAAACATGACAGTACAGGGACAAAGTCAGAAGGGCAAAAACAGAAAGTGAAATGTATCTTAAAAAAAATTAGTAGCAAAACGCATTTTTTACATTCCTTAATAGTAATGGGAAAATTGAAGAAAGAGCTGATCAGGCTATTTGCGGAAGAATCAAAAGTGTATCTTTTCCTTTGCCTTTAATATAAGAGACAAATACAATCTGATCACTAAAACTAGTGACAAAAGGGACATAAAATTAAGAGCAAAACAGGGAAACCAGATGATGAGACACTACAAGAAGTTAGATGCTGTCAGATGAGGTCGGCCTAACCAAGCTTACTTATGTTGGGTCAAAACACGATGTTGGCCTGTGCTGTGAAGCTCACAGAAGAATACCAAACTCAGTATTTCCAAAGCCTGACTGCACCGAAATTTCACTTACACATCATCTACATCTACTCAAAAGCAAGTCAGTGAAATTTTAAGAGTTTAAGTTGTCTTTATTTTTGAAATTTATTCTTAACTCCAGCCAAACCAGTGACTAAGGTCTCTGCCCCTTATTACCATAAACAGCTGCATTATCTCAATAGGTAAGACATTTAACTTCAGTGTACGGGACTCTAAGACAGTTAATTGAAACTCCCTAACTTGCATTAGCAACTTTTTAGAACTTTAAAGAATGGATGAAGCCCCAGAAAATGAAGAGGGGAAAAATATGGTCCCTGTCCTAAAAAGCTGAAAACAGAAGAGGTAAGAAATTATAATTTTTTCAATTAATTTCAGTTTCTGAAATATTTTTGAGAAAACCAAGACCAGAAGGCTTTGAGTTTTTTTTTCTTTACAACAAGAAAATAAATACCTGCCAATATAGCTTTGTCATGACCAAAATTTGGCAAGCCAATTAAATTTCTCCAGTAAAAAAAATAGTTTTTTAATGTGAAAGAAGCAGTGGATGACATACAAAAAGATGAGGATGACTCATAAAAAGAAGCAAAGGAAACAAAGACTAAATTAAACTATTTTAAGGCTAATACAAAATGTGTTCAAAAATTTGATATAGAGACTAGGAACAAAAGAAGGATACTATGAATAGGGCTCAGTAGCGGTCCATCCTGGTCTGATGTGTTTTCTTTCATAACTTGGATGGTGAAATGTCATTCATATAGAAACTGTACTTTCAAAATTTTCAGATGATGCAAAGTTTGAGAAAGACAGAAAAACACTGGTCTTTCCTCCGTGGGATACACCAAAAATAATACGAAGTACCTTTAAAGATGTACACACGTGAAAATATATTTAACCATTTTGAGGAGCTATTAGGAAATGTGAGTTAGTTCTGAAGTAGCTGAACTCACAATTACACCAAACCCATTTTAAAACACATAATCATTTGACTGTGTGGCATCATAGAGCAACAACAGCTCATTCTGTGCACTTAGATCTATGTTTTGAAACACATTCCATTCTCTCCCTGTCTTTCCCTTTTCAACTCTGCATTAAGTGAGACATATCAGAAAGCCACGCAGCTGGAAAGGTGTCAGCTACTCAGTTCTGACCACCCCACCCTCTGAACACATTGTACTACCAGCTGTCAGCGATTCTTGGTCATAACTGCTAGGACAGAGTGAGCCAGCATTACCACCAATTTTTCAGTACTTTTGGCATAACTAACAGGCTGGTTTGGCTTGCTGGGATATTATCTGTGAACTTTCTGGGAACATATGGACATCTCACTCATGCCACTCATGCAGCTGAATGTAGCCTTTATGAAAACATGCCCAGACACGAGGGCTTCAGGTTACCCTCACCTTCTACTCTTCTTACTACAGGTCCCCTTTAAATACTGAAAGGCCACAATGAGGCCTCTCCAGAGCCTTCCTTCTCCAGGCTGAACAACCCCATCTCCATCAGCCTTTCCTCATAGCAGAGGTGTTCCATTCTTCTGATCATTTTTGTGGCCCTCTTCTGGACAGGCCCACATTTTTCCTGTGTTAAGGACCCTGAAGCTGGATGCAGTGCGCCAGGTGGTGTCTCATGTATTCCCTATGGAGCTACCAGACATGGCCCAGACGGCTGCTGCTGCATGCTGTGCCAGGACAGCATGGAAGAGTAGGTACAGCTACTGTAATAGTGCTGAAATAACTGAGCAAAATCACCGGTGTGTTAGAGGCCCATGAGAAAAATGTTTGGACTGATGCCCATTTAATTGAGCAGCATAGCATACATTGAATGAATGGTGGCTATTTGCTTTTAATGCAATGAAAAGTGTATGTATTTGGTTAATAAAATAAAAATTAGAAAAAATACTTTTCAGGAATGTAGAAGAATAGAAAATTTTAGAAATACGTTATGCAATTACACTAGTGAAAGATTTAGCCAAGGCATCTCAGAAGACAAGAATAAATATATAAATTAATCAATTTTTTAAAAAAAGCCACTGAGACCTAGAATTATATTTGTTATACCTTTTCATAGAAGTAAAAGATCACCAAAAGCACAGAGTGAAACTAAATGGCTTCCTATTTTCTTGCATATTGAACTATAGATGCACTTCAGGTTCCAAGGTGAAATTGCTTCTCTGTATTTCCATAATTTGATTCTATCCTGACCATGTATTTGATCTTTACCGGTTCATGCCAAACAAAGAGAAGAAAAAAAACACCTCCCAATGCACAGGCTGTGAAGGTATTAAAAACTACTGCTTCTGGATTTCATATCCACAGGTTTCCTAGAAATCCTCCATTAGTCTGTTCATCTTTGATGCATATGTAGTGTGGTCAAGTTAATGCTGCTATTGAAACCTAAAATTTTGCATTTCTCAAATGAAAACAAAAATGCAAAAAAAAAGCCCAAATATTACATCTACAGGAGGTTTTTTGCATTTAATTTCTCAGGTTCCTTTTAGGGAAAAAGTCCTTAAGGCAATATAAGCACTTAATCCAACTCAAATACTAAAGAGGACATAACCTTTCAAATCATCTTAAATATTTACGATGCCATAAGCTCTTAAACTTCCTGGAATACTTAGCCTTCCTTAAAACCTCACAGTACTCAAAGTCCCTTGAGCAACATAAGCACCTAAACTGCTTCAAATCCTTTCAAAGGACACAACCTTTAAACCAATGTTGTGTCTAATTTTTAGAAATATTTTTGTTTCTTCAGGCACAGTTCTGCCTGGTTTTGTCCACAAATCCTGTAACTATTCAATACTATTCACATGCTTCCATTGACACAATACTTCCATCAGATGGAAGGCCTGTGCATGGAAGATATAAAGCACCCTGCCAACACTGGGAAAGTCAATGCAAGTAATGGAAAAGATTCTCTTGGTCCTAAACCTGGCCAGCTTCAATTTCACTGAAAGAGAAGTAATAGAAACACAAGACAGTTACCAAAGCCTTCGCAGTATCTTGTTCATATCTTTACACGACGCCTCTCAGTGACTCAAACTAGGTTCACATTATTTCCCCATTAGCTTATGATAGCAATCAAGAAATTGCAAAATTGACATCTTCAACAACAGCAACAAATGTGATCTCTGTGTGGGAACCCAGCAGTAAGTACGAAGAATAGAGTCAGAATGCAAGCCACATTTAAGAATTACTCAGCTATCATGTTAGAATCTCTTCAGGACTTTACTTCTTCAGGATGATGTCACTTCTCCATTCATTTTCTAACCTGATTTATCTTTTTAACAACTATTCAGTGAACTTAAGTCACCGTTTCTTTCCTCCATAAGCCCTTTACATAGGTCTGGAGTGAGCAGAAAAACATTTCAGAGTAAAGCAACCTCACACACACAAGCGTGAGAGGCAAAAATCCTTCTCTTTCCAGAATTTCCCAGTTCAGGCTTTCAGTGTTCTCTATAGCCTAGGAAAGGAATCATCTGTGTTCTACTTTAAGGACTTTATGTGTGATTACATGAGTGAGCAGAGCATTAAGTGAAACTTAGTGCCAGAATTGCTCTAAAGTAATTGAGAAAAATTATAAATATTCGATTCTTTAAATTTTGAATTTCACATGACAAGGACTAAATAGTAGGTCGGTCAGGTTGTTTGTCCATGGGAAGTAAATAAAGGTATCTATCTTCAGACCACACTTCAAAACACATTTGCCAGACTTCTACATGGCAAGCAAGGTTACCAAATATATGCACCTGCAATTCTTTTAAAATTATTTTTATATTAATCATAAGCCATGTCAATAAAAGTGCTGTGTTCATCAATGAGTAAAATATTTGAAATATGCAGCTCAACATTAACAAATTTACAGTTATGCTCTTGAAAATCTGTTTGGGACTGCCCCTACAGCTCTATAAGGCAATAACTTAAGAATTTTGAAGAGTCCATGTTTATGCTGAGCCTGGTGAGCAACTACAATGCTGTGCAAAACACTACAAAGTCCACTTAACCAATATTTTTATTTACTTTGTACCTTTATCATCTTACCAATTAAATCAGTTGGTGTTAAATATTGATTGCCTCATCCTATAGTGTCTGTTCTAACACTACTGAGAGTTAATTGGTATTTCATAACTGGTTTCCCTAAATTGTTACCAACTTTTCTTTTTCTCCTTTTCCTTGGTATCTTTTAATATATATTTACAAACTGTCTATTTCCTTACTTGCCATGTTACCCAGTTCCTACAATGAGCATGAAAAATGCAAAAAATTTTCAGCTATTTATGTAAGCACAATTTAAAAAATAATGCTAAAATGAGCAGAAGCTTTAATTGTTAAACAGAAGGCTACAATGGAAACATATGCTGAAAATTTTGTGTGTACACATGCATATACACATACACACCCACACATAAGTTATTAGAACAAATAAAATTATAGATGATTACAATGAAAAGATTGTCGAGTTTGGCTTTCAGTATTAACTTCAATTTTTTTCCTAACTACTGATAAACAAGGTATAACTTCACCATTGATTTTTTTTTATCATATAACCATAGAAACAGAAGTTGAAAATTACATTCCTCCACTGGTCATCTAGTTCTCCTCTTCAAGATATCTGTTTAAAATCTCCCTTAGACATTTGAATAAAGAAGGTGAGATCAAAAATTCATAACAACACCCTTCCAATGACAGTTTCAATGGAAACAGACTAAGCAAAAACAGTTTTTCCTTCAGCACTGTTTTAAATATACAAAATGAAAATATCCCACTGGTCACAGAAGTACATGTGATTATGAGAAAACATTTTAATTACAGAAGAGACCTCTACAATTAAAGACTCTAATCTACTATCTGAGCAGAAAGTGGAAATATTACATTACTCGGTGACATGAAAGGGTGAGGTTTTTTACAGACCTATTTATGACAAGGATCTCCATGGTCTTTTATAACTAAGAAAATATCAGCATTAGGAAATAGTAGAGCCCAACAAAAATGACCTCACACAATAGAACAACTGGATCTGAACACATTACACACATGTGGCATGTGCTTCAAGATAATTTACTTTGCACTACTGCATAGGTTTGGTCCATTCTTCAAACACCTGCCCTTCATCAGCTTCATCATCAGGAAGGTTCAGTTGGAGGCTGGTCTCTCCTGATACTTCTCAAGTGCAGTCCTGATTCAAACTGAAATACTAAGAGATGCTGCAGAAGTCAATTAATACTAGGATGGTAATCATTTTTGTTCTAGGTATAACACCACACTATTTTTGTTTTCCATGGCTGATTTCTTTTGTTGTGGCAGATTTACAGCTCTTCTCTCTTTAGACTACTGAGAATTTTCAGCCATATCCAGGAACTCACCTTCATAAGCCAATGCCAGAACAGGACCAACTCATTTGCAGACAATGAAGAGCTTTGTAATTTAGCTGTAGGGCTTCAAAATGAGTTTCTCCAAAGACACAGGAGGTCTCAACTTCAAAATACCCAAAGGCTTCTATTTCATCATATATTGTAGAGGATTTTACAGTAATATATGCATGTTAGGGGATTTAGAATGACAAACTTCAACATGCATGCATCAAATCATTGCAAAATCAATTAAAATTTATCTAGAAAAATTTGATCAGTCACTGATTTTTGCAGGTGAAAAATTAGAAGTACATCCTTTACTAACATATGGCTGGGGATTGCTCGTGTGAGTGCAGAGTTTCAGATAGTCCATCTGGAGCCCATCTCCCCCATGTTTAACATTTTCATCAGAAACAAGAACTGAGAGATAATGACCTCTTGGGGGAAGGTTGATGACCTTGATTCTGCTCTCAAAAACTGTCTCAGAAACCATTTATCATATCTTATAAAAATACAGGTATAAAATGCACCCTGAGAATCAAAATACCATTTAACTGCTCCACTGAAGAGCTCTTTCTCCCTAAAAGAACTGATGACAGACCATTTTTCCCCTGGGCTAAGATACCCGCTAAAACTGTGATTCTTCCTCTGTCAGAGTAAAATTAGGGGAAGGAGGTGGAGAGAAAGGGGATCACATTTTAGTTTTATTCCACTGATGCTGCCGCCTGTCAGTAAAAGATGAAGGGCTGAAATCCCATCAGTCTGGATTTGCAGATCTGAGGATGAAGAATTAGTATTTTTCTGTTTTTGCAGAAAACTCCTTGATGTATGGCTCCATTATTGAATGTTAACAGCTTCGGTTTAAATTACAAATGAGGTTCTATTAGCATAACCCGTACTTGGTTTCTATTTAAAAATATGATTTTCGCCAAAATTGTGTCAGTTGAGAACCTACATGTTTTCATTTGTGGCTACAGATAAAGGAGAGAAGCAATACTATATTTCACTAACTCAAAATATGAGGTTTAAACTGGCAAAACAGTAAAGAACACTTTTAAGATACTATTGGTATCTCCTTCAACAGGAGGGACAAGAGGTGAATGAATGGTCCTTAGGAATGATGTATCAAAGGCAGCCATAAACAGGCAGCACTGCTGAAGGGGCAAAACCCGAAGTTGTTGCAGCAGCTCTCTTGTTAGTGGGTTGAAACGAGCTGAGACACAGACTTCTTGTTTATCACAGCATGAAAAGGGTCCTGGTTTATTCCTCTTTACACCTCAGCCATCCTGACTCCAACTATTCACTGACTCTGGCTGCAGCAAGCACTGGCTGTAGGTTTCCCTTGCAGCCTCTGACTGCTGCTTATTCCCTGCTAAACTATGACTGCAGGTGTCAGTTTGCAGACTCTGAATGCAGGCTTTTACCCAGCCAGACTGTGACCACAGGTTCCAACAACAGCCTCTAACTGCAGACCCAGACTGACCTCTCAGCAGGGCTTCCCTCTCTTCAGGATCTTTCTTCATCATCCTCTTGTTCCCTCTTTCTCAAGGTTCCTCCTCCTTCATGATGCTCCTCACCAGCTAATCCACTCTCTTTTATCACAGTTATATTTATTGTCAGGTGGGAGTTGATCTCTTTCTTCAGGCAGCAACTGACAGAACGAGAGGACACAGCCTCAAGCTGCACCAAGGGAAATATAGACTGGATATTAGGAAAAAGTTTTTTACAGAAAGGGTAATAAAGTATTGGAATGGTCTACCTGAGGAGGTGGTGGATTCACCATCTCTGGATGTGTTTAAGAAAAGACTAGATGTGGCACTTGGTGCCATGGTTTAGTTGAGGTTAGGGTTGGGTTGGACTTGATGATCTTGAAGGTCTCTTCCAACCTAATGATTCTGTGATTCTATTGGCTATAGCTGTGGCTCATAAGGAGCGAGGCTGTCTTGGGTAATTAACAGAGCTGTTACTTATCAGGGGTGAGGTCACCTGTATTCCCTTCTCCTATACAAAGTGTCTTTTACAATTGTCTCTCCAAAACAATCTTCTAAATATGATTATTTTAAAAACCCTAAATTACATCATGGAATTATAACTGTTTAATTAGCTTTGGTTTCCATCATGTTTATTTTCATCAAAACATACTACACAGCAGATGGTTTCTGCTCTTACACTTATCAGCTATAGTGTTTGTGTCTTGCCTTTGAAAAGTTGTTTTTGTCTAATGTATCTCCTACCGATGGTTTTAACACACAAAAATATGCTGCTTTTCTGACATATACATGCATCAGCATATCAGAACTCATGAAATTGTTACACTAAATGGCTAGGTTCCAACTGCACTGTTTGCACAGTGTTATCTCTGTAATATTACACAGTGTTTCAAGATGTACAACAGCAAAGATCCAGCAGCCTAAGCCAACTATCATTGCAAACAGGCAGTCTGCTTGGGATGATTTTGGTGTTGGAGTTACTTATGCAGGAGTTACTGCTCACCCAGTTTGCCCAAAAACTCTGTTTCTCTGTGCCTTATGATGTCCATGTGGAAAATACTAATACTTCCTGAATTACCTGTGTGCAGCAAAGGTACAGTAACCAATTTACCATAAAAATGAGATGGTATTTCTGCATTCAACCCACCCAAGTCTTAGCAGTGTTCCACAGGGGGTTAAGGTGATACTTAATTCATTGATGTTTTCTATAAAGTTCTTCGAAATCCTCAGATTAAAAGGAGTGTATTATTAATGTTATTACATGTTATGACATGCCCCAAAGGATCTCACCATGCTTTGTTAGCTGTATACAAGAATCCCTTCATTACCATCCAAATGCTTCTACCTCTGAAGCGTAACAATGCAGCTGTTTGCCAATAGACAGTAATTCTTTATAAACATTGACTGATGTTTTATGAAGAATATTCTCTTCTATTAAAAATCTGTGTTTCACACCATTTCCAATTCCCAGTCAGCTTAATGCCAGGGAACTGTAACTGCATGCAGGACACCAGACTCCATAAAAACTTTATTTTACCAGAAGGCATCTGCTTAGCTGGCATCCTTATTTAGCCTATCACTCAGCTTTCACTCACTTATACCACAGGAAAGATCTCTCATATCGAAGCAGTGAGACTCTATCTCTCACAAAGCAGAAAATGAGTGAAATTGACAGCCAGAATGGCATAAGGTCCAATCAATTAATGCTCTCGACCAATTCAGGAATCTAATCCAAAATCCTCTAGAGAAAATAGACCTTATAAAGGCTGAAGAAATGAAGATATGCTGGCAAAAACTTTCTTTTTCTTTCTTCTTTGTCTGCAACTTGAGACAAGGTGTATAGCATATAGGTAGTTTTAGAACAACTATCAACACATACTTATATTTTCTAAAAATGCCTGCAAAAGTCAAAACATCTTTCCCTTTTCCCTATTTGAAACTTCATGTTGCTTTTACGTTTTGAGTCAGAATAGCAGTGTGATAGGACCTTGATTCACTTTCTACCTGGAATGGGATTGAGCCCATGTGAAATTTTCTGTTATTAAAAAGCCCCTGCTGACTTAGATGCCTATGCTGTGGAAAATACTTGTTCTGTTAAATTTGATGCAGTCATTAATGTGTTTCTTGAACAGGTACTCCTCAGGTTTCTGTACTCAGATTCATTCACTGAACCCAGATATTCTCAGCCTGTTGGATCTTCTCAGTTTAACCCTCACACAGGGTCAGGACAAAGTGTCATAAAATTTATAGTTCAATAAAAATAGGCACAATTCTTCAGTACTCAAGCATCTGATGTTTAGTGGCACCTTCCCTGAACTGCCCTTTTCATTTTCTCAGAACTAGGGTCTTCTGGTTTTCTGTGATAAAGCACAAAATTCCATTCAAAACTAAACATTCTTAAAGTTGCAGAAGGATGGGAAAAATACAAACCCAATCCAAATAAAGTCAGACAATCTTACAGGCTTGAAAAAAAAAAGCCTATAAAACTTGTTTCAACTACAAAAAGAGACAGCTTGTCAGCTTTGGTGAAGCTTTGTGTATTTACCAGTGAGAATCTTGGCCAGCAAGTACTGATGTAACAGTGTTTCTAAGGAAATATTTTGTTCTTGTTTAGAACACGGAACTTAGTGATACTGCAATACAAACATCAAAGCTATTTTGTGCAAATATAAGAAGTAGACAGAGAAAGAGAAAATAACTACAAATTACTAACATCAGGTTGTCTCCATTCTCTAAGCACTTTTTTAGGCCAATTTGCAAGCATTCTTTAAAAAAAAACAAACATATTGCTTCATCGGCCAAATGTGGATTCCAGGAATCAGTATTTGCTGTAGTTTTACACATGCCTGCTGCTACTATGCAATAGTGAACTAAATGTATCAATTTAAATAACAGTGAAAGGATGGAAACAAAATGAAAGATACACCTCAAATACAAAATGTAATATTCAAAGCAAAATTATAACTGAAAGAAAAATTGTATACAGCCCAATGAGGCTTAATCAGTAAACCACTAGTGGAAGTACAGAAACAGTGCTTACCACGAGCTGTCCTATACAACTGAGTATAACTGAGACCATCTTTGAAGCATATTCAATGGCTGCCCAGTCTCATCACAGTGATATTAAAAAACACGTATGAAGTAAGTCTGGGTAAGTCTATCCCTTCCAGGTAATAATTAATATACATGGCAATTAGACATAAAAAGGCATCTGATAAGAAATTACACCACAATTTCTATGTCATATGCCTACATTTTAGCTTAATACAAATAGAGCCAGCATACACTATTTCTAATGCCTTTTAGACACATTCAACTACTCCATGGCAGGAAAGTGCTCCCCACAGACAGCCCTTACCCATGAGAAGTGGGACTGAAGAAGGTGTTGTGTTATTACCCTGGGTTAGCCAGTGTAGTTGCCATTACTCAAGTATAGACAGCAGTTTAAATCACTAAGGAAATCTAAAATACTTCAAAACAAATGTAAAACAGCATTTCATCACAATCTCATTTAATAGAATACATTATCAATATTAGTTGATAGTAGAGCAAATTGTTTCAAATCAGAAGCCCACCTAAATTCTTGCACTTAAATAACTAAAAGTGCATTTTTGTCTATTAGCACCAGATTTTTTTCAATCTTCTGTTGCAAGCCAAAGGCGACAACGCCAGAATCCCATGATACATCCCTTTTTACTACCTTACTAGAAATGAGGTAATGACATAGAGTTCAAACATTTGCATTTCTTAACCTAGAACCCAAATATAAGAGAACACCCAAAATCTATTGATACTTCATAGTTATTATTAAAATGGCATTTGAAGTTCATTGTTTTAATGGTTGCATATGATATCTAAGAGATATGGAAAACTTCCTTTTAACGAGTTTGTACATATCACCATAACCATAAAGAAATAATTTCTTTAAATAATTTCGTTTACTGGTGTGAAAGCAGGACATTTTATGAATTTCAGTAATAGCATTTCTGTCTTTTAAGTCTCAAATCATGTCACATGAGATGGAATTTATCTGTCTTAATGTTTAACAGAAAAGTTAAAACTCTAAATTTGTGCCAGTAACCTTAGGTTGCTTTTATTGTGAGTGACAAGAAACAGGCATCTCTAAAGAAGGAACTGTCTTGTCTAAAGACAGAAATAAAAAAAGGCTATGAGAATCCTCCCCTGGAAGTCTCCATCTCTCTGTACTGACTAAAGAAGCCTATGGTGACCAGCTCAGATTTATACCACCTATATTTTTAGATGCCTAACATCATGAAAAATTAATCCCATTCTTGACACCCTTCTCAAATAGCATTTGGGAAAAGTAAGCATAAAATGCAGAAAACCAGAATTACCAACAAGTGTAAGAATCAAAATACACTGTCCCAGAAAAATTAAAAAAACAAGACTCTTTTGTGAAAATAGCAGGGGATCTGTAAATTTGAAATGTCATATAGCGTTTGATCTCCAAGCCAGGACAGACTCCGTCATTTCTAGAAGATTATGAATATACAGGGAATATTTTCAGAATATGCTGACCAAGTAATATGCCTCTTCTGTGTATGAGTAAGCAGCAATTTTCAAAAGCTTATAAAATTCAGTGCAATAAGGACAGACATTCAGAGGCATGGCAAAAAGACCCATCTTATAACCCATTAAAGCTTCCCTTTCAAATTCTGAGTCCTTGCTCAAAAGCAAAGAAGAGGTCACAGACCTTGATTTAGATTGTCTTTTTTTTCCATTTTCAGGAATGATACAACCATCTCACAGAAACTTCCGCAAAGACACTCAGCTATAGCAAATCTGTGGACAGAAAACGTCTGACAAATTAATCAAAGTTGAAATTCAAGAAAGCTGACATTTGAAGAGAGATTCCCTAGCTCTTAAGCACTTCAAGACACAAGGAAGTCCCTCAATCACACATTCAGAGGAGATAGAAGGCCATGTTGTGAAGTCTCACTGTACATTTGCCCAGTTTTTACATGTTTACCTTGGCATCCTCTTTAACTATGGACTGCCCTAGAATGGCCATTTGCAAGTAACTGAAAACAGAGCTTATAATAAAATTCTTAGGTCAATTTAGAGGTCTCATTGAACTCTAAAAAAAAAAATCAGAAAGACAGCTATTTTTATTTTGTATTAATGGAGCTCATCTGCAAGAGTTTGTTCATAGTTATATCTTCTTTTTTTTTTTTTTCCCAAGCACAAAATGATACTAAAAATTTATCTTTCTTGCCATGGATCAAGTGAAAAAGATGCTGTTTTTAAACATCTAAAATCCCATCATGTGACTGTTCACATCACGTGAAACCCGGTGCTAATTCAAAGCTAAAAGATAACTTCACAGAACTAAATGTGATTTTCATAGTTACAATCACAAGTCTTTAAATATAATTTAACACATCTTAGAAAGCTTGCAAATTCTGCCATGTCTCATTTTTGCCAAAACTTAAGTAAAATACTAAATTGAATAATTAAATACTTCAAAATTTTTTTAAAAAATTAAAATTATTGTGATAAAATAGCAGAGTATTTCTCATTTTGCTTACCTATAAACAGCCCCAAAATCATAGAACAGCTGAGATTAGAAGGGACCTCAGAAGCCTATGGAATCCCAACCCCCAGTCAAGCAGGGTCAGATGCAGCAGGCTGCTTGTCCGTTTGGGTTTTGAGTATCTCCATGGATGGGGATTCTATGACTTCTTTGGGTAAGCCTCCCCAGTGTTTGACCATCCTCAAGATAAGGAAGATTTTTATACTATGTTCAATGGAAACATAATTTAATAATCTGTATGCAGCTTGTACCCACTGCCTGTCATCCTGTCACCAGGTGTCAATGAAAGAAGTCTAGCTCTGTCTTTTTTACACCCTCCCATCCGGTATTTAGTGTGAGAATGAAATGTTACTTAGTATTTCACTGTTCAGGAGACAAGGATCTTGTGCCTAAATTAGTCCAACCACTAACCATTTGATATCACCCAACCCACACATCATGTTTGCTGCTGTACAAAATCAGGCTAGCATCTTCAGGATTTAGAAATTATGTATGTGTATCTGAATTACACAGCATCATGCCCGCACTTTAAATCACGACATGACACCTGCTTACTTGCTAGCCACTTATGACCATTTCCTGGTTTTGGAGACCTGAATTTTAATTTACAAGGGACACAAAAGATGGCACCATCACAGTATGAAGTGCACAACAAAACAGTAGCTCCCCATTAGATAATAAGTAAGGGTGCCTCACATATTTTTTAACTCTTATAAATGTCAAAGCACTAAAAATATCTATAAGGTCTGAGACTATTGCTCACCAAGGAATTTAAGCAGCAGAAACTAGCACAGCTGCCATCATGTGTTCCTGCACACTTTTGGCTGCTAATTCCCACTCCCATCACCCTCTGTACCAGTGACAGCCCTTGGACAGCCACAGGGTAGACGGCTGGGACAAACCCAACTGAAAACAAAACCAACCAAATAATTGGCTATTTTCAGTCTGATCCATTCTCCAAATTTATCAACAGCTACACTTGCTGAGTGAGGGAGAATGACAATATGTGGAGGAGAAAAGAAGCTGGCACTGCATCTTACACAGCCATGCCACATTAAAAGTGTTCACTGAACATTTAGGCTAAAGCTAAGCAGTCAACATAAGCTACTCAGTGAATAATACTGCATTCCTTAGGCATTGCTTCCTGAATGAGATGGATTGGCCTCTGGAGATGCCTGCTCCTCTCCTGAGGGTAAGCAGAATCGAAAAGACTGAGATATAGTTGCTTAGTTTCTATGTATCTAAATTAACCAATATCTAGATGAGTGGAAAATGGTAGAACAACATGTGTTTGACTCTTACAGCACTTCATTTCCTTTAAAAATTGCCATTTGGAAAAAAAATAATTGTAGCATAGCTTACCATCACACTAAAATCAAAAGGGTATGTATTTTCTGCATGGTCTATAATTTTTTTTCCTAAACTATATTTTACATCTCTAAGCAATACATTTTGGTGATGGGGTACTGTATTCCTCCCACAGGGCACATAAATCCACTGCAGGAAAATAGCCACCGTTCAGTTATAAGTCACTTACATTTCTTCAGAGTCACTTTGCTGTGCTGTGGGAAGGTCTTTTCCTTTTTGCTCAAAGTGGTCCTCCCTCCAAAAGTGTCTGTCACGTCTACGGCAGATAAGGACAAAAGGTCCTCAATTTTCACTTGAAGTTATCTAAGGGTAAAAAGGGAAAGGAACATAATAAGTGCAAGCATCCATACTGTGTTTTATTGCAAGGTATTACAACCATCTCTTTAAAACACACTTCAGTGTCATCCTTACGCATATGTACCACGCACCTAGGAAAAAATCCCACACATTTCACATCTTTATTTTTTTGTATGAGACATGTGAAGTAGTTGCTACTCCTAGAGCAGTCACCTGCTTCACTTCTGAGATTCATAATAACATGACTGCATTTCTTTGATAAAGCGAGTGTACAAGTTAAAAGATGATTTCACATT
The DNA here is from genome assembly GCA_013398615.1 of Brachypodius melanocephalos. Taxonomy (NCBI): domain Eukaryota; kingdom Metazoa; phylum Chordata; class Aves; order Passeriformes; family Pycnonotidae; genus Brachypodius; species Brachypodius melanocephalos. Next base: position 3,541,316 of record VZSR01000262.1, on the reverse strand, counting down.
ATTTATTTTGTACCACAATGCCACTGTGAATACTTTTGGCTGGCATCAAGCAGGAAATCACAATTTGTTGAGCACAGGTTTGCTATAAACCATCCTGCCTAGCCAGTATTGATAAACATTCTAATCTGATGCTTCTGTTAAACGAAACAGCTCTCTATTGCACTACATCTTACTGCTCAGAAAGTGAGACTTGGCCTTTATGATAGATAGGTCTCATTGAAATTTCTCCATGAAAACTTAAAACTTACCACTCCATCAGAGTCAAATCTATAAATTAAATGTTAAAAATTATTTAAAAAGGAAAAAAGGACAAAGTGTAACATTTGTCACTGTATTAATCCATGTCTTGAAAAGCGTGCTCCACTCTCTTGTCCAGCACAGTAAACAACAGAACTAATTAGCAAAGGTTCAGAGAAGAAAACATACATGATCAAAGGATTAAAACAGTTTCCATGTAAGAAGAAGATGTCAGTATGCCACCAATATCCAGACTGGAGAAAAGCTGACTTAAGGAAGGGCATGATAGAAAACAACAGAAGTCTGAAAAAGATGGAAGGACTGCACAGACATAGCGTGTTCTCTATCCTTTGAAATCAAGAACTACCTAATAATAGCCATGTTCAAAAGAAAAATGGGAGTTTCTTCTCCATAAATTGTGTGACAGAACTTCTTCCCAAGGACACTGTTTATACAAGGAGGTTTTGTAAGTCAAGAGGAAGATGGAGATGTACTTGGAAGACAGCCACCACTGGAGACAGATGACAGCCTAAGTGGTCTGAACCAGGATGACCAGTCCTATCTCCTTGTATATTCACTTATATTAGTGCTAATTCAACAAATTTTATATCCATTTTACACTGATCTATTCACCACTCACAGTAATGAGAATTACTGCATTAGGTACACAGGGAGTCTAGTCTTAGTTGCATTTGAAGCACAGGCTAGATCCTTTTAAACACTGAAGTGAAATCCAACGGTTCTCTGTTCTTTACTGCATGCTTAGTAAATTTGATTGATTTTTCCAGAACACCATCACCATTGAAAAAAAAAAAAAATCAAATCATACAAGGTAGCAAAGTCTTACTGTAAAGCAGCAGTAGCCTTTCTCTCCCCAGTCCACAGTCCCAAAGCAGCCAGGGCAGAGGGCTACAAAGCAAGATTCTGTTTCTCAAGTTGCTCACTGTTTTCATGGGTTTGAGTCTAACTTCATCCATATGTTCCCACTCGGTTCAACACTTGTATAAATGCAGGTCAGCATATCCATTTCCCAAGTTTCATCTCAAAGTAAACCTTAAAAATCATATACTCTCTATTCCAATATCTTCTCTTTTTGCTTTAATCTCTAGGATACAGCAGTGTTTCTGATTTATTTTGGGTAAGTGCAGATCAATTAAAATTCCTTCAGGGAAGCCTTCTGAACCAGCAGAAAGTGAATGACTGTCATCAGGAACAAACACTTTTTGCTGTCATGGACTGGCATGTCACACCTTTGAGCAAAAACAATGTTAATTAATTCTATTCATACCTACTAGGTGTACCAAAGGAATATAACCAGTCCTTTTTGCTGTCTTACTAGATACAGATCTTTGTGTCTGTGAATCAAGCATTCCTATATGTAGAGCTGTGCAGTGGCACACTATATGAAGAAGCAGCCTGTACTAGCACAAAAAAAACCGTAGAAGGACAGAAATAACTTTGTTCAGACATCAGTATGCAACCAAAATCCCTTTTGCAACATGCAAATAACCTCAAATATCACCCAAAAAACAGACATTTTCCAGTATATCTACATACATACCTATTCATTAACACTCTTTTTAGACTGTAGAGTGAGGAATTTGTATAACTGACACTTATTGTGGTCAGTCTGCAACATCGGATCAATGTATGTTTACTGTTCAATGTATTCCCCACTCTGAAAAAGAAGAGCCTGCTACAACGTTTGCTGTTCTATTTGCTTCTGCAGCTTACATGGCTTCACTGAGGATGAAAGGAAATTCACCACACAGCATGCTAATGATCAAAGAGTCGTACACCACTGGCATATAGCAACATTTTAGGCAACCTCTCCCTTCTATTATTTGTCCAGGTTTTCTGTTTAGAACATTAAGGGCAGGAATATAACCAGACAGGTATTCAAGGTCTGTTTGATATCCTTCGCATCACTTTGATACTAACTATAAATAAGAGCAAGTTGCACCAATTAAACAAAATCCAAATGTTTCAGCACTGATATATGAGCAAAGACAACCTTCTTGAAAAATGATAAAATTTAGAGACATGACTTCCAGGTATACTACAGAAGGTAAAATACTACTGCAGGATAAACCTATGGAAAACAATTTGATAGTAGCAATAACAATTCAGAATTATCATCACCACTACTTAAACACTGAGAAAAAACACATGAGAACAGGTGGCTACCTACTGGTTGTCAAATGAATGCGTTGATTTTTACTCCTTCCACATGTGGCTACAAGTTACCATCGACAAGTTTACAAAATCTTCCCATGAATATCATCTTGAATCTCTCAAACAAGTACACATAAAGAGGGAAAAGTTGATATGCAATTGTATCACTTGCAATCACTACAAATCAACGGCAACCCCAAAAAATCATGTAAACTAAGAATGCTTTTTTTTCACCCATTTGTTATATAATTTCACTTGAAGGTTAAATAAGCATTCATGCCTGCTTTAAAAATTTATTCCATATAGTCCTCAATTCAATTATACCTGGTGGAAATCCACTTATATCAAAGATACATGAAAAAGTTCTTGCACAAAGAATTTCTTAGATTTTTTTTCTTTCTACAACAGCACAGTGATACAAGTAATCTGCAATTTTAAAGACATAAATGTATTTCAGAGTACATACATATTAATTTGGGATATTAAAAGCCACATTTGTGTGCAAGCTCACACCATTCCCACAAATTACCTAAGACACAAAATAAAAGCCAACATCATAACACGATCTTATTATGTAACAGGTACAGGACTTTTCTCGCAACTCATAAATACACAGCTGCATTACAAAGCCATCCCAAATAAGTGCTGGTAAAATACTTTATCTCTTGACTGTTGTGTATTTTTAGATTTTGCTAAAGAAAAATGCATTAGAGAAAAAATTATTTGAGGACTATACAAGGAAGTTTCTTAATTCTTTTGGGATTAATATAACACAAAATTCCATTTTTTTAGATAAGCATCCTCTTTATTTTCAATACCTATAGCCTACTTGGTGTAACTAAGCAAAAAACTAGAGTAGAATGTGTCCTCATATCATAGCATATAAAATCAAGGATTGAATTGGAGTTTTGATTTTGGTTTGGTTTAAGATTGAACAATATTTAAGATCATTTCTAATTGTATAGACTGCCTAATGTAGTGTTACAATCCTGTGTCTTTAGAACCATGTTTATCTAAAATCCTTTACCCAGAAATATTATCTCAAAAAATATAAAATCACAAAAATAACTATTTATTTGCTAAAAATGCCCAAAAATCATTTAAAAAAATAAAACAGTGACAAAAGATATAAATATATCTGTACTGAAGTCCCTTCCAATTGATCCTAATCTGGAAACAAGACAGGGTAAACAAGAGATCAACCATGATGTAAATGACTAAAGCATTAAAGGTGTTATACTGCCAACTTCTCTAAATGTTGTGCTATTAAACTGAATGAAGCTGTTTGGTTCGTCTGCAATTTAAGAAACCTCATTATGCTATGATCAAAAACAACAACAACCAAAACAAAACAAAACGCTTCAGAAACCATCAAGTTGGCAGTACTTCTCCTACATAACATAAAAAAAGAAAGGTAGGACAAATTACCTATCTACAGGTAAAGCATCTTCCTACTATGCATCAATGCCATGAAGATAATCAAAAATTGTCCTTATGTTTTTATATAGATCTCCTGCAGGACTTGAAAAGACATGCTAAAATTTGTAATTTTTAAAATCTATTTCTCTCATCAGTTGTATATGAAATTCCTCAAATCTTCTGGATTTGGATTATCATTAAGATTTAGAGAAGTATTTGTAATTTCTCTTGCAGATTTAGTCAATACTTATTTAAAATATATTGACCAGAAATACAGCTTTAAACTGAATTGCAAGAGGATATAAATGACATGAAAACAAAAGAAAGGCTTATGTCTAAATAATTCCTTGCATGGCTACCTGTCCACCATCCCGAAGGAAATGATACAAACAAGATGGATGAGAGAAGACACAGGCTGACCAGCTGTACCAGCCAATCCTCCAACCAAGATACAATGCTGGATTTGGGAAAAAACACATGTAATACTTGGTAAACTGTTGTTAAACTAAAATCCAAGCTTTGGAAGGTTCAATAGACAGCAGTAAATCTGTATAGTACTTCTTGTGGCAAATATGTCTGGGAATATTTTACTCCAGTCATCACCAGTGGGAAAAGCGCCACCTCCTTTCCCTCATATTCCTTCCAGCTCTATCTGCCCTTCCCTTTCTAACATCAGGCTGTCATTCAGCACAGGGACATACAGCAGGAGCTGAAGCAATGAATGTTGAGCCATTCAGTGTGATTCCAGACAAGGAGCATCACACACAATTCAGCCCATCAGGGTTATGCAATCAACACCAACACCAATGTCATAATAGCAGGAATTAAAGTTTGGTTTTTAATCCACCTCATTGCTAACTAGTTTGTATCCCTATCACTTGAGAGAAGATTACTCATTAATGTCCAGTACTGCTATGATGCTGCAGCACTCCTGTATTACTGGCAGGGAGGTAAAAGACTTCTGCAGAGAGAAAGATGTGATAAATTCTGTAAAATTCCATGTGCTTTCTTTTTCCCTCTATTTCTCCTTTTTATTTTCTCTTTTGCTGAAAACACTGTCCCCTAGTGCAGCCCTGTGAGGAACACAACACGTGCATGGAGCCAGCAGGGACAGGGAGACAAGAGGCAAGCATGCAGTGACAGCCGGGATCCCTCCTTGTCCCCTTGGGCAACACCAGAGCGCGGGGTGGGCTTAGGCAGGATGGAGAGAGAGCCAGCGATGCTGAAACCAAAGGTACAAGGGCACGAGGTTTTAAAAACAGATTATGGGTGATGAAACTCTGGAGACCGTGGCAGGCTAAACAACAGGAGTTTAATGTTTATTTAAGGGGAAAAGAAAAAAAGGTAGAGTTTAACTAAAAATGTGAACATGTCTATCTGTAACTGATCTCGTGGACCTATTTGCTTCTGGGTGGTGTAAATAGGATGATATCCTTGGGATATCTTTAAATTCAAAATTTTACTTCTGAACTTTGGCAGACTGGGATATAGATAAATGTTCATTTACACTGGAGTTTTCTATGAGAGTTAAATTTATTTTATTGTCATAATTTTATTGACTGGTATATATTTCTCTCACAAAGCAGAGCGAATCACTTTTTGGAATAACTGCTATTTGTACTGTCTACTTCACTTCACACATACAGAGTGTACAGTGGTACACTGTTGGTAAAGGTAAAATTTCCAGAGAATGCAGCAGCACAGTGACTTAAACCACCCTAATGTGCAGACAAAGCAGCCCTAACTTCCCTAATCTTCTACAGCTCCACCTGCAGACTCTCACTCTTCCCTTGTGCTGACTTTAAAACAGTCCTGCAAAACAAGTGAACAACTTTTGACCAAAACACAATCGTCCTTGCTAGGGCAAGAGAGGAGTGAGGAGATGTAACATGGATAAGGTGAGATCACACAATTGTGATGTGGCATGGCTTGCTCTGCTGTGGAAGCTCAGCCTGTGTGTCTTGGAGTGTCAATTGATGAACATTTCTTCCAGTGGCAGAGGCAGGACCAGCACTGGCTGCTGAGCTGTGCCAAGGAAAGCATACATGGAGCTGTATGATCAGCCACACTAAGAAACTAATCCAGATTAAAATTTAACTGGCTAAATAAAAGCTGCTTTTAAACTCATGGAGTCCACCAGACCCATAAAACACTGTATGAATATTTTTAGAGGCATAGCAATGAGGAAAAGGAATCAAAAAATGCTTGAGACAGTCCTACAACTAAAGAAGCATTTACCTACCCATGATGTGATTAGCCTCTGGAGTCCACAGTCAAAAGCTATCAGATATTACTGCAGCCTAGCAAGCACTCTCATCCCCAGCTGCATACCCCTCACTCCTCTCAAGCCTGCAAAGGCACACTAAAAGGAAGTGCAAAGACCCACACTGCAAATGAGATGGAAGTGCAGTCCTTGGGCACAGGTGTAGGCTCTGTTACAAGGACAGGCTGCAGAAGGGCTGCAAGGACTATAGCATTATCACTTAGCAGCTGCTGGATTTAATTTACATGTCTTACAGAACTGGGGCACGTTATTAGCATGGATGTACCCTGGCCAGCATGCTTTGGTTTATTATCATTACATCTGTACAAAGATATGGACACACTTATGTTCGATACCCTAAACAGTCCATCATCAGTATTTATACCATATACTTAAAACTAAATCAAAGTCTATTTTTTGGCCTTCAGATTGAACCACTTTTTTAGATTTCCAAAAGGAAACCCCAAATTCTACTTTATATCCCTTTTCATTTTAAAGATATTTGATTCTTACAATGTATTTATCACATTTTTTCCCAATGACATGGGTGCACTGTATCTAATATGAAGTACCTAACTCACACATACATCATCTACAGCACACATAAAATAATTGTGGTCCATCATTCCATTAAATTATTTTCCACTTTTTAAGAATTTTGTTTCATAGATGCAGGGAGGCAATAATTAAATTAAACCTTAATATGAGCTATCAGTTTGTAAACACAGCAGCAAAATATGGTATGATGGAACTCAGAGTTCAAGAAATTCTGGGGTTCATATTTAACAATTTTATGTTTGCTTTTATATTAATTTTCCACACAATTAAAAACTAGTAATTAAAACTAATAATTAAAAAAAAAAAACTTAGTGAAAATGGGGGAAATACCTTATTTGCATTTCTCTTGCCCTTCCATTTGGACAACAGTATTTCCTAAATGTAGCCTATTCATTGCTGGATATGTAATTACCTTCAGTTCATAGTCTAGACATTAATGCTTTCGTAGTATTTAAGACTCCTTGTAACATGCTTGCTGCTTTAAGTAAGCAAGGCTAAATCTTGACCAGATAAATTAGCAAAGAATGCAATAAAAGCTGCAATAAAAGAACTTTATCCTCCAAACCTTCAAGTTGCTGCTAAATGAGATTTCTTTGAAATGCAGATCAGTTGAACTAGATTAGTGAATTTTAGCTCCTGTCAACATCATAACAAAATACAAATACAATTGTTCACTGGCCTTATCTCCATGCTTCCATCTGCTGCCTTGTTATTTACTTTCCTTGATTTACTATGCAGATCTAAATAAGACACATCAAGGAGGGCTTACAACACAATGGCTTCTTAAGCTTTACATCAAGGTATTTGAAACTGAAGCCCTGAAAGGGCTGCCATCAAAGACATATCTCTAATGAACTTCCATATCAGAGAGGTTTGGTATTTAATACTGCTGTGAAAAGAAAAAGCTACAAATCAGAATGGCCTATGAAGGAAAATGTCTGCAAATCTTGATGAGATTAGCACCTACCAGAATTAATATCCCAATAAAAATGATATCTGGTTCACTGAAGAGTTAAAATTCCAACCTTTGCAAAAATAATGCCTAGTGTCAGAATGGGAAAACTCAGCTGACAAGGTTGAAAGGTCAGGGGAGTATTCTTTTTTCTCCACAAAATGTTCAAAAAGCATTTTTGCTGGTGGCTTGATTAAAATACTGTTGACAAACTAGCCATGGAATGAAATAATTAACAGACGATAGCGCTACCGTGGTACTTTCTGCAAGAGTGGAATTTCACAGTATCTTTAAAAAAATTAGCAGCAAAGTCATGGCACAATAACTTAATCTAAAATGACAGCACATAACATTTCTTCATCAATTTTACTATTTCCCTTTCTCCCCCACAGCAATCTATGGCAGTGCAGGATAAAATCTTCTGTCAGTTTGCTTTAAAAAAACAATCCTTAAGTGCCACTTCTACTACGTGCCACAGCCCTACTTGTGAAGTGCAATAAACAAAGAAGTTTCCTCCTCATGATTTAAACTCTCTTTACATACCTGATAGATTAAACAAATATAAACATCCAAAGCTCAGGCTTGTTCAGTAAACCCCCAGTTCTTGCAGTGTGCTGCCATTTGACAGGAATTTTTTTGCTGGGCATTGAAGTACATAAACAAAGGATACTTTTCTTTCTTAAGAAAACATTTCAATCATTTATGTTCTTCTATAGCAAGGGAAGATCCCACAAGCGTGTTGTGTGCTGTGGATCAATCAGCTCCAAACCGAAGTAGACATGTTGTATGCTCCAGTGCCCGGAAATCATGCTGCAGGCTCACCAGATGATGAAAACAGAGGTATGCAGCACAGGGGAGCCCCACATGGCACCCGCTGCTTTCTGGGCATGTCAAATTTCACAACTACCCTACAGTCAATGACAGCAAACACCTTCCCTTCACTTCTTGCCTCCAAACATGCACTTGTCTTTCCACCCCTCCTTCCAAATTGCAGGCAGTCTTCCAGAAACAAAGCCCCCAAAGAGGAGCAGCATCCCATGGCTGTACTGCAGAAACCACAGTTGTCTTCTTGCTGTATTTCATTTTGTTCAGGATATGTTCCAGGCTCACTTATGGCCAAGAGAGACCGCTACTTTTCCTTGTTTAATGAAATGACAAAACAACAGATTTGCATATGTAGAAGCAGGTGCTGTAACAGGTTTGATGACTCTTGACCTAAAGCACGTAAAATGATTTATCAGCAACAGCTGTCCCTAAGGTATTTGGGCTCTGACGGACAGTCAAAACTCCACCATCTGCACCGCCGTGTGTTAAAAATGACAATCTGAATTAAAAGCTGGTCAACAAATTTCATATAACTAATGCCTTCCATATCCTCATCCATATGTTGAATTCCCAAGACACTCAACACTTGGATTACCTATTATAAATACCAGTCTTTGAATCTAAATAAAATAAGACAATCTAGGAAGACGTGAAAAATAAGCGTGTAACGGTTGCTACCTATACACAAAACACCTTCTCAAATAATACTTTGAATGTCCATACATTTGAAATGCTTCTACAATTTCACATCATGATATAAACATATATTCTTTCAAAGTAGCATTATATGTCTTTTCAGAATTAAAAAGCTATAAATATCTATCTAGGCTAATATAGGGCCTTTCTTGAATGCCCTGAAAAAAACCTCATTGACAGCAAAACACATCACAGCATCTGTGTGTTCTCTGCACAACGAAGGTATCCTAGGGTTGTGAGGTTTGCAGTTTGTGTTCTGATTTTTCCCTGTGAAGGAGAAATGTTTGGTAGTTTTTTCGTTTTTTTTTTTTTTTTTTTTTTACCCCAGACCAGAGGAGGGAACCTGTGAGTCTGAATATGACCCTTTGGTGAGCACAGTGACTTGTTCTGGAGCTATGCTAGCAGAAGGTAGCACCATATGCCCCGAGCCCCAACTTGGATGCTCTTTCTACAGTCTAATGTGCTTGTCAAAAGATGTTAAAATCACAGATTTACTTTCTCTGGATATATTTTATTACTGCAAAAAGAAAAAAGAAAGGCAAATACAATGAATTAAGACTTACACAGACTATCATCCAAAATGTACTTCCTTTAGTTAAAACTGCAAGATCTTTTTTTATCAGTGAACAATTTCTGATGTATTTAACTTTATAGCAGTCATGTGTTCAATATCAATCACAGTTATTGTAACTCCTATGGATTACAATTTACATTCTAAACTTCAGTGTAAATAATTTTCCTTCTCATGCAAACAAGGAAAAATACAGCTCATTATCTGGAAATGAGTGCAAATTACCAAATTTTGTTCCACTGAGTTTTACTGAACTGTTAATTATTTGATTTTAAAGACTCAGAACACCAGACATCTTACTAATGTAACATAGGCAGGAAAATTACTAAAATAAGAAAAAAAAAAACAAACAAACTCTAATCCATGAAGCACACACTGGAAGCAAATTTAAAATAACAAAAAATGTGCTTTATAGCATTTCTAAACATAACTTAAAATGTGGTGGCACACATAAATTCATCTAGTTCATACTTTGGTCTTTTGTTTTTTTAAGAAATACAAGCATTTTTTGAAACATATATTTATGCACATACATATATTTGCAGGCCCTGCTGAAAGAGAAGAGGTATTTTTTTCTCAAGTAAATAATAAAACTATCTTCCAGAATTTTGTAAGATTCAAGTATCTTTCAAACAGTTACAATTTCTTGCAAAAACAATGAAGATGTGAAAAAAAAAGAAATTCAATTTATTTACTTGCTAGATTGTAACTGTCTGTTGAGAGATACACGATCCCTTCAAGAGCATAAATATTTAGACAAATTTTAAAATGTGTATTATACACTTGACAGAAGGTATTTACATGACAGCCCAGAGCTTAAGCAATCTGATATGAAATATTTCCCCATAAAACAAAGTCAAGACAGAAAAAAAGTGCAGCTCAGCCACATAAAGAGGCTTGAGATTAAAAACATAAGCATTTAAAAAGAGATTAGCCATATAAGTGTTTGCGTCAAAATTGCGATAACCTTCATCCTACTCCCCAATTCACTGGATGCTTTGTATGAGTTTATGAAAATAGGAGATGAGCAGCACGCAGCATTCCCTGTGTGTCTCCTTTCCCTAAGCAGTTGAATTGCCTGCTGGTATCTGCTGCCCTCTGCTCCCAGCGGTGCCGCAGCCAGGCAGGCAGGGATGTCCCAGCACGGCAGCGATGCCTGGCTCACCCAGACACCATGGGGAATGCCAGGGGCTGCGATGGGCAGCTCAGGTCCCTCAACTGCACTCACAAGATGATGTCCAAGAGGGACACAGACTGGGAAAAGGTGGAAACAAGCCTTGCAGACCTTGTTGGCAAGGGTGGACTCCTGCCATCTCCCTGAAACACAGCACAGCTCTCCCCAACACAGATGCTGTGGAAGCTGAGGGCTCACTTATCACTTCATGACCCACTCTATTTTATCTCGGTGATATTAAACAAACTATGCATTTTGAAACCAGATATTTTGTCACAGATTCTGGCAGTAGTATACACATTCATCAAGGACAATTCTAAAATGTCATTGTCGAGACAGCCATTGCACTCAGAGTGCTTCAGTAAAAACTTCAGGGGGCTTCAAGTTATGCAAAAAGTCCTTCATACCTTTTCTATGTATCCTTCTATGTGCAGCTCC
>VZSR01000262.1:3480867-3529908 GCA_013398615.1 Brachypodius melanocephalos | reverse complement strand
GGCCGGCAGCCACCAGAGACCATCGAGGATCGGCCCCCATCTGTGCCTCCAGCAGCCCCAGTTCCCTCTTCCTCACAGCACAACCAGCAAACCTCAACTGACTCCAACTAACCCTTTATCACACCCTTAGCCTTGAGGGCAAGGCTGTTTCCACTCTTCGGTGATTAACACAGCTGCAAGGTATCAGCCTCAAGATTGTCTTTAGCACTATCTCTATCCACGCTAAAACACCACCATGACTCAGGAGAATTTTCTCTCCCTCCACAAAGACCATGAAGAGTGAGACTTGGGACCCCAGCACAGCCAAAACAAACTGCAACGCATGAGAAACACACACAGAAACATCTGACAAATAAATGTACAGGCATAATCTCCCAGTGTATTTTGGTCTCTTCAAAAGGCAGATGAGCTTTGGAAGGAACACTGAGCTGGCTCAATGCAGCCACTGGGCACTTCATAATTGTGAATGACTGCCACCAAGCAGCAACTTAGCAGAAAAAAGGTGTGAAAGATTTGTAAGAATACAAGCATTAAAAAGCTATCATGTGAGCATGGAGGACCTTTTACACTCTTGTCAGGGAAAACAAGTAGCTCAGGAGAACCATATTGATTAAAAGAAGATGCAAAAGCAATGACCAAAGGGATTAACAAGGAGCAAACCCAGAGTCAAACACTAAAGTGGAAATGCCTGGTCAAATAATTTAGGTTTGAACCATTTTTACTTGCTTTCATGCAATACCAAAATCAGATTAACCCTATCTAACTCTAAATATCTGCACAGGATATAACTTCTACCTAATGCAGTGCTCCTAGCAGAGCCTGTAGCTTTCCTCTGTATAGGAAGCCAGGGAGAGGGGATCTTCCAGCTCAGCAGCATTAGTGAAGCACCCATGTTTGAATGGAAGAATCCAGCCACTGTTAGGAGGAGTCACAGGAGGGAGCGCATTGTAAGTTATTTGGAAGAGAAGAGGAATTGCTGGATACTTTTCTAAACATAATGGAACTTGAGTTTGAAAAAAACCCAAATTTAATTGATTGTACATCAAATTTTACAATGCTATCTCCAAAGAACAACAGGGTGGTTTTTTTTGTTTTCCCTTGTATTTCAGACTTAAGTGTCTATTACCAAATTCTGTGAAGTTACGGGTATTTGCTAAGTTAGTTTAGACACAGAACCAAACGTTTTGCTATATTTAGCTATATCTTTCAACATTTGAATAAATGAAAAACTAAGAAATGAGAGTGAAAAAATGATGAAGATATTTGTTTTTAAAGCCCCAAACCAAAAATCAAAATCCCAGCACATATGGACATTATATACTTGTGGACTATAACAAACATAACACTTGTCAAAGAAATTATTTCTTATCCTGCTCCCCTTTCAAATTATAAAGCAATCTTAATTTAAAAACTGTTGCCTTTTGTAAAAATATGTGTGTCTTATGAAGTACACAGAATGGTTTGTTCCCACAGACTTAATTTACTTAATATATTAAGTCACTCAGAGAGGTAATCTTTAAGTTTGCAGCACATAAATATGGATTATTAATATTTTATAATAAAATAAGGTGACAACAACTAGTAAATTTTCAAATATAGTCTCTCCACTAAAGTCTATTTCCTTTGTTTACAACAATTCTCTTTTAAAACTTTAAAGTGGAATCTTAAAAGTGGAAAAAAAGATTACAAAATGTTCTTTATTTGCAATTAAATTCCAAGGTTGCAGAATACTGTATCTGTCCCAATTTTAGAGAACTGCTTAAGGCATCTGCCAACCAACTTTCAAGAGGATTAGCTATAATGAAAATGCAATATATGTAAATACAGCCACATATTTAAATGTCAAATATTTCAAACACAATAGAAAAATTACAAATTCAAAGTTATCTTTTCAAATATAATTCTATCAACTCCTTTCATGAAAGATAAAAAAACTTGGAAACACTATTTTTATACTGTACAAAACATACAATGTGGCAACATATTAACTTAGCCTTCTTAATATATCTCATAATTGAACAGAATGTGTTTTCTTTATGAACATATAAAACATCCCATCTTTAACACCAATTTTAGACACCTCAGATTCACCTTGTAGATTCAGAAGAATCTTGTTCCTTGTGCTAAAGCCAACAAAAGTAAGGTAGAGTATGAACTTTAAAAAGCACATTTTCCTCTGTGCTCTTTGGGTGTCTTGTTTACTTGACATGATGTACAATATTAGCACAGGAGAAAGAATACAATTACAAAAGAAAATAAAAGCATGCAGCTAAAACTCTTCTGACTTCAGACACATTTTTCTCATCTCTGGATGTGGTACAACCTTGCTGTGAACTATTAGCTTTCCAGTACTTAAAGACAGACGGTTTCATACTGCTCAACAGAGATTACTGCTGTCTATCTAAATAGGGCTTACAGTGGCATCAGCATATTTTATTAACTCAGAACCATAAATCCTATTCTTATGTGCTTTAAAAGACCAACACTCCTAGGGTCAGTTAAATTTAAAACAGAGCGGCACCTACAAGACAGACGCTTTACAGTAAGAATATGTTGCTTTCCCCTTGAAAATTCTTACATCTATTGAAAGTTTAATAAACAGTATTTCATCACAGAGACAAAACAACAGTTTTCCAAGCAGATTTTTAGCTCATTGCAACATTACACAGTACCCCAATATACTTTATAATGCCTCACAACAGAGGTTTTCTTCAAGTTTCAAAATTCTCCATTCTTGGCATGATGCACAGACCTAAAATTCTGCTTTTCTGTGAAGCCTTATTTATAAACATAGGCTGTCATCAAAGTTCTAGAATTTGGGGATTTGATTTTAAAGTAATAAACCAATTTTAATCAACATCTTGAATTGTGGACTGTTTACTATTTTATCTTTTATTGTAACACAACATTATTCACTAGGACTTCACCCTCAAGTAACAATTCAATGCTATCACAGCTGTGAAAAGAAAAACTGAGCTTTGAAGCTATTTGATTTTGTTCTATCAAAATTGCTGTCTTGTACTGATTGAGGAATCTACTTATTTGGTATCTTGTAATAAAAATGTAAAGAGACTACAAAAAGTAAAGAGTCAGAAGTAAACATTTTGATCAACCTAATTAATTTTCAAAAAAACCCACCACAGCTCCTGCTGTTCCTTTTTAGAAAAATACCTTGGCATTTAAAGACAAAATAAGAGCATCTGCATGACTTGTTTACATGAGATAGAAATAAATCCTTCCTAAATGCATCAAACTTTTTCTTTAGATAGTCTACGAATAACATTTAAGGAAATACTTAAAACACTTAGCAAATACTTTGACTATTTAGCAACCTCACTAATATAGCTGCTTAGACACTATGGTGATGTGCATCATATACAGACTTCTAGAAATACATCATCAACTCAACACAAGTATGCAGCTTTAGCTTATCGAAAGGAACAGCATGCAATTACACTGCATGTAACAAGGTAGGAGCTGCATGATTGAATGGTGCATCACTAGGAAACTGGGGAAAAGCTGAGTCAAAAACACTGATGACTTGCATGATGCTCATGCCAGCAAAAGTAGGGTTTGCCACAAACTAATAAGGTGGTTGGCCCTCAAAAAAACAAAAAAAACCCCGAACAAACAAAAAAAAAAACCATCTCTACATGCTATATACTTTAAGAATTAAGACATCTAATAAATATGAAATTCAGCTACGCAAGTAAAATTATACAGAAGCTCCTTTCTTCAAATGAATTCCAGCCTGCCTCTACATGAATACCATGCTGACTTTGAGCAAGCAGGCACAATCTCTGGTTTCTTATGTCTCAAACTTGGTTCTTCATTTTTCAATTCAGAGATTTCCCAGTTGGCAATCCCCACTCTGCCAACTGTTTTTGAAGAACATCATCCTCAGAGACACTGCTCACAGTGATGCAAGTGATTCTTTAAGGAGAATCAGTGGTCACAGAATTGTTTCTTAAGATGGGGCTAGTGTCTTAACAGCTCCCTACTTCCCACCTCTTCTCTTTCTCTGCCTTTCCACATCAGCCACTGGCTCCCAATGCTTACCTTTATGAAGTCTACAGCAATCTGAGATCCCTCTCTGAGCCAATTCAGTTCACAGAAAAGGAAGAAAGCCTATGCAGGCTTCTGCTAAATTTGTTTTTCACTGTGTTGCTGAGTTAACTTGATGCATAGAAGGGTCTGCTGAGCTCCAGATGAAACCCAAGAAAGGTCACAAGCCCACACACAGGAGCCCACACATGTGAGAAGAGGGAAGGGGATGGCAGGCTGAAGGCAGGGGACCAGGGAAACGCCCTTCTCTTTAAAACTGGCATAAGAGATCAGCTGTCTGTGAAACTACAACTCCACTCCAAAACTGAGAGTCTCCAGTTCAGTACTTACAATGAAACAGCTTCTAGTTCATTCATACATTACCTTTTCACTTTCTCAAGCACAAAATTTTTTTTTTCTTCCAAAGACCCTAGCTCAGACTTGCTTCTCAGAAAATACTTGGGTCCACTGTCTGTATATGCCACTGGCTATCCAGTAGCTTCAACACCAGCTGAAATCCTGGCCAAACAAGCCCAGATTCACACTTCTTCCCACCCTCACAATAATCCTTAGCTAAAAGTTTTTGAGGGTTACAGTCAAATTGCTACTCAATCTGTCTCAAAGTAAAGAGTATCTAAATTTATACGCCGCTTCCTTCCAGTTTACACAATGGAAATAAGAGCTGGGGTTGTAAGTTATTTGTTTGTTTGTACTTAGAAGAGGTGGGGAGGAAACAGAGAACAATAAAAGGAAAAAAAGAGCATTTTACTGAGCATCATTAGTGACCATATGACTGTTCCTGGATTTGCCAAATAGATTTACTTACAGTTGTATGTACTCTGCTCTTATGCTCACTTTCAGTCTGTATTAAAGCAAATTGCAAAAAATGCAAGTGGAGAAATAAAACTACTTTGTCAGTAGTATGAGCAAAGGCTATTGCAAACCAAAACACACAACACAGAGAACTCTTAAATAATTTTAATAAGTTCTTGGGAGAAAGGTCTCGCACTTCCTGGAAGTAAAAGACAAAGAGCTTAAGCAGAGAGGTGGCATTTAGGCAGGTATTTGGAGAACTAAGCATCAGTTGGTCCTGTTGACAAACTGCAAGACTCACAGGCAGACATTAACTAAAGGTCATCCTTTAGTCATGGGGGCCAAAGACATCAGGGGAAAACAGAAGGGGACAAAAACTCATGAAAGTAGTAGAAACTGGTTTCACTGGTGACATTCAAAGGTTTCCAGGCTACCACATAGCTCCAAATTAATGATGACTATGCATTTTGTCAACAATTGGAAAAATAGTTGTTCAAGCTTTCAATGCTTGAAACGAAGCTTTAGTAGGTTTTAAGAGCACAGCACTTTTTACCCAGACTTTCCAAATCAATCCTTAAAATACAACAACTTTTCCTTAGAGAAAAGTGGCTTTTGAGAATGATTTATTATCAAGCTAAAGCCTCTGCTGCCAAGTGCAAGACAAGATCCTCCAATGTACACTACATACTGCATATTGCCAAAGAACCTGCAGGAGGCTGCAGGTCCGGATCCAGACACATATCCAGCTGCTGATGTATGTTTCTTGGTGGCAAAACTCACTGATTACTCAGTCCATTTTGATTCTCCCTACTCACAACAAACCACAGGCCAATTTTACCCATGGCAAATATCCACAGTTCTTCCAGAGAAGGATCTGTGTTCTCCCCTTGACATCTGAGTGAGTTTACTATTAAAGGCACTATCTATGGTACTCAGAAGATGTGAATAAAATATCTAGAACAGTGTAAGATACTGTTCTAAGAACATTTTCAAGCAAATTAAGGCATTAAGGAAATTTAAACTTCAGTACGACAACATTAGGGATTCACACAAACTCCAGTGCCTTACCTGACAATTTGAGAGAAATTTTGTCCAGAGGAAAGAGCCCAAGTTTATTCTTTCATTTTACTACAATACTTAAGGATCTCCCTTATCACGCAACCGTCTTGTTTCCTCTCTGAAATCCTGAACTGCAAGAACTATCTGAGAGATGGCTCCACAGCAGAGCTCAATACACCAGCTCTGTGGGTGACTCCAGGTGCAATCCTACTGCAGCTGAAGCTCACCTCCAAGCCCAGTCCTTCATGACCTCCATGCTTCCCAGCCTGCTCCCCTTCATGTTTACTGGGATACTGGATGGACTGTTTCAGAGCAGCACGAATCAGCAGGAAACTAACAACACAAGTACAACTACAAAAACTGCAGCGTATTTATCAACCTAGCATGCTAAAAAGATTTAGAGAAATCTAAGGCATACTGGAGTTGATGGACAGAGATTACACCAAAGTGAGACAGTATCACAAGACTTACTGAAAATTTAACTCAATCTCTGGTTTATCTTCCACAATTTTTCATTTCATTATTTTAAATTTACAGAAGTATCTCTGAGATCCTCCCTCTGGTGATTCTTCCTACTTCTTTCCTAGTTCCAGTCCTTCATACGTTGTCCCGCCTTTTGATTCTCCTTCAGAAAGGAGGGCAGCTTTCACATGGTACAAGTCACAGCTCTCCTGCTTTCATTCCTTCTGTTCATATTCTTTGTTATTATGTTTAACAGAAAGAAGGAACACTACAGGTTCCTACTGAACAAAGAGATTTACAACAAAAATAGAAAACTGAGGTGGCATTAAGGCACTGGAGTTTATAGGTAGCTGCAGGAGACAAGAGCACAAGAACACCTGGGAGAAAGTAAGGTATGGTATTTAATTCCAAGGGAGTACTCTCTCAAAATCTTAAAATTTCTCCTTTTTGCTGTCCACAGTACTCAGCACTCAGAGCTTATACCGTAAAATATTTCACAGGTGTGTCAAGAAGCTTTACATGGATACAAAGGATTTTATTATAAGCCAACAGGATCTAAAAATATGCCATTTCTCTTGTAAGAATGATTTTTTTTTAGTAGCTTAAAACTTTGCCGTTTAGACCAACAATATTTGCGCTACTGGGATTCATTGTGGTATTGTCAGTTCTCAAAATGTTAATACAAATATTTTTATACCAGCTTTCATACATTCCATGTAACTCTAAAGAACTTTATGCCTTAAAAGAAGTACATGTATTTCATTTCAGAAATGGAATAAGGTTCAAAAATATATATTTGAAGTCTTCAACCTACGAACAAGGTTTTTAAAAATATCAAAAATAATGAACACTTTGTACATTCTGATGCCTCTGAATTTTACATGAGTTCCTAAAAGCGTGAGATAATGCTGTTTGAAATGCCTGAATTAATTTTTCTGTCCTGTTCTGATTCTGAGAGGTGACACTTGTAACATTCTTTAAATAACTGGGACCCAGACAGAGATGACAGTGGTGATTTTTCATGGAAAAGAGAACTTAACTTTGTTACAAGGCATAGGGAGGGACGCCAGGCAAGAGCTGGAAATAAGGCAAAGTTTGCACAAGTCCACACCAAGCTGGAAGGGCCATCCTCAGTCCTAATGCATCCAAGATCTGAGTTTACAGTATAGGACGACCACAGAGCTGGCATCAAACCAAAAACCATAGCTGCATAGTCAAGAACCTTAACAGGGTTTGACTTGTATTCTACACTGAGTTTTAGGAATGTTACACAAATTTATGAGTCTTGCGAGTATTGTAACTACAAATTCCTTATGAATGAATGAATGTTAAAGACCTTGGCACAGAAGGAAGGTGCTATCCTAAAAGCACAAGAGAGGTGGAAAAGATAAGCACTGCTTGTCAGAGGAAGAGTCCTGTCTCACCCCTCTGACCACCTCTCTTCTCTGTAGGTGTCCATTTCTTTGCCAGTACCAACGGAGGCACTGGATAAAAGTAAGCAAGAACTTGGATGGCATTTCCCAGAGCTTCTCACATTCATGACGCCCCAGCGCTCTGGATCAGAAGGAAACACCTGCAAAACAACTGCCATGAACATGGAATTCCCACCCAAAACACTGTCTCAGATATTTAAGTATCAGGGATGAAAAAGCTGGAGAAGCACTCAGCTCCTCTGAATTTAAACTAGAATTCTGTTTTCTTTTTTTTCATCACATCGTGTTTCCATTTAAAGGGTGTTAAGTCCCTCTGAACACACCTATTTTAATATTAATCATATTCAATGTTGAGGGCAAGCTCGACGGGAGTGAAACGGACACTTTACATAATTACTCAGGGAAGGTAGTGTATGGATACAATACCAGGAATGCTTGGGGACAACAGGACAGAAACAGCCTCTTACAGGGAACAAATTACTAAGACAAGGACAGCTACACCTGCAAATATCATATACAGCTACCAAAAGAGCAGTTAATAGATTCCTTGCCTTTGTAATGCAGGTTTTATATTACCTAAAATGTTTCTTGTAGCCACCAGATTTTACAGTCTCTAGCAAGTTACACTTAGGTTACTGTGATTTGTTAACTAGTTTTGCTTAAGATAATTTAATAGGCATTTTAAAAATCTAGGCTCAGACCTTCTCCACTGGATAGAAAAACATACAAAATGTTTAATGCAATAGAGTAACCACATACTACATTAAGCACATAATATTTAAACTATATGTTATGTCATCAGGCTACAAAGTGGAACCATCTATGCCTGCCTATTTAAAGTTCCCATATTTCAATGTTCAACAATAACATTTCATCTATTTATTTATCTTCTTATATCAGCCTCTCATATAAAACTGCATACAGTTTACAACAGAGCAAAGGGAATGTATAATATACAAATAAAAATCAGCATTCAATTTCAAACAGAAGATGACTGGCAGATGACCAATTTGCCATTTGCCATCAGTATCAAGGCTGTACCTAACCTTAAGGACCAAACATTCAAGAAGAATAAACGACATTTGAAATTATGAGTGTTTGCTTCCTTGCAGACATTCAGAGCAAATCTGGCAATGGTCCTGTGCAGACCCAAGAAATGATTTGGCTAAATTTTGAGTGGCAATGAAAAAACCCCCCAAGAGGCAGCAAATACCATCTCTCAATATCAGATCAAACCAAGCAGCTGAACAGAAGGCAGCAGAGGACAAACTGATTCGAGAATAAGAAATTATGAGGTCCAGAGATAGCTGTTACTAATTATGTCTCTTATGAGACAGAATCTTTATTTCCTCTTGGAAGACTCCAGAAGTCTTCATTCTCCATTCATGTTAGATATTAGCATTCTGTTAAATGGCTGTTCTTATTTTCAGTAACCCAAAAAGAAGAATAGTAGCCATTTTCTTTGGGCTCAATGCAAATGCACAGTCCTATATAGAAAGGGGAGAGGGATGAGAAGCGGAAGACTGAGATTCTGCCACTCACTCTGTTTACTGCTGCCATCCTGTTTTCACAGGGGAGAGCAGTATTCATTAGGGGCTATGTACATTTTCTTTCTTCTCTTTGCTGCTGATGCTGACACACAGACAGATTCCACAAGAAACGACAGCACTCTGTTAATTATCAAAGGACACCCAGGGCTGAAATTGTGCTGGTACATACTGTACCCTGCACCTTCCTGAGCTGCAGTGCCATGCTCTACAAGTAACGCTTATGCTGCTTCTAGCCTTTAGAATTTTTCAAAATAATTTGAGCATGCTAAAGGTTACCTATTAGCCACTGGAATTTTTCATGATGTGCACTCCACAGGTATTTTCACACTCTGAGAAATGCTTTATTACTTGAGAGTAGAGAAATTTTCTCCTTTGCAGGGCCAGTAGAATCTTCTTCCATGGAGCGAGTGAGAATGCCAAGAAGGGCTTTCCAGGTGGCAATTTAAATCCCTCCGAACCACACAGAAATATAGAATTTCAAAAAACCTAGAAGTACATGGGAAAGTCAGGCAAAAACACATGCAGAATGATAGTTATTATAGTACAAATAAAATATATAAACTATACATGTTTCAGTTAAATGACAGTCCACATTTACACTCACACCGTGGATGTCTCCAAGCCATTAAGCTTCTGCTATAAATCCCCTAGTGGATGACCTCAGCAGTCCCCAGGTAAACTGCAATGCCTTCAGTGTCTCAGACACACACCACAAAATTCCTGGTGAAGGTGTGAATACAGAACAACAGAATATCCTGATTTGGAAGGGACCCATTAGGATCATCCCAGTCCAACTCCTGGCCCTGCACAAGACACCTGCAAGAATCTCATCATGTGCCCAAGAGTATTCACTGTCCAAGTGCTTCTTGAACCCTGTCAGGCTGGTGCTGTGACCATTCCCTGTGGAGCTGTTCCAGTGCCCAAACATCCTCTTGGTGAAGAATCTTTTCCTGATATCCAACCTAAACCCTCCAGATATAGCTTCAGGCCATTCCCTCTGGTCCTGTAACTGGGCACCCCAGAGAAGAGATCAGTGTCTGTCCCTACCCTACCTCTTGTAAGTTGTAGACTGCAATGAGTCTCCCCCAGGCTGAACAAACCGAGTGACCTCATCTGCTCCTCATAAGGCTTTCCCTTCTAGGCTCTTCACAACCTTCCTGGTCCTCCTCTGGATGCTCTCTAATTGCTTTGTACCTATTTTATATTGTGGTTCCCAAAACTGCACACTGGACTCAAGGTTCATCAAGTTAAAGGATCCTGCTTTTATTCATTGCAAATCTTGATCAATCTCTATGCACTAAGAGGCCAGCAAACATGGAGAAACCTTTAATTCTTTCAGCAATAGAGTCTGTGCCCATGCTAATAAATCAAAATAGCCAAGATACAGCTTCAAGTGCTGAATCTGTGAATACAAAAACATGGTACTCGCTTGCGCTGCCCTGATGTCAAGTGTCTGAATGAGGAAACTTGCAGGTCTGAAATTTAGGAGGAAAAATAGAGATTAAGATAATATGTGGCCACAACCGTAGAAGCTTCCCTCTACATGCACCCAGAGTTTAAAAAAATGTGTACAAAAAATACAGATCTTCACTTATTGCAGACTCCTCGCACCTTCGTGGAAAGGTGGAGCCAAACACAGGCAGTTAGGAGGTTAAAAGGCAGTCCCATGTGGCTCTTCATTGCAAGGTTTAAGTGAAACCAGTCACTAGACAAATATCTTAACAAGCTTAGTAAAGCTTTTGATGAACCTGGAAAAGAGCAGAAAATGGAGGCTTACTCCTTTGGACAGCGTAAGCAGACATGAGTGACAGATGGGCTTTTACAGAGCTGAGGGAGAGGACACTGGAACTGGTAACAAACACATTAAATGTCAAACATCCTTCTCTGGAATTTATAGGGACTGGTCTAACTGAAGTAATGTTCTCAGCTGTACTCACAAAACACTCACAAAGCTCTTAGAAGTCTTCAGCACCCACACAGTGACAGTGGAGTATTTTGGGAAAGTGGCAAAAGTCAGGAGGACTTATCTGTCAGGCATCTCTGTCTGACTGGGCAAGGAACTGGAGGAGTATTGTCCTGTGGCCTCACAGTGCCACCACAGCAGAAGTTTTCTGTAGTATGAGAAACAATAGCCAGACAGCTGAAAGGATACAGAGTGGGAGAGCTCACAGAGGGGAGACATACTTAGTGTTAGGTGATATGTGGCACAAGGCATCGCAGGGGTTAGCTGGGAAGTGTATTGTCAGAAAAAGAAAGCACAGACTAGAATCTGTTCACAGACAAAAGAGCTCTCACAAATTGAGAGTTAATAGTTTCTCCAGTGAGCCCAAGGATTTGCAGTAATATAATTTTTGTTTCAAGTGTTCACCTTGGGACCCTGATGCTTGGAAAGAGGCTGAGACATTTGGAAAGATTCAGGTTTTGCACCTTTGTGGCACTCCTTATCAAGGAAACAATTGTAAAAGTAAATGAAAAAAGGCACACAGGGACACAAGTTAACAGCAGTGACTACCACCACCATGATGAAAACTTCAAGGGTGACAGACAGGACATATGGAAGAACCCTGAAATGAACACAGTTGCCATCTGAGAAGAAAATAAATTATTAATGAGAGGTCAGACCTCTAACTATATGACAGTATGCACCTACAATACCAAAAAGTTACAGACCATATACTTAATAGTCATGCAAATACTGTCTAAATCCATACTGAATTTCAGCAGGAATAGAGTGCCAAAACACTCTTGCTTCAGCCAAGAAACAACATCTGTATAATGCACTCTACTGTCCTGCAACTGGCTGTAAGTTACCTGGGCTGAAATCTTCACTTCTCCAAGAACTGAAGAAAGAGGAAATATCTAATAGGGCACTTGCAGATGTCTGGAGCCAGGATAAATTCATCATCATAGGAATGGACAATGCAGATTGCCCAGAAGATTCTATGACATTCACAGAGACTAGGAAGAATGTTTTGTCGACTGGCTGTACCTCTGACTCCATTAGAGCACGGTCTTCCAACATGTAAAGGGAGGAAATCTGAAACAGGTGACATCAACAGTCTCATTTATGAGACAGAACTCCAATGATGCAATTGAACAGGCTTACTTCCACTCTCCTGAAAGCAGCAACTGCTTCCAAGGATGAGGAGCTAAGAGGGATGCAGAGCAAATCCTCTCCCTGGAGCTTGCTGTTGCTTGCCAAGTCCTCCTGGTGGCAGAAGGAGAGTAGGCTGGAGCAGAATGCCTGGCTCTAAACTCACCCCAAAGTGGCCACTCTCATGCAAAATGTCCATGGATCAGGCTTTCTCATGTTTCTACTTCATTAAGGAGGAGCCTAAAATAGCTTGTGATCACTTAAGCAGGTTCTTGAAGTCACTCTGGTCCCTGATGCAGGAGTAAGACAGGTGAACCCAATACGATCAACAATCAGACAACACTGTCAAGCTATGATTACCTTACACACATTCACAGGGAAAAAAAAATACATACATATATACTGGGGAGGCAAATAGGAAAACCTTTCCTTACCATACGGCAAAAAGGCTGAAAAAATCACTGTTGCATCATTAGCAGGTTTTTCACCTCAACAATGCAAACTCTTCCTGAAGAGATTTCTGTATTGACCAGATCAATACAAACTGACAAAGTGACAACTGAAGCAGAAGCTTTTATAAAGGAGATTATATATACAAATCTGAAAGAGATTTCTCAGATAATGAGATAATATATAAATATGCTTGCCACACAAATGCAAGTAAAGGCATTGTGAAACACCCTTTTGATAACTTAAACGACCCTGTGATTCTGTGAAATGCCTCAACTGGGCATTATCTAATATCTAATAGATATCTAATTGCTTCGCAGCAGCAAGATATCTTTTTCAAAATTTTCATTTCACACATTAACTGAACATCAACTCATACAAGGACATGGCTTTAACTTCACAGTTTACTACATTATATTACTTTATTTGTCCCCACATTTCCTTTTTTCACATAAACATTTCTCTCCATTGCTTTTCTTTTTAAATTTTTATTACATAACTGGTGTTAGATGAGGCCAAAGAGGAAGCTCCCACAGGAAAACATAAAGTTTTTCATGTTTAAAATTAAAACAATAGAAAATTTAAGTAAATTACTGAATTAAAAACCAGAGATAAAAACAAAATTCCAAAATTTCCTCTCAGAAAAAAAAAAAAAAAACCAAAGTTTTAGGACACTCTGTTGTTTAAAAAAATCAAAGCTGAAAACTGCAGAGCAGCATGCTCTTAACAATGTCAATATGCATTCAATTCAAGAAAGATTAATGCTGCCTCACTTCTATTGATGCTATTCTGTTATGAAATAGTGCTAGTTAAAGGTAAGTCTCTCAAGTCAACTTTAATAATAAAGCTATAAGTAAATGAGAAACATAAATAATTTGTTGCAAGAGGCCCGATTTTGCATTATTTCTGTATTACTTTTAAATTGCAAGTTACTCTCAGAGACTGGTATTTGAAGATTCCTATGACTTTGGGAACTTTTTTAAGCAGTATGTTATTGTCTTGGCTTTAAGAATTAAGGTATCTGAAAGTCCAAGGTTCCCATCTCCACCCCCATACTCAAAACACATCATATGTTACAACAAGAGGAAAACACTTCTACATTTTTAATCTGCAACACTGTTAGCTTATCTTGTAAAATCTTCTCTTAAATACAAAATATGCTTCTTTAAATGACTAGAGGTTGAAGAAAATAAGATTCCTCCAAATAATAAAAAAAAAAAAAAGTGGAATTACTTATAGAATTTTTTTGGTAACAATTCAACATATATTTCATCAGCATATAAGTTTTATGCTTGTTAGTAAGAACATTTTTGAGACTAAGAAATTTTTTTGCATTTTATGATCAAAATGTACATGCAGCATATTGAAATTCAAACTATTTTAAATGCTTTAAAATACTTACCTTTCTCAGCACACAACTTCGTAATTTTGGTAGAGACACTTTGACAAAGTTTTATTCAGATCATATTATAAGAAAATGTCATTTTATCATATCCAGTAACCAAAAGGTTTACTGGAGGATCAGTCATTATTTTCATTTCTAAATGCAAGATGGTACTCCTATACAGCCTGAACACAGTAATTTTTCCCAAAATAATAAGCCTAGCCTTTAAAACATTGTTTAACATTGTAGCCTGTACAATACAATGATTCTGCATTCAGCTTAGAGATCGTCTGTCTTTGTTTCAGCCCTCCTTCAGGCCAAAGAGGTGCAGAAGTCCCTGAGGAACAGCTACATACCATTTTACCCAGGAAAGCACAGCTCCCCTTCCCTGCCTCGTGTCTGAGTGCTCAGAGCTCTGCCTGCACAAGCAGAGAGGACGGGGATGCAGGAAGGCAGCCGCACCCCTTCAGCAGGGGTAACCACAACCAGCGCCACGCAGCCCGTGCTGCCAGCTCCTCCCGGAGCCTCGCAATGTGCCAGCTCCCAAGTGCCTGCTCCTGCTGCTGCCTGTGCCTGCTGCCTGAGCAGACAGGCCCCCCTGGCTGCCAGCCATTCCACAGACCTGTCCTGGGCACAGGGATGTGTTTTCCAGCGCTAAAGTGAACCTACTGCAGTGGCTGCCACCGGCACCCACCCATCAACTGCTTTTACACCATCTGAAGTCTAGTAACATGCAAAGATAGATGCTATTTGCAGATACTGGAGATAAAGTCTACATGCTGAAAGTCACCAAAAGCTTTGAAACAAGCAGTCCACATGGGGGTTTTTTGCAGTATTTTTCTATATGAGAAGCCAGTACCTAGCAAAGCAGATTGATAAGTTTACTTTATGCATTCTTTGAACCATGGATGAAGCAAAACTTAACTCATGCTCAAATTCAATGCCATAAATTTACAGAAACAGAAATACAAAATCATCAGACTGCGCCTCAAACTGTTTAAAATAAAAGGTTATATTGATAGAATGCGGTATTGAGTCATCTCTAAGTAATGTTGGTCAAGTTCAATTATGTAGAACACATAATTCCAGTGAGCTGCAATCATCATTGTTTCAAATTAGCATAACTACAATATTAATTACGCATTCCTAGAAAGCAAGACGAATTAGGTGTAAAGGAGGATATGAAATATCCATGATTAAAAAAACTCCCTGCAAATCATCTGCAACACTGTTATTATAGGCTAATTTTTTTTCTTAATTTGACATGCTAAAGCTTCCTTCCTAGCATATGTGTAAGACACTGAAGAATTTTCAGACCGATATATCATGGTATGACAAGACCATCACATCAGGCAGCTAAGCATGTCTCTTTTGCCACCCGCCATTTCCGTCAGCTCTCCTGAGCAGTTCAGTAAATCTTCCAGTAGAAAATGATAACATGCCACCATTTATGTCCAAATGATATGCTTTTTAACCAGGATCTGACAAACAAGATCTGAATCACTCCATTAAAGCTTTCCAGAAGTTCTGCAACCACTTCACTTGAATTAGACACGGTGTATGATGCAGTCATTAATTGAAAAGAAGCAATACCATGAGTTCTTATATCTGTATTTAGTATTCATGTCATTCTCTGCATCTCTCTACCATACAATTTTTAACAGACCAAAAGTTTTGTAATAGTAACATTGGACAGCTGTGTTAAATGGATACCTGCAACCTATGACCTGTAAGTGGGACAACACTTAGACATTTTAGAAACCCTATTTTAGCAACCAGCAGAGAAAATGTAAAAGAGCTTACCACTGTAACAGGCAACCCAGCAGACTGCCCACCAGAGAGGGACTTCATTGGAATCTGCTGATGAATCAACTAGAGTAAACATCAGCAATAATACAAGTCTCATTTCTCTGAAGAGTTCTAAACCCAGTAATGAATGACATGTCCACCTAGCAGTCTTCCTTCCAGACCTTCTAACAGACCTCTTGGAGAGTATGTGCTAGGAATACAGGCTTACAAAAAAAACCAGAAAGTACGCAAAACAGACAAAATAAGAACTTTTAATTTCTTCACACGTTCCCCAGACCCCTAGTTTTCGAAATTAATTAATGGTAAATACCAGAAAATAGAGAGAAGAATTACTTCTGCAAAATGTTTTACTGATTTTTTTTTTTTTTTAAAAAAACATGAATTTTTTTTAATAGGATGAAGAATAGGCTTTACTTAAGTTTGTATCAGTTGTGGGCAGGAACTGAGATGCTGCTAAAATAACAAAGAGATCTTTGTTATCATTTTTTATTGATCCAATTAGCTATGGAAAGAAAAGCCACAGCATTAAACAAGGAAGCTTCTCTTTAAACTTGTTCCACTGCAGAGAACACTGCATCCCTTCCGTATTTTCTCCTCGTTGGGTTCTCTGTGCTTTTAAATGGACCACAGTACATGTCTGACAATCTAGCCTAATTTTAGTTCTCTTTACTTTCTTTCCACCACAGCAACACAATCTTCAGGAGATCCTTCCCACGAGAACCACAGCCAGAGGTCAGCGATTTTGGGACTGCCCAACAGTTTGGGACCCTCTCTCCTTTTACTGTACAACATAAGGATTTATACTTCTCTGGGGGCTGACCCCACCAGGACTGGTTTCAGAAACAGCTTTGAGAGAAAGTAGTTTCTACCTGTCCTGCTTTTTCTCACTCCCATCTCTTCTAGAGGATAGCCCATCTCAGATTTTCTGTACTAGCCCGCAGTTCTGTTCCTCACCTGCTGCTCAGGGAACACACAGGAATCCTTTCTTCTACAGCATGAAAGAGAAGTTAAGCAGAGGACGGGATTAACAATGAGGGAAAATATTTCCACCTGGACAAGATGATGGGAAGACAAGTGACAGCCTGATACCGCTGCTCCTGAAGTCTGTATGAACATTTAAAAGTTATGATGGGTAAAGAAAGCATGATGTTATGATTGAAATTACTAAAAACAAAAAGACAATCTTCTGAGTTGGAAAGAACCCACCAGTATCATCAAGTCCAACCCTGAAGTCAATGGTCCATACCGGGATTGAACCCACAAACCTCATTATTATCACCATCGTGCTCTAACTGAGCTCCTCTCAAGTCTAACATCAGTTATCTTACCTCCAGGACAATTAGACTATTTGAGAATGAAGACTCAAAGAAGAGAGAACATTTCCATACAACTATCATCAGTCAGCTGGGAAATGAAGAGATTAGCCCAAGATCTCACAATAAAGCTCACAATAAAGCCTTTGTGAAACTTTCAGATCATACCATATTTCTCAGCATGGAAGTCTCACGGAGAGAAGACAACATCCATTTTCCAACCAGGAGAACAAGTATGTATATGTATGCTATATGTAGCAACACATAATGTCCCCACAGGATGGGGAACACCTTTCTGGGAAATAATAACTGTGAAAGCATTACAGTGGTACATCAGCATGAATGTGAACTAGCATGGACAAGGGACTAATGTAATCTCTGTATAATCGAGGAAATCCGAGAAGCAATGCTACCTGAGCACTTGACACTGGTGTCACCCCTAATAAAACAGGGTCACTAGTCCAATAGCCACAACTCAAACAGGACACTGCTTAAATGGGAAGGATTTGCAGAACACACTTTATGTATCACGAAATAACTGAAAAACGGGACTAGATGTGAAAAAGTGAATCTGTTTACAAAACAGAAGATTATAGGACAGTTAACCACAGCCCATAAGAACCCAAACTCAGGGCAGAGTTCCTCCCTCTCCGTCTCTAAGAAAGGTGTAACAGCATCCTGGAAATCTGAAGCAAGATAAATTCAGAAGAGAATGTAGACACAAGCAAACACTGAATTCCTAACCACTACAGCAGGCTGCTCAGGGCTGCAAGGGATTTTCTATCACTGGAAATTTTCCCTCCCGTTACCCCTGCCTCCATTGAGATCAGCTGGTTTTCTGAGAGGTATGATATACTCCAGGCTTTATTGGCCTTAAAACAGAAATGGAGGAAGTCCTTGCCACAAAGGAAGTCATGCCCAAAGATTACAGTAGTTCTTGACAGGCTTAAAAGCTCTTAAAGTAGGACAACAATAGTTCAAACCTCTTTTAATCCTTTATGCCCTCATGACATGCTCATCAGCAAAGATCACCTGCCAGGGACTAAGACCCTGCTCTATTCCATGCCATATAAACACAACATGTAGGTAATCCCTGCCTGGGAAAGTTGAAAACCCAAACGCATGACAGAAGACAAAACAGGTGGATTCAGGGGGAGAGCAGGAGGAAACAAGGAAACAATATAGGTCAGCAGGAAAGGCAGGAGCCCTCCTACCCACAGCACATCCATTGTCACATTTTCTACAGGCAACACAGCAAGGGACAGTTTTAATGAGGGATTTGAAGGCAGAAAAGTTTAGACCAGAAATAATTTGTAGAGTTTAGATTACTAAGTGGAGGGAGTTCCCAAGGATTGTCATGGGCTCTCCATCACCAGGAGCATTTTAAAACAATGTTGATTTATTTGCTCCAAAAAGACATGCTGTACTTCAAAGAGAAATTAATTCAAGAACTTCTATACATATTGTTATGTTGAAGATCACAATGGTCCTCTTTGGCTTTACAGACTTCATTTTCCAGGTAACTTCTGCCCCTTTAAAAAGATGCATCATAATCTCATGTTAAACAAAATCATTAGTATCAATATATGGAGTCCCACAAACCCAGTAAAATTATTTATAAGATGTATCAGCTACAAGAGCATCCCGACACTTTTTTGCACTGTAGTTTTTCCTTCCTGCAATGAAATAAAGAAACCAGTAGAAAAGTGACTTTACTTAAGCCCACATGCCTCCAATATAATTATGCCATTTACACCACTGTCTGAATTATCAAATTACTCAAGGAGGATCATAAAAATAACACAAGAAAAAATGACAGTATCTCACTTGTGCCACACAACTTACTTTTGCTCTAGAGAAAAACACAGAAACATAATCATAATCTAGGATTTTAAAGAAAGAATATGAAATCTCCATTCAAAAAAGATGGAGACCATTTGCTAGCGGGTTATAACAACTTACACATCTAATATAAGAACATATAGAAAGTACTTACATTGTCTGCCTTGAAAAAAATTGTTTGAGTTCTCAAGGGCAAGTCAAGCCAGCTTGAGACAATACTCAGCCAATTACAAAATCACAGAAGAGCTGAAGCTGGCTTGGACCTGAGGAGTTCTCTAGTCCAGTGCTGCTCACAGCAGGCTCAACTGTGAGATCAGACGGGGTTACCCAGGACTTTCAAGGGGCCAAGAATATATTATACTCAATTTAGGAAGCAAGGACTTAACATCCTTGATAGAATGTCCACAGCCACCACATTATGCATATGAGCTTAATAAATTTGTATTTATCATCTACTCACTGAAACATTTTAAAAAAATTGTGCATGTACACCTCCTAAAACTACAATGTGGAGAAGGTTTTAATGGGTCAAATACTACTGTCTTTACAACTGTACCTAAGTTCCTCTTAAGAGCAAGCTCAATGTTGGATAAATTCCAAAATTACTTAAACAATATGAGTTTGAGCATTACAGTGCCTATAGAAGAATTTTTAACTCACCAGCCATGGTTGGCATCTGTGAAATACCTGGAATAATAGAACTTTTGTTAAGTAAAAAAAACTTCTGTGAAATAATGTTTCATATGACAGATGCTTTCTAAGAAGGTCTAATTAACTTTATAAGCATTAATTCTAATAACAGAATTGATGTTCATATGGAATGAATAATGGGAAAGGTTAAAAATATAAGGGGAAAGCAAGGTCTTGGTCAAAGATATAAACAGACACTAGAAAGTTCCCTATTACTGCATTTGCATTAAAAATAAACCATATAGTGGGGATATAAATGTCCTTAAAAGGTACGATCATGCAAGGATTATAAATCAGCACTCTTAAATGTTCTCTACAAGTCAAAACCGATATTGTCTTAGATGACTTTTTAGAAGTTTATTTTGCATTTTCACTGATACAGACCTAAAACATAGGAAAACAATGAGAGTTGCTAAGGTTGACCAACTTTTGTAATGCTCCTCCAAAAGACTTCTGGAGACATTCAGACAATATATGATTTGCCTTGTCAGTAGACACACTCCAGTAAGAGCTTTTACTGTCGTAACTTTTGTGGAGAATGACTTAGATCATTCCTCTCCCTTGGCATATGAGCTCACACAGCCATGTATGTTTAGTACATTTCAGTTTTTAAAAATCTTAAGATGTGTATTTTGAAGGGCTGAGGAAAACAGAGAAACAAACATATAAACACAGACTATGTATATGGAAAGTCTGTAAAAGTCAGCTTTTCATCTTTTGAGTAATAAATCCCAAGTAATAAACACCTCTTTGGGTAATAAATCACAACCCCATTATTCACACCATCAGTGATGCCTAGCAGTAGTGTAGAACCATTACGTTTGAGGTAGGTGTGACTAGTCCTTCACCTAAGAAAGGCTCCAACATTGTCACATAAAGAAACAAGGCAGACATTGCCTCTGGATGTCTTTCTAATGATGTGAGGTTTAGTGAATTTAGACAGGATTCCAAGCAATCCCTACATAAATTGCATTAATACGGACATTTGACAGTGAGCCACTGATGTACCTTGTACTCAAATGAGAATTCACTTTGTGGCTACAACATGGCTCAATCTGCAGTTTTAAGACTCTGCATGGAGATAGCCTATACCTTTGTATTTGACAGGTACTGGGACAAAAAGTCTTGGAAACCATCTAAAGAGAGTAACAACATTCATACAAAAGCAAAACTCCTTTTTGGAAAATCATTTCCAGATTAAGAAGTATTAGAAATCAACTTCTTAAAATCCTGGGAAAGAAATCATATACTGATGATCTATATGCACCTGTCAATCTCTTAGAATTACATTCCTGAGACAAAGAATAATACATTTTTACTGTTAGGTGTCTGAACGATGGAATAGGTTGCCCACAGATGTTGTAGACGCTCCTTCAAGGTTGAAGACCCCATACACCTGGAGAAATTCAAAATGCAACCTGAGAAAATCCAGGACAACCTGCTCCAATTTCCATGAGAAGAGAAGCTGGACTAAGCAGTCTTCAGAGTTCTCTTCTCTTTGTGGGATAAAAAAGTATTGCCAGGAAGTTATAAAATATGGGACTGGAAATGATTGCCTGAATGAACTAAATGAATGTACAGATTGGTTACAGAATAAACTAAGAGGGGTGTGGTAATAATAACCTTATCTTTCCAGTTGCATGGAAAATACCAAAGGGGAAAAACCCAGCTACTTGGGCTGGTTAAAGCTTGTAACTTATTGCAGCAGGATGAAGCAAAATTTAAATGTAGCACTCCCATACATATAAAACAAATAAGAAAAAAAATGTTTCAAAGTGCCAGGATAATATGGAAACACTTAATCTGAAAACAGGCTGACTGTAGATTACAGACTGTAACCTACTCAAGAATTAAACAGATATTGGAACTGAAACAATCAAAATCATTTTAAAAGGCTTCTCTTCGATCTCTTCTACAAGTTTCCCCAGTACTGTGCAGGAAGCAAGCATGAGGGTTTATAGACCTAGTTAGGCAAAAAGATGGCTATAGGTTTAGAAAGAACAATCGGACTGACCATGTGCAATCTTTTGCTAAGGCAATTGCACAGTGCCAGTTTTGCTGATCAGACTCCCTGTTCAAAATCTCTGGTCCTAGGCACACTACTTAAATGCTCTCTCATCCAGCTCAGATTTATCCATAGCTAGTTTACACTTGTTTTATACTTGTTCTAACAATGTCCTTCAGCTTCAACAGTTCTTCTCCCTATATGATGCCTTCTCTGCCTTTCCATACACACTTATAAATATGAAAGAGCTATCATATCCTCTCTCAATCTTTGTTTCATTAAGCCAAACATGTCACACTTTCTTAAGTTGCATCTTGCAAGATAAGCTTTCCATTTCCTGATCACCCTCACAGCTCATCTCTGTTGCTGTTCCAATATGAATTAATTTTTCCTGGGAAAGAAAAAAAGTGTTAGGGGTAACAGCTTGTTTTTCCATCCCAGTTCATCCACAATATTCATGTAATGTGATCAGTTACTGTTCAGATTTAAGAAGTGTCTACTTTATATTGTAGTTACAAAAAACCCCAGTAATTACAGATACAGAGTATTATTTCAAACATGGTTACAGACTACTGTTCACAAACACTAACTTGGGAAAGCAAGCACACAGTGTTTATTTGTATCATATGTTTAAATATTACGCAATCTTTCACAACCAAGAGACCACCAAGAAAATAAAGACTACTTCTCAGTACTGTAACATACTCCTTCCAGTAATCCATGCAATTTTACCTGCTAGGCTATTATAAACAGGATTTTTGGATTATATAAACAGGATTTTTGGATTATGCATATACCTATGAACCCAGGGAACATTACAGCCTTCAGCTATAGCAAGTCAGAGTTCGAAAGACTGCACATGGAGGTAGCTTTTTTTGTCCCTTAACTCTGTGAGACGTTGTTCCTTAATATGCCAACTTTCCTACACAAAGGAAGGCACAGCGAACTCCCAAAGATGAGGTGAAGGTATTCTAGTAAAGGCAGCATCTTACACTGAGTGTAGACACAAGTCATCTGTCTACCGTTTAAAGCATGGGAAATTTAGGTCTACAATTTCCCTTCCTAGCATCACCAACTGTCAACAAACATATAAGCAACTTCTGACTAAACAGACACACACGCTGCGCAGAAAGCAACGGCATCCTCCAGACACAAACCCACACAAAACAGCTCCAACAACTGCGACTCCTCTTAGTTTTAACAGATCACTGAGAAGTGACTCAATTGCTTACAAAAGTGATGGTAACACTACTCGAAACATTCTGCAAGCAATTACTAAAACAAATTGCATGTCCAAAAATGAGTCCTGAATACAAATTATGTCTTTATATGCAAGACATGCAACAAGTACCCCGTCTCATACTTGAATATACATGAGTATTATTAAATATTATGCTTCACCAAACTAAGGTCATTATTATGACAAAACATTTAGTCTTTGTTTTGAAAAGGACCTTTAGAAGATACTGTGGTACCTTCCAAATACTCACATTTTCAGCTTATCAAAACCAAATGATTCTGTGCTACACACACTCTCTAGATTCAAAAAAGACACTTTTCCATCAGCCTGACAATGAACAGACATAAAAAAGCAAGTTGTTCAACTCAGTACTGGTAATGCCTCGAAACCTCTGGCTGGTAGTAAACACACCTGCTGTAGTAGTAGTTATTAACTGATTATCAGATAATAACTCATCCATTCACTCTCAGATGATCTAACTAGATAGGGCACCATGAAGAGAAATATCTCATAAAAAAAAAAAGTTTTCTTCTGAAAGCTTTCTAACTATCTCATACGTGTACCACACACAGCAATCTACCTGTGCTACTATTATGTTACATTCAAAGAGGTTATTTCTGTCACACCTTGAGTACACCTGCCTTTTTTTAAAAAACTTGGAAAGACAAAACATCTCTACCTGTATGATATTTTTCTCAACAGAGTACATAGCTTGGGTATCTCAGCCACCAGCATAACAACCTCCATCAGCTTCATATGAAAACAGGGCCCAGAAATCCTAATTCAAAGTGCCAGTAATTACAGCACTTACAATTCACTCGGTACCATGGAATGTGATTTTTATCAGTGTAAATGGAATAGTTTAAATTTGAAACAACAAAGCAGCTTTTAGATTATTGTTTCCCAAAAAATGTAAAGGAAAAAATTAACTCACCATTAGTGCTTTGGAACTAATAAGTCTAATTTTTAAGTGTAGTGAAGCAAATGGATACTTTTGTACTGATGTGAGTAATTAAAGTACAAGAGCTTCACAGACTCAGAGATGTAATGCAGCCCTTTTATCAAAAGCAGTCACTCTATCTCGGCCTGACAGTTAACAGCATATGATCTAGTAAACAAATACTTTCACACAGTACAAAAGTGCCATTAAAGGCCAGAACTGTCAACACAAATTCCATTCTTGCAAGAGAAAAAAAAATGTATAAACTGTTGATCACCTCTGGTTGCCTTAACTAGCATGGAGGTTGTCATGGAAACATTTCTGCGAAGTTCACAGTGATGAAACACAAACACTTCCAGTTTAATTGCTATTAGGTTTAGCATACCAGAGTTTATTTATACTCAAAGAGCATTATGATAAAATGCAGTAGAAAGTAAAGCTAGCAATGATCTGGCATAATAAAGCCAATGGATTTGGGAAAGAAAGAAAAAAAATAAAGGAAAGGAAAATAAAGCCAAATAAGATGGACTTTTTAATTAGGTTGAAACACAACAGAAGTGAATTACCTTTTTGCCAAAAATATTAATTAATCATTCAAATAAAACATAACTTGTCCATGGCAGTTTAATGTAACTATATTAACATATTGACACGTGAAGATATTAAACAAAACATCTTCAAACAAAGCAGTATATATTTGAACTACAATACATATGTAAGTATCTATTATCCAGATTCAAAACACATCCTTAAAAAAATTTGCACCATCATGTTAACTTCTGTAGCACACATCACATGAATCCCATGTATTGGCAACCTCTTTTTTCTAGATAAAATAGACCTAGTCCTGCTATTTTCTTACCAACAGAGTTCCTCCAGCATAAATGACAATTCTGTTGTCCTTGCAGACAAATAGAGCCCAATGAGATTTCAAATAGCATTGACTGACTACATGAATGTAAGTCAGGGAGAGCTTAATTTTATTTCATTACAGTTAATGGGGATTCACTTTTATTTTATTTAAAATATAAAGATGCATGCAAGTTACCAACTAAAATCTTCAGGTTCCTTTCATTATAATCCGATTTCGGTTTTTTAATACTACATTCATTCTTAGTGCGTGATTTAAGTTAATGTAAAAGCTTTAATAAATTCCAATGTCTTTTTATCTGTTTTCATTAGCAGAAGTTTACTCAACTCAGCTGACAGCCAGCAACCCTGAGAAGCTGAACAGAGGTCAGGGCTTTGGAAGAGGAACTGGAACCAGTCAGTGCACTGGAGTAAGTGCGAAGGCACAAGGACAGAATGAGGATTCAGTCATGGGGCTGGGAATGCAAGCCAAACATGGCCAGAGAGCAGAGAGATGAAATCAAGTGGGGTGCATCACACTGACTTTAAAGACGTTGTCAAATTCCTGGCTGCTGACTGTGGCATACAAGCATGGGAATGCAACCAATTGCCCATAACCTAACATCAACTTTTTTCAATCACTTGAATGATATGTTTTGAAAGAAGGTATGGAAGAGAAAATGATCTGTAATAAAATAACCATATTTTGAATAATTTTCCACTACCTGCTTGTTAGGTCTAATATCAAAGTAAAAATATATTCATCTTTACAATTACCATATTTATGCCTCTTAACTCTGTTTTTTCTTTTCCCATTTGCCCATCTTACATTTATTCAATCTCCACTCTTCTTCTTGCTGATGTTTCTGACAACCATCACTCTCTCCCCTTCCCAGCTAGAAAAGTTATCATTAACGAAATTTTTAACGCTGAATTTTAAAGACCATTATTAGTTTTAGAATGAGTGCCTTAGAAAAGGATTAATAAAGAAAATGGAGTAAGGATAGAGTCGGCGTTCCAGATTACCAACAGAATCAGGAAAATATCAGAGTAGCAAGTTTACATTCTCAAGATTACAATTTTTATCCCAATAAGAAAATATGGATTCAAAATTAAAGTTAATATCTGGAGCAATCCAAAAAATACCACTAATATTTTTGTCAAGCAGGCTCCTATCCACCATGTAGAGATTATTTTATTTCATACTGCTTTCATTAGCTAGCTCTACTTCAGATCCTACTACATAATTTAGCTTCTAAGATGCTACTTCCTGTTAATTAATAATGTGCTTCTGATCTACACAAACATTATTTCCGTGAAAATTACTGGAAGACAGCAGTTTCTTTAACCATGACACACTATTCTGCAGGATTATCGTGGCCCTTACTGAAGAATAAGAATGTGCCCAGTTCTGCCACCATCACATATTTGTCTTCAGGTCTTCTTCCCACAAGGGAGAAATATGCAGATGAGTGTCCTGTTTTGTTAAAGCCCTTTTCCCTTCTACTTCCTTGAGTTATTTTGTCCTAGGGGGCTACTGCAAAGTTGGTTTGTTCTGATAATACACATACAAATAAGCTCTGATCTACTCAAATAAAAAATTATATAGAATGAATTTGTATTCAAGTAAAATAGAAAAACAATAATGGTCTTCATTACTCCTTTCTTAAAGACATAAACAAGCCCTGACAAGATCTCTGCTCTGCAGAGAGAATCTCCATCCTTTCCTTCACAGGGAGCTCCCTTTTCCTGGAGAAGCCCAACAGAGGCTCTACTCCCAAACTCATGGGGAGCCAGGCCAAGAACTTTGAAAATAAACACCAAGACACCAAACTTCTTCCAAAGTCTTGTGAGGAGACAACAAATATAAAGCTGCTCATTCTGCCTACTTCAGCATTTTCAGCTGCTCCATCCTCAGTGACAGTTGTGCCACACAGGTTGTACTGAATGCATAACTTGCAAAAGGTGTGGATACTGAAAATTACATCACCAGCTGACAAGGTGGTGTGGTGTCCTATCTTACAGAAAATTTTAAATGCTCATAATTCCCCATAAAAAGACACTCTGGGGAGTTTTTTATGCATCCCTTGAATAGGTGTGTAACAATTGTACACAGTACTTCACAATGAGATTTATGACAATTTATCATTATTCCAAGTAATACTTCAGTATTCTCTACTGTTGTCTAGGGAGTGTTTGATAGAAGGGTATAAAATATAGAATTGTTTTGACCTCTGCTTTAACAGTGAGATACCAGAGATACCTTGTAAGGATGTTTTCTTAGCAGAAGCCCACTGAGAATAGATTAAACAAATGCCACGTATTTTTAGCTCCCTCTGGACCTAGGAACAATGTCCCACCATGAACATGTGGAGGAAAATCACAAAGTCACAATGATTGGAGGAGGTCATCCTTTAGTAACAGCCAGCTTTCTTGGGCCCCTCTTCCCTCCAGGGCTTTATCCCATGGTACTCTACCAAGCAGTTCTCTGAAGGGGTCAAAGTCTGCACTCCTGAAGTCCAGGGCAGCAAGCCTGCTGTGCATTCTCCTCACTGCCCTATGGATCTTGAACTCCATCATTTCATAGTCACTGCAGCCAAAGTTGCCTTTGGGCTTCACACTCCCCACCAGCCCCACTTAGTCAGCAAGGTCCAGCACAGCACCTCTCACCATCAGCAAATTCATCCCTTGGAAAAGGAAGTTACCATCAATACACATCACCTGGATTGCTGATGCCCTCCTGTGTTGTCCTTTCCACAGTTATTGGGAGGCTGAAGTCTCCCATGAGGACCCAGCTATTTCTGTATGGCTATAAAGGGCCTCAGCCAGTTGAGGCAGCCTATAGCAGACCACCACTTTGTCACCAGTCCCTGTCCTTCCCTCAGTCCTCACCCATAAACTCTCTGGTGCCTTCTCCTCCATCCCCAGGCAGCTCCAGGCACTCCAGTTGGTGACTGACATACAGAGGAATGTCCCCTCCTTGTCTCCTTTGCCTGTCTTGTCCTTCCAACACTCCAGCCACAGCAGCCATAAGATCATGGTTCACCTTGAGGTTTTCTTCCCAATTCAAAGTAAGGCTAGTATAACAGACGAAGCCTGGGAAGGGCAGCTTGGGAAGATATCTCACAGCCCTATCCAGTGTGAGGGGAAAGCCAGGACAGCCAAGGAGCCCTAACCATCCTTGACTGCTGAAGAAGCCATGAGTCTGGAAGTGAGAGAGAGCACAGTTCTCTGAAAGCTTTATTCTTGCTGTGTGAAAGGTGAAGGAGCTATGGGGGAAGTCCCAACTTTCTTTCAGTTTTTCATTGACTTTTTCTCATGTTTCCACATCCTCAACAGAAAAATATATTCCTAGACACACCTTTTCTAGACAAAGTATGATCCCTTTGAGCCAATTCCAGTGTTGTACATCTTCTTGGCACTGAAGAATGAAGGGGCTAGAAGAAGAAAAAATCAGTCCCAGTAACAGGTACTAAGATCCCTTATTATTTCCTTGCTTAATTAAAAAAAATCACAAAAAGAAAATGAGATATACTGTAGATGGAAGTGTAATACCAGATACACTCCAGTATGCTGTCTTAAATACACTCCAATGCAAATGAGAAAGAAAAAGAGTCAAACTACACTAATGGAATCAAGAGCCTCTATATCACTGCCCCCAAGTGACTGAAATCCCCTAAATTTTAGGCGTTTCCCAAGAAACTAAACAATTAAGTCATAAAAGCTGTTAAAATTATGACTGTTTACCTCCTTGGCAGCAGCACCTTCACAGGTGAGCAATAACAAGCTCATTCTCACTTTTCCAAAAATTCATTTCTCTCAGTAGAGTGACACTGCAAGAAGAGAGGATGGTATCTTTATTTTTAAAATTTTACTCATCACATTAATTAAAATCTGCATAGTCAATTGGTCCAAAATTTCTTTGTAGCATAATGGCAGTCTGTAACAGGCAGCTATAGAACAAAAACAGAAATTAAAGGAAATAAACCTTCAAGAAAAATAATTTATAAACTTAAAAAAAAAAAATACTGTCACTGGCAAACCCACACTAGCAAGTTTACAGCTGATGTGTTCCAGACTACACCAAAATTATGTACGTGTAAAATGTTCATAATAGAGATTAAAACGTCTAAAATTTATTAAGGTTTCATGCTAATCCTCCAGTCTGGCAAATGTTTGTAAAATTAAAAAAGAGAGACAGTGTTAAGTAAACATTTCAGACCTGAACCTTCTTTATATGCCTTTGAACCTTTCCTTTCATGTGCAATACCTGACAGCCCACTGAGAATAAAATGCTGAAAGCCCCAAAGATGGGTAAAACAGAATTTCTGACTCAGGAAATAAAGATCAGCTAAATATGATTCCCATATGACAAACCAGATCAATGGAAAGCAAGACCAAAATTTACAATATCTATACTGTGCAGTATAACATGGAGGTTGTCTTTTATTGCTGGTAGCAAAACTCCCAGTGGCCAAGAATAAAAGCAGGCACAGAGATTATACTTCCAC
Organism: Brachypodius melanocephalos; assembly: GCA_013398615.1. NCBI lineage: Eukaryota > Metazoa > Chordata > Aves > Passeriformes > Pycnonotidae > Brachypodius > Brachypodius melanocephalos. The sequence continues at coordinate 3,500,420 of VZSR01000262.1, read as the reverse complement.
TAATGGTGAACTCTAAAAATACACATTGATAGATTTCAGATCGGAAAAGGGAGAAAATTTTGTTTTTCTTTTATTTAGTGTTATGGAATACCAATCATCAACTAGAGCAATCAACTTCCAGCACAAAATCCAGGATTATTAATATAAAGGCATGTTTTCAAAGCCAAGGGGAAAAAAACCTCAGCAGCTTGGATTACCTGATATGAAAAGAAACACTCTTTGCTGTAAAACTAAAACAGCTTCAAGGCTACTTTTGTGATAGCATGTGTGGCTGAATGTGAGAGAATGTATAACAATATTATTACTTTTATTTCAAGATTTCCTGTAAAACCTCAGGTCATGCTCATAAAGATTTTCTTAAAAAGCAGTGATAAATCTGCTGAATACTTTTCAGAAGTTGAAAAAAGGGCAATGGGCATCAGGGAGATAATCAAGCAATCCTCAGTGACTGAACCAGCTCAGCAATGCTCTCTCTGGGGTTAGCAGGAGCCCTCTGCCAGGGATTGCAAACCACTGCACCCAGTGATCTCTGCTGGGGTCTCAGAGGGCAGATGCAGTCACCAGTAAAGGAAAAAAGATCCAACTTTTCAGATTCCTCTAATAAAGTTCAGATGGAAACACACCAAAGAGAAATTCTTAAAAAGAAAACAAAACTGACAATATTTTTAGTAAATACGCAACAGACCTGACCAAAGTAAAAAGATATTAAATCCCTTTCAAGCTTCAGTTAAATACTTGCTCTATTCCAGAATAAAGTCCCAACCAAAAAAAAAAAAAAAAAACCACCAAACCAAAAAACCACCAACCAAACAAAAAACCCCTAAAAAATCCCTCAAAAACTTCACAGCATCTTGGACCTACCTCACGCTGCACTCCCCCACCACTTTCCATTTGAAATTAAAGATGTCTACAGCAACATGAGAGCCCTGTTCCAGGATGTCCATAGAGAGATGAGGGTCAAGGTAAACAATAGGAACTGCATAGCAATAGCCTTCTCTATCCCTCTATAAACAAGCAAATAAAATACTTTGACCCAATATATGAAAAGAGACGATTTGCCTAAGAATTTTTAAACCATTTTTCCCAGTAGGTGGAAACCTATCTACATATTTAAAATCATGTCCATGGCAGAAATTCTGCTGGCATTCAACCTGGCTGATCTTCATAACTCATGGTTTCACCATTAGTAAGCAATGCAGTCAAGTCAATCCTGGCTCTAAAAAACCTAAAAACTTCAGCATGTTACTGGTGTATTAATACATATTTTCTGTGATGCTTCATCAACAATGGTGCAACACGCTTCAGCATAACCTTTGGCTGCAAATGCTGACACTAAAGATCAATACAGAAAAAGTAAAGAACAATAATATTGGAATAAATTTGTGAAACATCCTCTTTCACAAGAGAAATGCTTAAGGAGGACCTAAAAAAATTCTGCACCCCAGCACATCACCACTCACCTGGGGGAGGGGATTCTCCCCTTATCTCTAACAGCACACTGCTGCTCTGAGCTGGATCACAATTTTGTACAGTTAGAAAACAGTGCATACTCTCCTCTAATAAGCATTCTTCTTGCCCCCTTCCTTTGGCAATATTACCATTCATTTAGGCAAATTGGGATATCTCTCTCAGTCTTTGGATACATGCATCTAGGTCCTATAGATTCAAATATTTCCAAAAGATTTATATGCAAATATTGTAGGATCTTTGCAAATACTACCTCTAAAGTACACCTCTTCTCTCAAAGTGTACAGCTGTTATACTCCCATTGCTCTTATTTCAAATCTTGTTCTTATCTTTTGTTCTAATCTTGACAAATGTAATCTCATTCCACTGACATAAATCCAGTATCCCATTATATATTAATCACTTATCTTCCATGTCAAAGCCTTCTTATCATCTCTCATTCCATATCTAGAGGTAAACTCCCTTCTCCTTTATGTCCAGGCTGCCAGCTTCCATCATCTATGTGTTATTTTTTCAATTAAGTGTCTTCAAGCTTTTCATCCAGGCTGACACCTCACACTGCCATGAACATTCACAAGACTGACTGATTAACCTCTTTCAAATTGCTTTGGCAGGAGACCTACAGAAAATTTTAAAACCAATTATTTGCCAATATGCTATGATAACTCCCCGTTTTTCTGTCTTCCCTTGCCTTTTTCTAAACATTGTCTTTACCCCTGTATCTAAATTGTCCTACTTCTGGGTTGTAACTCAGTAGTTTTCTTTTTTCACAGCACCCAGTGGTGGCCCTTCCAGCTCATATCCAGGTTTTTAAAACACTGCCAAAGCACAGGCATGAATTTAATGAGTATCAATATGTCAATAAGCACACTAACCACTCTCCTGCTTCTTTAAAAAAAAAAAAAAAAGAAAAAGAAAAGAAAATAGCCACCAAACCAACATTGATACGTTTCCTGGTTGTAAAGTACTGCTAGTATAATTCCTTCAGCAAATTTCAGTGTTAGAAAAGCCCTTAAAGCACAGTCTGAAGAATCCCAGTGAAATCTACTTTGAAGTCCTTAATAATGTCCTCTTGCAAATCACTACTCTGTGTTAAAAACAACCATTCTCCCAGTGGGCTTTGTTATGCCCTCACAAGGTGGATCAACAATATTCTATTATCAAGTATCTTCTCTCCATATTGTCTGTTTTCCATATAGCTTTTTAAGAATGTATCAAAAAATTTTGACATCAACAAAAAACAAAACAAAACAAAAAAACCAAACACCCCACACCCCAAAAAAAACAAACAAAAAATAAACAAAAAAAACCCACCCAAAACCCAAAAAAAACCAAAGGAAGGAAGGAACTTAGGAAAAGATCTAGCTCTGCTATTCCTACTTAAGATATTTTTACACATCCAAGGGTATAAATTCCCACTTTAAATATAAAATGTTTATATTCATCCAATTAGCCAGAATAAATATATATGCCTTTTCTAGAGGCACAGCTTTCCAGTCTTGATGCAGATCCTCCTACTGAAAGCAAAACTAGCAAGTGTCTCTCTAAAAGTATGCCCCTGTACTTCCTTGTACTTAAATATTTTTAAATAAGATCTCAGTATAATATTCCAATTCCAACCAGTATAATTTCCTGTCTTCTTAATAATGCTCTTTTTTTTGTGTGTTTTATCAACTGGCATATTTGCTCTCAGCTTTGTAGAACTTTTGATCAGCTTCATAGCTTACCTTCACAGAACTAGCAAGTTACAAATATCCATGATACATCCCAGTTACAAAAAACCACAAAAATCCTTAAAAAACCAGGCTGTTCACTTTAGCTCTTATTATTATTTATTAACTTTTCATAATTTTTAAAAAAATCCTAAAATTCAAACTTTTTGGTGGAAATAAAGCAGTACTATCTAAGAAAAATAAGAACCAAACTAAAGAAACTGTTACCATGTAACACACAACTGTGAAAAAGAGTTTCAACTCTAATGAATCACATCTTCAAAGATTTTCAGTGTCTAAGAGCACAGTGAATCCCTCTCTCATATTTCTATCCCTGTGGTATAAAAATTAATATTAAAAAAAATTAGAGACACAACTCCAAATTGTAAACTGAGTTTATTTCCCATCCCTCTTACTCTTTTACAAGCTGAGTTGTGTTCCTACCACACCAACTTCCCCCACACCATGCAAGATCAATGCAATTCTAGCTCTTCTTGATGAGCCCCAGCTGCAGAGGATGGAAATCCTGCACACTGCAGAACATATGGGGTACCAAGTTTTAATAGCCTGATTCTCTAACACTGGGTTTGGGAAGTTTTTACACATCCTATTAATTATAATAATATCAGTGAGGCTAACCCAGCAAACAAGCCAAAGCAGCTGAGCTCTGCAAGAAGTTTTTCAAAGGTATAATGGAGTTAACCAAAGGGCATTAGTAAGTACCGAAGGAAAAGCAGGGGGAGATAATAAAAACAGGCAACCAGCTACAAAACGTGATATGAGACTTGAAGGCTACCATTTCCTCTTTCAAGCATAAGATTGATTTTCTACTGCATCTCTAAGCAAATTACTTGAATCTCTAGCCTCACAGAAATCAGGTTCCACTTTAACTTTTTCCTGATATATCTGGCATTTCAGCTGACAAGAGGCACTTTCCATCGTACAATGATTTTGTACATCCCAAAAGTGGGACGATTTCTTGTACTTTCACTGTATCTTATGCAGCTTCTTCACTTTGCAGTATTCCTATAGTTAGATGGAATTGTTAGGACCCTCCCTTGTTGATGAAATACTGCATTTCTAAAACCATCCCCTCCACTATTAGGATTAAATAAATACTAGAGGAAAGAAAACTTGAGAAAGTACAAGAAAGAAAAAGCAAACAGAAAAATTTGAGCTATACTCCTTAGCATTAGAAGTACTCTCGAAAACCTCCAAAAGCAAAGATTAGAAAGGATTATGGCAGAGGAAGCTTTCCTTGACCCATATTCTGGCTTCCAGAAGTATCTCACAGCCCGATTACAGGGGCACACTTGCTTAACATCTCAGCTCTGACAAGCCACTGCCACTGTGCAGGGCATCACATGCCTTGCCTCAGCTCTTGTCCAAAAGCTCTGTCCTGGCTGTCCAGGAGGGTATGGCTACAGCTATAATACTCTAATTTTTCCAAGACCTGTACACTTTTAACAGCTGAATATGAAATGAGTTAAAGTACTTTGGAGAGCTAGAAGCAAGTTAAGCTGTCTGCACAGATATAACCTTTGTATTTTCTGACAGCTCTGTAACAAAGAAAAAGCATCATAATCTCAGAAGTCCAAAAACCATTTAAAAAAAGTCTTAAAAAATGGAAAACAGACATTTTCCTCTCTTCTCTCTCTTCTTCTCCATACTTTTAATATCAGCAGAATTATATTTCTTTCTTCCTATCTCTCTCTCTTGTTAGGGTTTTTTTTTTTTAATTCAAACATATTTTCCATCTGCCCTGTCTTAAGACTTCTGAACTCTTCTGTCTGCCCATTATGCATGTAAGTATGTGAAAATCGGTATACTACAAACACCAGGAGGTGGATTATGTCTTATTCATTACACAGTGACAATTCGGCGTTTTTGTCAACCACAAATATTTGTGAGCCAGAGGTGAAACACAGGGTACCAGAATCCTGAGTTTCTAAGAGCAGCACTCAGCCAGGCACTTCCAAAGATGAACTGGTACAGCATCTTCCTTTGCATCACCAGCCATGACCTGGGTTCTGCCCTGGAAGTAGAAAGCAGGGGCTCCTACTTGGGCCAAGTAAACTGTGTCAGTTATCAATAAGAGACCAATCCTTTGTAGTGTGGGTCACACTGCATCAATGTGACTCACTGGGCACTCACTGGGGTCTGTGTTCTCTGAAAGGCACTGCAGTGATGCAGATGGGCCACAGAACTCAACTCCAACTCTGTATCAGAACTGTGTTTTACATTTTGCATGAAAGGACTTCAGTCAACATTCACCCAGCCATTTCACAGGTAAGACAACAGAGTTATCCTTTAAAGAAAGAATACTGAGCCTTAATGAATAGTAATTATCACAAAAGGCATACACATTTAAAAAACATTCAATGTAAGACATAGGCTTATTATTCTTGTTTCTATTAAATCTGCCTTAAGTAAAGGCACTTGAATGAAAATAAGATAACTTTTCTCTTTCTAAATATAAAAAAAACCCATATGAAAACAAGAGCTTCCACAAAGGGGTCTTCAGCAGGTGCAAAAATTATGTTTCATAAAATAAATTTGCAGTGCCAAGCATTTATTCCAGTTTGCAATGCTTTGTTATTGTTTTCAATCTTATTTATTTGTTTATTTAAATCCTTAAGATATTAGTGGTCAAATTTAACATCCCATCCACACATACAACAATCAACAGAAGATTAATTTTTAAAAAAAAAAAATACAATAGTCTGCATGAGATTATATTGAACTGCAAACAAAAGTGGCATAAGCAATTAATCAACCTTAAATGAGCAAAAGCTCTAGATCAACAACATGGTTTAAAACAAATTAAAACTTTGCAAACAATCACAGAAATGGCTTTTTTAATTTCAAGTATACTGAATTTTAAGAGACCTCAAATTGTTAAAATTGAAAAAACACAGCTTATGCAGCTACTCACTATATATATTTTCATGCTGCTAAAATATTTTTTTAGCTTCTCACCAGAAACAAAAATGCAGGCCTTCAGTGGAGTTTACAGCTACAGAAGACGCAATGCCTTTGATGCTATATTGCAATAATCAAACTGATAAAGTCACAAGTATAATGTATATCACAATGATTTGCAGAACAGCTAACATCTGGGGCTCCTTTACAGAGTTTAGCTTTGTGTAGTTTGCTAGAACTGAGTTTTTACCACAAGTACTTCCGATCTGCCAAGTAAAAGCAAGAAGCACAATTTTCATTTATGCAAAACATGTTTTGCAGGAAAGACATGGTTGAACTGGAAGCAGTTTGGGTACAATTTTAGCTGTTTTATACAGTTCTTATTACTAGACACAAACATATGTGAAGTCAATTTAACTTCAAAATTTTGTTTTAATGCATTAGAAAACACCAGAATGAATTATGAACACTTGAGCAGTAGCTAATACACCTTCCCCTCAAATTTTCTATGACAAACTGAGAAGTACAAATTAAAGCCTCTTTACTCAAAATGCACAGAAGGTTTCGGAGCAATGAAACGCAGTTGATGTGCTTTAGCAATAATAGCACTTCACCTTCCAAATATCACATCCATATTAAGCCTATAGAAACACTGTAAGAAATATTAAAAGGACAGATCTCTTAAAGCAGGCTGTTAAGGAAACTATTCCCATTATTTCTACAATTGAAGTAAATAGAAGATTTGGGAGCTAGCTTAACAAGAAAGTTTTCTCCCCAAATCGACATAATCAATAATTTTTCTATTCTCTTTTATTTTTTAGCTGGATATCCATGGCACATTTACCTTGAAATTACTTCAAGCTGCACCAGGGGAGGTTCAGGTTGGACTACAAAAAGAACTTTTTCATGGAACAGATTTTTAAGCATTGGAACGACTGCTCAGGAAAGTGGTGGAGTGACCATCCCTGGAGGCATTCAGGAAAAAAAACTGGACATGGCTATCAGTGCTCTGATCTAGCTGACAAGGTGGTGATCAGACAGAGTTTGACTCAATGGTCTTGTAGGTCTTTTCCAACTAAACAACTTTATGATTCTAAATCCCTTTTAGAGCTCAAAGGGTTACACTACAGTTATACCTCAACATAGTATTAAGCAAATTAATAAATAAAGGAAATGAAAAATGATGAAGAATACCTTGCACAAGAAAAACCTATCAAGGCAAAACAGTGACACTTTCCTAAAGAATGTATTTTCTCATACATCTCTATTCTTAAGAACTCAAGTTAAAAGCATAAAGTGAACTTCTACCTCATGCAGTTAAACTACCTCTTGTGCAAAAGGCTATTTTCAGAGGTATCTAATTTCGCCATAAAATAATTTCTTGCTGCATTTAAATAATTCACAAGAAAAATGGACTGTCTGCTGAGAGAATAGCATTCATTTAGAACAACCAAAAAGCCAGATATGAGAAATACTGAAACATCAGTGAAAAAATTGACTTAGCTAGTTTTTCTCATTTGGTCAGTATCTTTTTCACTGGGTTGTAAGCATCTTAATTTTTCTTCTGTGCAAGTTTCAGAGCTACCACAAACCAGCACAAAATTCAGGTAGTTAGTGAAAAATACAATAATCTCTGGACACAATCTCCAACATAAAAAACCTGTTTCTGTTTTCCTTTTTCCACTGCTAGTCCTCATCCAAGGCTCTCCTTTAAGAGAAACCAACTTATTTCTTGCAGTTCCTGTGTCTGGAGTAGGGCTAATTTCTCAGTCTAGAAAGCCTTTCAGCAAGTGAATGGAAAGCAGTGGATGGATTAAATTAGAAGAGCAGAGTTTACAGTCATTGAGCTCCAGAAAGCAATTTACTGGCATTCTCTATTTAATTATATCAACACCTCATAACCATTAATGAATTTATCTTTACCGTACTGAGATTAAGTAACTCTATCATAAAGTTCCGCAAGCGTACATCCGAGCCAAGAATTATACTTACAAATTTAAGGAAGGCACTTTGTCTATATCATCATCATTCTTCACAATGTTAAAAGCAGTTAATTTCAACCCCATAAGCCATGACTGCTGCCCCCTTCCCCACCTACTTAAGATTAAAAATAATGTTTGTTTCTCTTACAGCCATTCTTGCCCACATCTATACGGATGTGTTCACCCTGACATCATTTTAATGAACTTCAGAAAAACAAGTGTTTTTTGGCTACAGACCTGACATGTGCAAAACCCGTTCCCCACGTTCAACCCATAACGCCCCCTTGAGGAAAAAGGGAAGAAAAATGAACAAACGGGGAAAAAGGGAAAATGAGAAGACAAAAAAGGCTCAGAAGAATGGGAAAAGAGCTTTCTACACTAACATTGGAAAGAAAACACTAATTCAAACAAAGGCTGTCCATGCTTATAATGCTCATCTTTCTGGGTGATTTTTTTTTCCTGACCTTTTTTCTGGTATGAAACTCCATTGCCTTCACCATCATTTAGAGCAGTTTCAAGAAGAGTACAAGGAGGCAAGTTCTGAAATTCTTTCCATGTATACCAAATTCTATATATATACTTAGGTACCTGGTTATAGAAAAAACAATATTAAAAATGCTTTATTTTAACTTACAACTGTAAGCAAACCTTCATTTCTATTAGGCAATCAAAGGAAGACAAACTAATATTCACAGAGTAAAAGTACCAAGATTTGTCACTGAGGAAAATAAATCCTTAAATCTGTTATAAGCTAGTGTTCCCTGAAAATATCCAATAGACATGGCCCACACCTGTATATCAGAAGTTAAACAAGGAAGTAAAGATTTCTGGGAAGCTTACAGTTTTGTGCCTAAAATCTTGGATTTAGTTTTCTCTCCTTGAAATCTAAAGAAAGAAAGAATTGTGATTTATCTCTTATATCCAATACACTTTTTGCATTTTTGTACACATCTCAAAAAAAAAAAAAATCTGGAGACAGTAATTTGCACTACATTAATAATTATATCTAAAAAAGATACTGCAGAACAATATAGATTTCTTCAATACACTCTATCATCTTCCACCAGCAGGCACACACAAAACAGAATGAGAACAAATTATATTCGGATGGTACTAATGTTCAGGATTTTAATATTGCTGTCCTTACTACAACTATATAGAACTCTCTGCATAAAGGTTACCTCTAATACATCTTCTAACTCTTTAACACATTAAAAAACACCCTTATTACATTGTACATTTAACCACAACACAAGAAAAGGTTAGCTCCCAATAATAACCTTATAAAGAAAGCACAGTATCAGTTAAATGGATTTTAAGTAAGGGTCCAAGATCATATTAGGCAGCAATTATAAGCTACAAATTGTATTTTATATCTTCAGTGAGAGGTAGCACAAGTCTTGCTGAGTCAAATCTCTGCTATAAAACCTCTTGCCATGCTTTAAATGCTGCAAGCAGCTGAGCCCTGAGGGGTTAAAGCTAATGCTAAAGGTAAAGGCTTGAAGAGTTGACCAGATATCTTGTGGCCATAGATCTAAGTGTGTCAGTCACAGGCAAATAAACCTTACTGTGCTTGCCAGAGAAAGCCAGGAGTAATAGATCAAGTTCATCAGCTGCTGAGGAGCCTACCAGAGGCACAGCAGAGATTAACATTGGTTTCACTGTGCCTACAGTGATCTGTGAGGAAAAAGTGACACTGGACTCACTATTTCCAAGCACCACAGAAAAGTAAATGCATTAGAAGTGTTTCTTCCAAACAACACCTCCTAAGAAAGAGGTCCCCAAAGTGTCAGGAGTGAAAAGGAATGAAAAAAAATCATCCCAGTCAGTAGAAGGAACTATGTCTTACTACAGCTCCCACAGTTATCAAAGCAGCCATCCTTGCAGCTTGACCCAGAGGGCCACCCACACCTGCCACCAGTCACTGCTCTCCACAGCCACACTGCCAGCACTTACCTCATCACCTCAGCACCCCAAGCCAGAGCACAGCAGGGGCACCTCCAGGATACCCTTGCTGGAGGAGGTTTCCAAGAGGAGTGGCTCACTCCCTCCCAAGCATGCACTGCGAGGCTTGGGTCTGTCTCTTGTTTTGCTATCGAGGCATTCCAGGCTGTGTCAGTTTGGATTGCAACATAAATATTGTGCAACTGCAGGCTCCTTAGTTCCAATTATGGTAATATTGCAGGTGACAATGAGAAATATATTTTTAATAGTCTCTGGCTACATTTTGCTCCGACTCATCTGCATCTTAGAAAAAGAGAAATTCAGCTAAAGGAAATTCTGTTGATAAGTGAATTTGGAGCAAAACTGTAAGCCTAACACTGACTTAGAAAAAGGGTCTTCCCCATTCTGACAGTGACTAAGTGTTAGCAACAACGACCCAAATATCAGTCACTGGATACAGAAGAATGTTTATAAAATTATATTTAAATGATACATGAGTATATTTGGAGGTTTGAGTATTATTAAGTAACAAAATGCACAGGCGTCTATGTATAATAAGGCTAATAGTTTCAGTTTAAAATTTAATTCTAGTTACTGAAGACAGGTACTGAAACATCTGTTAAAAATAGCACTTCAGTTAAATTAATGGACAGTAGGTTCCATTTTTACACATAATCCAATAATAGACATGCATTCTTCTACTGAGTCACAGAAAGATTTAAAATGCAATTGCTCAGCCTGCAACTCAGGAGAACCAGTCAAGTCTATGGCTTTCTCCATCTGCCACCTTCCTCAGGCTTCACAGCAGCTCTCCTCTTATGTGACAATCAAATGATAAGGGGGAGGAGGAGTATCAAGAAGTAAGAGCAAGGTCCAACTTTAGCCATACGCTTTCTAGACAAACATATAGCAAATTACTGGTATTCACACATTGCCTGAAGCTCCTGGGAAATGCCAGATTTGCTGCATATACACATTAGCACCAATCATGAGGCACACAACATCCTACAGCTACAGCACACGGTATGACATGCCTGGTTGCCATGCCTGGCTCATCAGGCTGGACGCTTTAAAATGAGTATCTATGTTCATGTTTTCAGAAATGTCTCTTTCGTGTCTCTGGATCCCCAACAACGATGTACCTGAATGCTACCCACCTGAATGATCCCCACCAATGAATGTACCTTTTAAGATTCATTTACAAAATAAATGAAAGAGGATCCTTCAAAGTATTTAAATGTTATGAAAAAGTCACTTTAAATACGGATTTTTCACGTTAGTAGTGACTTGCTTCAGAGCCTATGAAACAGAATAAGAACTTTTGTTGAAAGAAAGACTGGTAACACACCAGTTTGGCCTAAATATGCACAAGCAATCCATCACCTGTCTCAGTCTAGGTGGCTTTGAAGAACAGCTAAGCAGTTGGTAACCTCTCAGTCTCAGAAACCTGATTTGCATAGGCACATACAAACACATCAAAATCATCAGCCAGCCTCAGCACCCCAGCCATAAAAGCGAGTCTTCATATCAACTTCAGAAAACTTGGGATCAGGGATGAAGGTCTTGGATTTTTCAACACAGGTATGTGTGGCCATCTTCTCCTGAAGCCTGAGACAGGTCAAGCCACAAAAAGGGCACCTGTGTGCTCCAGGAGTGGGGAGGCTCAATCTGAGCAGAGTCCTGACAAGTGGTGCTCTGTCACCAGCAGACAGAACCACTGAATCACTCGTTACTCCAGGCCCCAGTGCTAGACAAAGCACACCTAGACCCCACAACCACCCCAGAGGACAACCTGAGGCTGGAGCATGGTACAACACCAATGCTGCAAGCCATACTCAGTCTGGAAATGAATGCTAACTTGGTATGGAAGCATCCTCCGCTCATTTTTTCAAGGAAGAATTTGGAAGGCCATGTTTTCCCATCACAACCCATTAAATACCTGTTATTACATTGTAAAACACTCTCCAGCATGGTCAGTTCCTGCCTGCAGAACCACATTCCCCAAACACATTCCCTGTTTTAGCAAAGGATTGACTGCACTCTTTAGAATATCTTCTGCCCCATAACCTGAGATACAATACACCCATTAGGATACATTCATTTTCTTTCTGAAGGCCTTGATCTCCTTGCCAGAAAGCTGTGGATGGAGACAGAAGCCCTGTGAGGCTGCAGTCGCATATGCACGCATCACTTCCAAAGCTGCACAGGTTCCCAGGAGAAACACTGGATTGATCACCAACTTCTTCACCTACCACTCCTGCAGTGACACACAAATATTTTGGCAGTCTACCATTCTCCTGGTTTCTCTGTGATTTGAACACGTGGTCTGATTCCCAGACTCAAAACCAAAAATAATTTTTTAAAAAGAAAAGAGGAAAAAAAAAGGAAAAAAATCAAACAAATGTAAAAATATACAAAACAAACTAACCCAACCAAAAAAAAAAAAAAAATGCTTAACCAGTATTTTTAAAGGATTTTCATATGTCAGTTCATAAGATGTACATTTCTGGTTGCTCAGGTATACTTCACACCCTTTCATGGTCAATAATAAATAGAGGCTCACAAATAGCTCCAGAACATCCAACACCAAATATCATTAACTCTTTCTCAAGATGTCAGTCTCTTACAATAGAATTAAACACCAAGTTAAAGTTTCAGTCAAAAGAGAGTTAGTTCTTCATCTAAAGGAAAAGAATGTGCAAGAATCTGACACATATGAAACTTCTGTATATTCAATATAGTTATCTGTTGAATTACTGACCATACGTATTCTTCAATGTACACTGACAGTTATTGTGTACTGAGAGCAATTTACAGGCCTCTTCCCAACACTAAAAGTAATTTAAATGCATTCAAGACTGGTAACAAATGGGTCTGAACAAATTTTTGCAAAAAAGCATTTCACGATCTTTAGCAAAGTTCCATACTAATATTTTTATGGTTTTAGCACCCATATATTCCACTAATTGACTTGCAATGAAGAAACATTGTTGCCAATCACAGAGTTCTCAGCACCCTCCCTCTTACATTCACCATACTGCATACATGATATCATTTATTCCTTATTGAATTAAGTATGTTGTTCTGCAAAGATGAAAACACTGACACAATTGAAAAGCACAACAGCAGATATGTGTACCTCTGCAGTCTGTGCACACCTGACTGCATTAGGTTTTCATGTTTTCACTTACAGGCATGAGAATGCTCTAACTACTCTAATGAAACCACAATCCTGTTTGTGTTCTCTCACAGAGAAGTGTCTCGAATCAGACATATTTCAATTTCAGACTCTAAAAAATACTAGTCTCTGTTTTCTAGACACTTTTCTTCCCCTTTATTCTCAAAAGACCTCTGTCCCCTCTCTGTCACAACAATAAAATGATACTTTTTTCAATAATTAAATATCAAATTTTAATGCGACAACTAATAAGTAAGTTTCCAAAGACAGACACTGGATTTAACAAAATCTAGTATTTAAAAAATAGCAGCCCCAATTAGGGCCAGTGTAACCTGGTGAAATTCCTGTGCCTGCCATGTGCATAATGCTGGCATGCAAAAAAAGTTCATTTTTTCTTCCCATAGAAGAAGTGAAGGTGAAGAAATGTATTTTCTATATTGGGCACCAGATGAAAATCACATTGCTCTTCTGAGAGCCTGAGCCCCTACATTCTGAGCAGCTGCCCACCTCCTGGCAGTGCTGCCTGTGCCTTTGCTGGCTCCTGCCCAGCTGCATGTTTTCTCTGGCCTTTTTCCCCTCACTTCCCTACTCTCCATTGTTTGCATGTTGTCCCTCTTCTTTCTAAAGCCCTTTGTGACTTACCACCACTAACCCTTCAAATTTCCTCTGCAATATTTTTATGTGGCAAAACTTGTCAATTTCTGATCTTTCAAGCTGTTAAATATCAACTACAGGTTTTATTACAGAGGTATTAGCCACCACTTGTTTTACTAGGTGGGTTACAATTCCAGAATAATAATATACCCTCTCAACATCAACAGTAAGACTTACAAAAGGACAAATCAACAATGTAATTGTGAGCAATTTGTGTAAGACTTATCGCTGACGGCATGGCAAAGTTTACATGGTGTTTACCTCTTTTACATTTTCTTCACCATTCCTGGGCAAATTCAAAATCAACACTTAATAGATACTTCAAGTATTATGCTTGATATATCTTTGCAACTTTGAGATTGTTTCTCCAAATACAAGCTTTGTAGTTTTCAGACTGAATAACACAATTAGGTCCTGTTTAACAACAATGTAATATCACAGCCATTCTCCTTCCTTCTCTGAAAGGACAAGATCACGAAAAATGTAGCGGCAATATCCATCAAGATTAGACTATTTTAATATAAATACATGTCAAAATGTAATTAGTCAAATTATGTCAAATACATGATTTCAAATTACATCAAATACACAATGTATCATGTTGGTTTAGGCTGAAATATAGAAGCTGAATAATGGAATAAATCAGCATTTGAATTTACTTAAAGACAAATTCTGATTGAAGTTGCAAAATACACATCACATTTTTAGAGAAAAAATAAATTATTCTAATACGACCATCAACAAAACATCAGTCTTAAGGTATACAGGATTTTTTCTTTGTAACACTGTAGATACTTATTTACATAATAACGTGCCTAGAAAACCTCAACAACTTTCTAGTTATGTATAATAACGCACCCCCTAGCCTCAAAACATCACTCTTCAAATGAATTTCCAGTTTCGGGCCCAACAGTAAAGAGTATCTCCCACTGGGACAAGGTTGGCACAGGCCCACTGGAATCTCCGTCATCCTCAAAATGTCCTGGAGGCAAACTGAAACAAGACTGAGATCAGCAATTTACAGAAATACTTAATGTGATACAATTTGCGTCGTGTCTGATTCACCACAGAGGTCCAAAGGACCAGCTCACTGAGCAAAGGACTCTGTGTCCCTGTGGTCCTGCAACCACCAATGCACTGGAAGTGTCTAGAACAGAAATACTCCACCACCTGCTTTCAGTACTTGCTGCCCATAGGAAGCTGAAGCTCCTTGGTAAACAAGCAAGTTCTACATGTCAGCCAAAGCCAGCCTGTGAACCTCAAAGAGGGTTCTTTGTGATTCAGAGGCTTGTATGATGGAAATCCTTTCACCTCATAATGGACATCACACAGCACTGCAAGGGAGGGTGGAAGGAGTGGGCAGGGCATAAAATCTCCCTTCTGCACACTGAATGAAGGTGCTGCCTGTCCTTTAAACCTGTTTGTTGCTCCTCAGCCTAACCGATTAGAAAGTCATCTGTTAGGTACAGCAAAGCCCTCTGCCACCCAGCAGAAGAGACACCCACACTCAGGGCATGTAGAGGGTACAGTACACCATCTCCAAGGGAATCAGCTCTGTCCTCAGCAGCCAGCCTGATTAAGGTATATAGTTCAATAACAAACTGCAGCAAACCCAATGCCAACTACAGATGTGTAATTACTATTAGCAGGAAAAAGAAATAACTAAGTAAATGAATAAAAAGTTAAACCTACAAAGTTCTTATTCCCTCCCCTCAGCAACCTCTACAACTTACTAAAAAGACTTAAGATAGAAAAGAGCTTAAAACAATATATTTAATATTTTAACTTTATTTTTCTTAGAATAGGAACTGGAATTGTGACATTAAACATCATTCCACACAAATTCATTCCTCAGAGTTCAAATGTTACTTTCTAACATCATCCCAAACTACACATTGGTGAAGCAATAAGCATCGTAGCAACTGTTCATTAAAGAGATTATTTTCAGCTACTTCAGTGATGACAGCATAAGCAAGCTATTACTGGCGCTTTCAAAACCACCTTTCTGACATAAAACATGGTGTTGCCCTTAAAAGCAAACCTACCAGAAATGGGATTAAAAAAACAAACCAGAAAAGCCAAAACAGATGCAAATCTTACAAAAAAAGGATAGATGCCTCTTACAATTTGCAGTGAACATTTTGAAAGATTTTTAAAAGTAATAAGTTTGATTAAGCTACTTAAAGTCTCAGAAAGGAGGAAAAAAAAGATGATCAGTGCTAAATAATACTTGCAAGATTGCTTCTTGTTTTCATGCTGGTATAGAAGTTTTGAAATTTAAGTCTAAAGCTACTCTTGGAAATCATTACAGTAAGTATGCTTATTCTGTAAAGGAACAAATGTGGAAGAAAGCCTTCAAACAACTAACAATGAACTATTTTATTGCAATTTTAAGATTAACTTTAAGAGGTTAGTTCATTACAGCTATGCTTTTCTATAATTTCATTGCTTATATGAGGTTTTTCTCGTGCCACTATTTTACACATACAATCAAGAAAGGTATCAAGTCAAAACAGGGCAGGGAACAGGAATCTAAATGACAAGTAATTCTTCTAACAAGGGTTAGCTGAGAGGTATGGTACAGTGGCTGTGAAGAAAAAATAGACAATTTGCATTACTTCTAAACCTATTAGCTGTAACAGAAATTTTAAAAAAGCAAGCAGTTCCAATGTACAGAAAATCATTATTTTACAACAAAGTTGATAGCATTTTTCATTTTGATTGTGATGGCATTTTTCTCCATTTCCATTTTCTCCATTTCTCCATTCTCCAAAACCATTCCATGGGTACTTTTCAGCGACCTATGTCCTAAATCATCTTCATTTCATATGAGCAAGTGACCTCTTTACAATCTGACCGACAAAGAAAAACATGACTCCCAGGAAACCACTCATTTTCAGCCACCATCACCATTTAATTTCTCCAAAATAAATCTGGTAAAAATAGAAATGGAACAAAAAAGTACTCCATGTTCAAGAAATATTAATTAACCACTCTGTCAGAAAGATAAATACCAGCCCTCACATTTCAATGATGAAAAACAAAGAGGTTAAGAGACATTTTCAATGACACATAGCAAAACACTGCTACAACATGGATCACAGCTCAGAAGTTTTCTATTGTGTTCAGCCCACTAGCCCTGAATAACTCCTGTGTATGCAATGCTAAATCAGGTATATTTCTCAAAACACAAAAAGCTTATTCCAGCTCACATAAATTAGTCCTAAAAAAAAAAAAAAAACAACTTATTCTACAGTATTTTTTAAAATACATTTAAGTCTAACAAGAACTTTTTCAAAAAATAATGGAGTCTGACAGGAATGCTTCTAAGAAAATACACCTTTATTCTTAAAATGATAGTCACAACACATTCTATAATGGAATGAATTTTAAAAATGTATAAGCAAGAGATGATTACAGCAAAAAAAAAAAAATTAAAAGAAAGGGGGGGAAAAAAAGCCAAACGCCACCAAATAAACAAGTCACTTCAAAAATCTGTGAAACTATTCACCTGACTACTGCACAAACCCTAGTGCAGCTTTAAAAGAGTTCCATGTATTTACTGATTGAAACGTCCTGAACTTGGTATATTTCTTTTACTCTTCCTCCCACTCAAACCCACTCTGATTTGGTTGTTCCTTATAGACCATTTGGTCATTTTACATAAATCTTCACTAAACAGAAAGCTACAAAACATTTAGGTTTTCTCCTCTCTCAGATGATATAAACACTGCACTGTAGCAAAGATCCCGTGACACAATGTAAAAATCACTGAGGTTAAACTAAAAACAAAGAAATACACAAATATTTATACAATCGATTCTGCTTAAGCTTCCTTCTAAGGTAACTGTTAAACCTTAAAGCCTACACCAACAAGGCCTCACACGAAGCAGTGTATTTCAGGTGTTACATATTATCAAAATAAATTAGGATGTCTAACTACATATATTTTGGAAATGCTATATTTGAAATACTCTTTCCTTTCCCTTAACCTTTCACTGATCTATTATCCTGAGTACTTGAATGAATGATTTAAGTCTGCAAAAATGCAACAGAACAAAACGGTTTTGTAAGAACTACATCAAAACTGCAGATTACTACAAAAGCAATATTTTGAGTATTTACATGAACAAATTACTATCGTCAAGAAAAAACTTTTAAAAATACTAATTTGAATGACTAAAACCATATCCCACTTTAAAGGATTTAGTGTAGCATTAGAGAAACCAATTTAATAATTAATCATATTTTTTTAGAGTAGTATTACTAGCAAAAATGTTTTTCCTTAATGGCTTTAAATTACTTAGCACACGGAAGAAAAAAATTAAAACTGTCAAAATCTCTTAAAACTTTGACTTCTTTCCCCCCTGACACACGAATTAATTGAGGGGGGAGGATATAGACACCATGCACAACTTCTGAGCCCCACTTTTGTAAAAATATTTCCAAGGGCCTTATCCAAGCCTGTGAAGTCAATGGAGCGATTCCTATCGCTGTCATTGGAAAGATTCCCACTCTCTAGAGTTGAGTTTGCATAGGGGCTCTAATGCACAGAAAAGACCAGGGAAGATCCTCTTTGGAAGAGGAACTCCTGTGTTTCTCTCGGTACATATGTGCACAAGCAAGACTTCATAAAAGTGTAAGCAATTCACAGGTAGAAGGTACTGCCCGTTCGTCCATCTGTAGCTCTGCACTCTTACTAATAGAGGACAATACCATAAATTCACGGTGGTTACTTCTGAGATTATTTTTCTCTAGAGAATTTATCAGCAGCCCACTTTCTGTCTGGGCTATTCTCGCAAATTTCAGATGAGCGTTTTTCTGCCAGCCCACAGTCTAATCTTCACTCCTCTCCCGTAGCTCCATCCCGGGACCTTACCAGTGCTCGCCAGCGTTCTCGGCCAGGGGCTGCGCTGCGACACGGGCCCGCTGCCCGCCGAACCTGACACGAGCCGAACTACGAGAAAAGAACAAAACCGCCTCACGGACTGTCTTTACCTTGGCCGTGCAAGCTCCGCCGGGCGGCACACGGCTTCCCGGCAGGTTACGGGAGGCCAAGAGCGCTGCCGCCTGCGCACCCCGCGCTCGGAGCGGCAGAACGCGGAGCTGAGGCGCCGGCGCTCGCCCTCCGTCCTATGGCTTGCCTGGCGCTCCCGATGGCACGGCACAGTCTAGCCCTCTCCACAGCCAAGGCCGCCGCGGCCGCTCTCCTCTCTTCAAAATCTATCACGCTTCGCAAACTTTCCAAGTCCCGAAGCCCTCCTCAACTTCAAAGTCAATTTTAAGGGAAGGCCCCCACGTACCAGGCACGGAGGCCGCGTCCGGAACCCCCCAGCTCCAACACCGTAATTTATTAATTCTTGGGTTCAGGCAATTTTGTCTTGGGCGAGGGGACGACACTGCTCCCTGCGCAGCCCAAACAGCGTCCGGGGGCACCGCTACCTCACGGGCACCTCGGCGCCCCTGCACTTCCCCTCCCACGCCAGCGGGGGCGCCCCGGGGTTGCGCGGCGCGGGGCGCCCCGAGGGGACGGCCGGCAGCGGCCCCTCCGCGCGGGCGGGCGGGCGGAGAGGCGGAGGCTGGGGTGCGCCTCTCCCTCCGGCGGGCAGGCAGCACACAAAGGAGAAACGTGACACGTTTCTTCACCCGGGCTGTCTGCTGGGGAGGTCTCGGGGAAAAAGAAGAAGAAAGGAA
>VZSR01000262.1:3402418-3480767 GCA_013398615.1 Brachypodius melanocephalos | reverse complement strand
GCAGAGTGGCCTGCACAGAAGTGCTAATAACGCGGGGAGGGGTGGGGGGGAAAGCAGCGGAGGGGGAATGGCAACAAAAAAGTGCGGCGGGATGCGCCGGGCCGTGCCCCGCTCCGCCCGCGCCTCCCCCGGCCGGTCCCCGGCGGAGCGGGCGCTGTGGGTCGCGGCTGACGGCAGCTCCACCTGCTATGTAAACAAACCGTCGGGGAAGTTGTTTGCTGGCGGCGGCTGCCCCTTCCCGCCCCCTCTCCCCTCCCGCCACCCCGCTCCGCCGGCTCCGTTAGACACAACGAGTTTAGCAGACGGGCGGAAAACAAAGCCGTGTGTTGTGCTGGCAGTGCCGGCCGGCTGCAGCCTGCTGGCAGCCCCCGAGGTGCTGCGGCCCCGCGCGAAGGCAGCCCGGGGAACCCGAGCGGGAGGGGGACAGGCGGGGCAGGCCTGGCCGCTGGCAGCAGCTATGCCGAGGAGGCACGCGTGGGCCCTGAAACTTTTTTTTTCTCCCCTGCGCTGGTACTTGGAGCAAGGTGCAGGACCTCCCAGATGTCCGCAGAAGGGAGCAGCCGCTCTCGGCCAGTCTGGAACGGCCGCTCGGCCCTGGGGCTGCCGTTTTCCCCCCGGAAAAAACACTTTTAAGTGATTTTTGCGTGGGATAGGATATCGGGGGAGCGGGGAGAGAAGTGACTAGAGCTGGTCTTATCATCCCCTTGTCCCCGCCACGGTTCCCAGTAAATCGGCGCTGGGGCTGTGTTTGGGTGGAAGGACCTTGCGTGGGCGCGGGAGAAAGCGGACGGCTGTGGCCGAGCGGAACGTGGCGTGTGTTATTTCGGAGCTCTCCTAATCATCGCGCGGCAGCCCCAGCGTTAGGAGGGCTCTCTGTATGCGCCGAGGGCCAGCATCACAAGTGACTGTCACTCAGAATTAACAGTCACCGCATTTATTAAGCACAATTAAAAATCCTACAAACTTTGCCACTCGCTGCTACAGGCAAGTGGCAGACCGCCTGCTCGCAGGGCCCCGCTCCACTCGCAGCCGGGGCCGCGGGCCAGCCCCGGCGGGGGCACTGCCGGCCGATCGGCACCGGCGGGGATGGGGGGGGCAGCCGCTATCGGGGGGCGGAGCCCTCGCAACTCCGGCAACTCGGCGGGGCCCCCCGCGGCGGCCCCCGGCCCAGGCCGCCCCCCGCCCTGCCGCGCACCCTTCCGCCCGCCCGCGGCGGCGGCGGGGCCGTGCGGGGCGCGGCGGGCCGGCCGGCCGGCAGCCAATGGGGCGCGGCCGGGTTCGCGAGGTGAAAGTTCAGCGCCGGGGCAGAGGCTCGCGGGGCCGCGGTGCTGCCGATGGGTGGCCGTAAAATATATTTATTTGCTACTCGCGGCTCTTTTGTCTCTTTGCCCCTCGTCCCCCCTCCTCACCCCGTCGCTGCCCCGGGTTACCGGGGCGCTGCCCGCTCCGCGAAGGGCTACGAGCGCAACGGTTGCGGGGGACACTCGCCGCGCACCCCGCGGAGCCGAGGGACAGAGTTCCCGCGGGCAGCCGCCCTCCACGGCTCCGCGCCCCAGGAGCCGGCGGGGCGGCAGGGGAACGGCGCGGGACCCGCCGCTATGCCCTCCGCCGGCCCGCAAACGAAATCGGGCCCAGCGGGCTCCGACCGCCCATGGGTTGGACGGGCAGGGGCGCGGAGCCTCGCGGGGCGCAAGCTGCGCGGTCCGGAGACCTCCGCCCCCCGCCTCTTCTCGGGCGGGAAGCGCGCCCAGGGGGAGAGGCAGCTCTCTCTCCCTCAGGAGCCGTCTGCGGCAGCGGACGAATCCTGGTACCGGCGGAAGGCAGCGTGCAGCGCACTTTCTGTGGGGTTAGCCTGCGATACCGAACCGGCGGGACGGCGCGGCGCGGCCCGGCCCGGCCGCAGGCACCGCCAACTTCGTTGGGCGCCGGGCGGCCGCGGCATCCCCGGCCGGCGGGACGGGAGCGGCGGCGCGCAGCGACCGGCGGGTGCGGCCCGGCCCTGCCCCGCTCTGCCGTGCTCCGCTCTGCCCTGCCCTGCCCTGCCGCAGGCCGCCGCCGTCGGGCCGGACGCCGTCCACTCCTGCGAGTGCCCGCAGCGCTCCCAGCCCTCTGCCCGGGCTGCGCTTTGTTCCACGAACCCCTCGTCCTGTTCAGTGTGGCCTCTCAGGCAGACCCTCTGACTGGCGGGCACAACGTGCAGGAAACAACACAGCGCTTGGCCGCTAATATTACTCGGCGCGATTTGGCAGTTCCACCCAAAATTAGAGCTAAACAAACATACTCTTTCCCCACTTTTTTTTTTTCTTTTTTTTTTTTTTTCCTTTTTTTTATTACAAGGACGACTACGGTGTAAAATGTGACTTCGGCTTTCTAATGAAAAACGCTGGTGCGTTTTATTTGTTCCTATTTACGGTTCAAGATTTCGTCTCCACCATTGTATTTCTCGCTTGAAATAAAACGCTTTAAAACCATTTTCCTTTAATTAATTTAATGCAATTTCTCGGTGCTGCTGGCAGTGTTAGGTGTCTATAAGATTGCTGTTTTCTATTACGATTGTGTAGAAAGCAAACAAGAACACATAACAGACTCCTTTTCGAACTAGGTGCACTCCCTTTCCGCCCTGCGTACTGCTCCGAGACACTTGGGAAAGAGCAGAAAATGCTGGTTTTAACCGAAGTCAAGTCGAGGAGAATCTGTATTACAACATCAAAGAAAAGGAGACGTTACAAAATTGGTGGAGTTACACCACCATCTGTCGTTAAGCTTCGGCACTACAAAAGTTCAGATGTATAATAAATCTTAATGAGAGATGGCAACTTTCTTTTTCTCTCTTTCACCGCGAACTCCTGCTGCCTTGGCAGAGTGGGTTTCCCGGCATTGGATAGTCCCGAGTGGCGGGCAGTAGATTGCCGATGCCCTTCACAGACGTGTCCCTTCACTGCGTCCTGCCAGGCCAAAGGGTTTCTTCTAGCACCTGATGTCCCCAAGCAGTTGCTCGTCAAAACACACAGGCACCAACACTTCACAGTACTTTTTGACCTCAGGAGGTTGCATTCCTTAAAAAAAACAAAAGTCTAAAAAAAAAAAAAAGAAATAACAATAATAAACCAATAAAACTAAACTACCCTCACACACTCAAACCCTCCTAAAAAAAAAAAAAAAAACACACAGGGGAAAGAAAAATTCAAACAAATGTTATGTTACAGTTATAAGATTCAATTTAGCCCATTTTGTATACCTGATCTGCAGTGCTGCATTATGAAAAGGAACATATAGAAAATAGACCTTGGAATAATATCCGTGAAGAAACTGTGATAGTCTAATACAATCTCTGATTACTCTTAAAACTTTGACTGCTATTAAAAAAATCGTTAAGCATAAAATGATTTTATATTCCCCAATGCAAACACGGCTCCTTCTATGTCCTTGTCAGATGTCCCCATGAGACTTAAGCCCTTTCTAAATTCTTCAGTTAAACGGCTTGCAAATGCCCATTTACTATAGTTACTGAAGAATCATAAAAAGAAGAAATGTTTTCTTTGAGGTTTTCTGCATATTGGTGTTCTCAGAGGCCAATTGGTACTCATGCAAGCAGGGATCTTCACTGAACTGTATTACAAAAATCATCAAATTTATCACTGTTTTATCATGGTTCCTATTTTTGGACAGGTGTGGTTTAGTCAGTATTGATCCAAATGTTTTGCTGGATGGAATGCTCACCATGAAAGGTTAACTTTCAGGTTGTTTCTGTTTCACTGGGGAAATACAGAGAACTTTGACTGTCTTCAGGCTGGCATATCACAAGTGCTCACAAACCTTACATTGTAATTAGCACTGGGCATCTCCTAATATAAGTCCTGTTTCTAATCTTTTCCCTAGGCCTGGAGAAACTCCATTTCCTATATCCTACCAGTAGTTGTTGACACTAAGAAGGAAATTCTCACTTTTTGTTTGTGGACATGTCAAGAGAGAGAAACTCCTTTCCTCTGAAGCTCTATGTCCACTTCCTTGGCTATATCATAAGATGCAGAATTATGCTGCAGGCAAGAAACACTTTCAGCATTCCTTTTTCTATTGTGTTCATTTCATGTTACTTATATATATATATATTCTCCACAGTCAACTAAGCTCTTTGTATCAACATTAAAAGCTAAGATTTGCAAATTGGTGAAACGTGAATTGGTGAATCAGTCATCTGATGGAAATAAATTTTGTGACACTTTCTCAGCTTTGAGAAATAACCAGGCCATTACAACCAATCGCTGATTTAGGAACACTTGGTAAAAGACTTTTGTCCAAGAATTTACTGACAATTTTGGTGTTTGCACTGCCTACAGTTTTATAGACCTATAATAAATATTAATTTCATTTTAAAGTTATTGAATAGACATTATAACAGACAAAATTTTAAAAGATAAAATTATTGAGAGTTGGTGGTGAAAAGAAAAATAAAGTAAAATAAAGACTTTCAAAGTTGTCTTCCTTGAGTTGGAACAGATGCTGCCCTGAACAGCACTGACCAAAAGGAGAGATTACATTGTGTCAGTTCCATTTCTTTGATAGAGTAATAAAACCAAAAAAAAACCCAAAAAACACTTTAAAAACTTTTTTAAAAATTGTGCAAGTCTCGAAACTTGATTTCTGTATTAGAAAATATGTAAAAAATTTTTATTAAAAAAATTTTATTTCTGTATATAAGGATGACCTATACATCTTTCTGGATTCTTTTCCTGTTTTGTGCCAAACAGGCCATGCTGACTTTTTCAGTCCTGGCCTCCCAACCATTAGTTGTATGTGTGAAAGTCTTATTTAGCCAAAGGTGAGGAAAGTTTTAAGATTGCTAAACCTATTGGTGAGTTTCCAAAGTATAACCCAGGGAGCAGTATCACAAAATACATAAACAGGTAGCTGTGTGAGTCTCATGAACAGCTCATAACTTCTGAAAAGTTTGGCATGTGACCTGTAAGGTGGTACTAAAATTTAGACATGTAAATCTTAGATTGTAACTAGATAGAATGCCCAGTCAGTCCTTAGAGCAGCCGTCGACCCAAGGCTCCCATTTCCTGGGTAAACATCCCACCTGCCGCGCTGGACACTCTCCTCTTCCTGCTGCTCCCACTGGTCTTTGACCCCTGTTCTGCAAAGAGCCACTAGAGCCCTACTCCTAACCAACCAAAATCAAGTGCTTTGGTCATGGTCCTGGAAGGTGACTAATGGTTTAGGTCCGAGGAGGGTCTAAAAGTCAAGTAGAATAGCATCATAGGTAAGCTATTATATATTTACATATATATACATAAAGACTTTGCAACCATTCCCCTCTGTTGCCAGTTTCAAACCATTGGAGAGAACACCTGTGGCTTTTATGGAATAGACCATATAAACACTTGTCTTCAAAAGAGCATTCACGGCTCTGAATAGCTGAATAGCAGGGTATGGCAACCTTGAGAAGGGCAGTACTTAAAGCAGCATTGTCTCTTCAGCTTTTTCTGCAGTTGCTTTCAGCAACTCAGAGCAGTGACCACTGGATTTCACTCCAAAGTTCCCAACTTCCTCAGCACGGTGCAGAGGCAGCCCAGATGCCGTTTTCAAGGTTATGGAGTATATGGGATTGCAGGTAAGGGCCAGATAAGCCAAAAAGCAAGTTTAGCTACAAAAATTTAGTCCTGACTGAAAAACAATGAGTCTCCACAAGTACCACCTAGGTCTGAAGTCCAACTTTGCTATCCTGTTCTCATCTATTTGCATTTTTCTCCCTCATGATTTCCTCAAAGCAAAACAAGACTTGCAGACATTTTTCATTAAAGCTGACAGAAATGTTCCTGACAGAAGAATTTTCAGCTTTTATTTTTTCTGTTGCTTCTACTCTCCTCTTACAGCTGTAGTACTTTCTCACCCCTCAGGAGAAAGTTGTAAAGAAGTACCTCTGCCACAAGCTATGTATGCTCTGGTGGGAAAGCATCACCTACAGATGAACTCTGAACAAGCAAGGTGTGTGAGTTGATAGAGGGCTAGAGGAATAGATGAGTGGGCTTCTTATGGTAGAGCAGCAAAAGATCTCTAATAAACTTGCCCCATTACATCTTTGCAGGGCACACATGAGTTGCCTAGGGGCTGTGGTTTAATCTCCCAGACTGTAACATTATCTGCCAGAACATGAATTTTGTGGAAGGAACAGACAGGGTTCTACATCACAAAAGAAACAGGACTGATTCTGTTCTCTTCCATCCTAGATGTAGTTCTCAACACTGATGTTAGATTATGACTTTGTAATACTAAAAACAGCATACAGTCATTTTCTAGCCTTTTCCTTTTAAGCCAAAATTACTTACATTTAGGGAAACATATGAGTAACCAAACAACAATTGCAGCTGTGTCCAGACAATTTTTTCCTTTGGTAACACAGTACATTAAAGATGCAACATTCAGTTCAGTTACATGACGTTTACACATCTGCAGCAACATTCTGAGAATTCCAGAAATTTTGTCAGTATTTCAGATTAAAGCACAGAGCTGTATTTTTAAAAACCATTTCTATGTTATACATACAAGTTAGCATGTATTAAGTAGTCATCTTTCCACCCACAAGCACTTTTATAGAATTCATGAGTTTGGGAAGTAAATTGAAAGCAGACTGTGGATGTTAACACTATGGTTAGATACAGGAGTTTTATACTAGTCAAACACTGCATAAACAAGCTCCTTTTTTAGGTTTATTTGAGAGGACTTCAGGGACGCCACCTCAGGACACATATTTTGAAGGCAATAGAGATACTGCCTTTTAGATGTGAATTACAGAGTTATGTGATGCAGGAGCAGCAAAGCAACTTTATTTTCCAAATTTATATAAACCTATAATCAAATAAATACTGCTTGTTTCCTTAGCATTCCACTTTTCATATTCCTTCACCAGAAAAAAATGCTTTTTTATTGCTCCAGCTACACAACCAACACAGCTAGGAGGAGAATCAGAGAAATTTAGAATAAGGTATCATCTACACAAGTGGATATCATAGTGTGGCACTTTGAATTGTCAGTTATTTTACTCATTGTGTAAGAAACAAAGGAACAGGCAAAGATAAGTGACTCAGGAAAACATGATAACAAACTTAAATTCTCAAATCCTTCCAGTAATTCACTGTTACTGACTGCAGTTGAAAAATGGCCTGTGCTAGCTCCTGTGGTCCGAATTCCTGCACAAGGCTCCAGCTGAAGCTCATCCTAGTATTTGGAGAGTTTGTATTTGAAGAGTTTGTATTTGGAGTGTTTGTTGAGGCAGCTGCTTGAACCATATGCACCTTCCTACCTCAATCCAACCATTTGGTCATCTTGTGTGCCTTTGCCGGAGTGCTTTGCCCCAGAAATCTGGCAGTAAGCATCTTAGCTGTAGGAGAGAGGTCAGCATTTTCTCATCAAAGGAATGTTTCTTCCATCCATGAGTGTCCTTTGTTTGTCAGATTTCAGAAGTCACCACTTTAGGAAAGAAGTCAGCATCTATTAAAGAAACCAGATTATGAAACCGTACAGCTGAATGTTGAATATTTGGTCTTGAAGAGAGCTTAAATGGATGCTGACTTCTTAAAAATCTCTTCCATTTAAAATTCTGGCATTCTCTTTTATTGAAAATCTACCACTACAGCACCATGCTGCACTAAACGGATGCCCAGAAAACCTTTATTTTGGACCTACTCCAAATCCATGTGGAAGAAAGGAAAAGCAGTAAGTGCCCATTTGAAGAATTACCTGTGCAGCACATATGCCTGCATACTTCTTACAGTAATTTATTGAATTTAATATAACAGGTGAACTGGTGCTACTTGCTGTAATAAAGGTTTAAGAGGGATTATTCTAGGAGATAACTGCTAGTTTATTCATGGATTTTAATGGGAGCTGGTCTGGGCCTAATACAAGTATTACCTGAAATCTTACCCAATGTAAGCATTACTTAAATTCTACAGAAAGATTGCTGTTTTCGCTGTGACTATGACAAGTTAAGTACAAAGCATATGGAGATGAAGAACTAAAATACAAAAGTACTCGATAAATAGTAAAAATAAATCAGTAAGCTATGCTTCTTATAGTCTTCATATTGATATGAAATTAAATTCATGTTATAGTAGTCTGTGTATCACAGATTATTTAAAATGTGCAACTTTAATAGAAGTGGGAAAATAGTTTGGCATTTCAAAAACTATACAAATAGAACTTCTTTTTTCAAAATTTAGCTTTAACTTTTTTGGGGGCAGGCATGTTTGAAAGGACTTCATATACTGTGGAGAAGCTTTAAAGTAGTTAACTATCAAAGGAACCATGAACACCTTCTGCACTGTCATTTGCTAATAACTCCCTCTACCCACACTGATACCAATGGATATGTAAGAAACTATCCTATGACATTTCAGTACTGAATTATCCCTCATACTAGAACAGAAACACTCATCCTGAATAATATTCAGGTACTGATAGAAAAATAAAAGACCAAATTCTGTACTGTACATCAGTGTCAGCAACCGAAGTGCTGAACAAGTGAAATTGATATTGTTCATTTTTTAAATTACTTTGTTTTAGCTGTCCAAAAAAGAATGTATATATGATTGGATTTCTAAAATGAATGTTGTAACCTCCTTAGAAAAAAACGTAGAGCAGGTAAGCAGAAGTAAGAACATAATCAAACAACAGAATTGTAGGCACTTCCTTAGCAATTTATTTTGTGAATGACATGGTGTCTTCAGGTTTCTGCAACTGTTAGATGAAACAGGAGATTCAAGTCGATGCTTTGAATCCCTGTAATGTTTTTGATTTGAGTATAGGGAAGGAGACGAAGTAACTTTCAAAACTGAAGACTTAGTTTGGCTAATATGTGCTATAATCACCAAGTAGAAGAATGACATGTTTATTTACAAGTTGTGACAAATTGCAAACAAACACTAAAACATGAATGTCCTAATGGAGCAACAGGGATTGTCCACTGCAGAATATCAAATCAGACCGTTCAGCAGTACTTTAAGTCTCTATCTTTAGCAATGGAGGAAGAATGATTGTTTTAAAACAAGGAAGATCAACACATGCATAACAAAATAGCATTCACCACTGCCCTTTACAACAAATGCAGTAGAATTTAAAGGGAAGGTTATTTTTACCAGCAATAATTTTTTAACTTAGAGTGTTGCATCTACTTGTAAGATAGCATTGGGGGACAGAGTCATATATGGAAAATGTGATCACAAAATTAAAAAGATAAAGTGGAATGATTTGATCAAAGCACATGATGAATAAACAGTTTTCAATTTTAGAGCAATAGAAAAGGACAATAAACAGTAGCTACAAAAGCTAGAGGTTTTTAAATAAATAGACATAGATAACTGATATTCGAGAAACTTAAAAGTGTTGGATGAGGTTTTGCTTTAACATGAATATAGATTTCCAATAAACCTAGGAAAACAAATGAAGTTCTAAAAGAAGAATGAAAAATATCTAACTATATTTTTAAGTAGTAAACAGGACAGCATGGATAGGCCTGTCAATGTGATATCAGTACCA
Source organism: Brachypodius melanocephalos (assembly GCA_013398615.1). Classification (NCBI taxonomy): domain Eukaryota; kingdom Metazoa; phylum Chordata; class Aves; order Passeriformes; family Pycnonotidae; genus Brachypodius; species Brachypodius melanocephalos. Next base: position 3,471,230 of record VZSR01000262.1, on the reverse strand, counting down.
AACAATGAATGAAATACAGGCTAAAGTGATACAGGGGGAAAAAGGAATGCAAACTGTGCAGAGGATATTTGCTGGGAGGCAATGGGTATGAGACAAAAAAAAAAAAGAAACCAAAAAAAACCAACAACAACAAAAAAAAACCCCACCAAAAAAAACCAAAACAAAACAAAAAAACCCCTGTGTTGGAAAAACCCAGCACTACTAAAAATCCACAGGGATCAGGATAGATAATCAATTAAACAAAATTCTCCCTCAGGCATCAGTGCTAGATTGTGATCAGAAGGAATATGTGTCTGCAGTTGTAGAGAGATGGCTAAAATTTGGAAAATGCTGATAGAAGAGTAACAAGAATTCAAACAAATTTTTAAAAGATTTATCATAATATCTGCAATATGTTTTGATAATAGTGGGGTCTTCACTGTAGCAGACAACATGTAAGAGATTCCAAAGGATGACATCTGCAGTGAGACAAATTCAGACTAAAGCACAGAAGATCAATTTTAAGCGTAAGATTGTTCTGGACAGTGAGAATATTCTGGAATTATTTCTTACATGCTGTCAGGGGTTCCCCATCATAATCGATTTTTAAAAGGAAGTCTGGGTACTTTCCTAGGAATATACTATTATAAAATAAAAATTCATTCAGAAAAAAATGCATAGCCTAGGTGGTTCAGGTATTAAGGCTCCATTAACACAAAAGCCAGGTCTGGCTTTCCAGTCTATGAGCAGTGTTCAGTTAGAATTATCACCACCTTAACATCCCACAAAAATAAATGGGATCATACATGATATTGCTTATGGCTGCTTTTTCAGACAGTTTAAAAATTCAGGAACACTGCTGTATTTTATTTCATGAAGGAAGACATATGCATAAACAGAAAAAATATTTCTAAAATAAATGTGTTGTTGTTATTATCGTGAATATTTAAGGTATCTATGTCAACAGCAGTTAACACTTGCAAGCTGAGGAATCTGTTGTACCATGCACTGTGAAAAAATTATTTCAGTTAGCTTCCAATGGATCCTACGATACAATTTGGAAACAACGGTCATCTGTAGCCAGGGAGCAGATGTAGTCATAGTTGTTGAAGGTATACATCCTACTACTTGGAAACACTTCTCCACTAATTCATGTGGCATGCGTCACTTCACTACAGCATGGAAAAATTCTGAGTTCAAAGCTTAGCTGGATTCTGTTTTGTAATTATTCTTGATCTTTTATTAATGTGCTGAAGTGAGTGGGAAAACACAAATATGAAATTACTGACAGCACATTTGCAAGTATTTAGTGGTTCATTTTGTTAAACAATAGTTTAAGACGTAAAATATACAGGATTTGGTACTCCACAAAATATCTGCGTAGCAGTAGTAATGTTGGTTTTGTATTTGACTTCTCTGTAACATTGCAAATAAGAGGAAAATTCTGCAACTAAACAAAGGATCTAATCTCTCTGGTAAAACAAAGGGATGTTCCTCACAAACTAAGATTACAGATATTGAAGAAATTTACAAGTATTTCATTCCCCTGCTCCCCCACTCCCCTACCTCACGCCCCATTCCCCATTCTCTTATCAACTTAGAGTGAAGACTTGAGGGCTGAGTGCAAAAAGTTTCATTTGAACTGGCCTGAGCAACTTCTGTGTTCATCATTTTCTTAATTGCTTTTCACTGTCTTGTCCAAGGAAGACTTTGCAAGGCATAGCTGCATGGGCTATGATGTAATGAGATCTTATTAGTTAAACAAGACCAGACCTCAAGCTTAAGCAAAATAAATTCAGATAAAGTCTCTGCCCCTTGACCCAGCTATTTTGCAGTCTTTGAACAGTAAAGAAACTTGGAATCTGGTCACAGTTGGCAGTGTGAAAATTCCCCTGGCTGAAGGGAGACTGTCAAACAGTGTAAAACCAGAGGAGCTGGTTCCCACTGCTTTCTGCCTTGTCCTGAAAAGCTTCTTAAGGGAAAAAAAAAAAAGCTGAGAAATTCAAAGGGAAGATGAACTGTATCTTTAGTGTGGTGATTTCTTGCCAGAATATGGTCCCATAGGAGCCAAAGCCAGCATCAAAAATTACAATCATAGAGAGCCAACAAACTTTATATTGTAACTTCAGCTGAGGAGCAAAACAAGACAGGACAGAGCAGACTATGAAAGAAGAAAGTGTAACTAGTTCTGAAAGACAATCCAGCATTTCCTCTGGGCACATATATGAAGAGGAGCAAATATGCCCTTCTATGAAGCTTTTTGCAAAATCTGCATTGTTTGTCCCCAAAAAGCCTACAATAATAAATATATTAACATATATATGCAATAGATATATATAAAAATGCAAAAAACATAATGCATATATAATAAATAAATCTGAATAACAATGAAGAAAATAAGGATTACAAAATAGAAATAAAGCATCACATATCAAGTATACAGTATTTTTAGTAAGAAGTACAATTAAACTCTCCTTTTCTGCCTGCTGAATGTTTTTTTCTCTTCTCATTACTTACTGCTTCATTTGAGACAAGTTGGAGGGATAATGAACCAGTGATATCTTGAGATTATTATATACAGTGCCCTTTAAAGATGGGACAGGATATTCTTATTCAGTAAACCTGTAAAATCTGCAATTTTGTACACCACTAGCTCAAATAGCATCTTTTGCTAAATAGTTTGCTTTTGACCAAATCTTACAGCTTACAATTTTTTTTTTTTAACAGAACTGTAAATTTTACATCTACTTTTTCAATTAAAACTCATCATACTATTAGATTCTTTGGCTAAGAGGTGAGAAAGGATGGTCTGACCAATAGCTGGGATTCAGGAGGGCTAATCTTTGCTCTGACATTGTTGCTTTGCAACCTACTTTGCAGAACAAAAATACAGTTTGAGGACATTTAATTGGAATTTTTAGAATTGCAAAGTCTTTGTATATGTTCTCATAATACATGTATTATTACAGTATCAGTGATGGGTTAATGTAGAACAAAGGAAGGAAAGATCATCTTCACATATCAAGTTCTTGAACTGTGACATTCAATACCGGGTTGATATTGACTACCCTTACTTTGAAAGATCTTTCTTATCAACAGCAACGTGCAAATTTATAACTGTGGAAGGAAGGTGACCACCGTCTTTACTTACCTCTGTGATATTCAGATATGCATCTTGCCAAGTTGTGCCTGAGAATTGTATCATATTTATGGGAATATGTTTTGAAAGAATCTTCCTCCACAGACTGAACATTAGGGCCCAGGTGATTCACCAGAGCTGGGATATCAGTGCTCATATCTGAAAACGAAACATATCTGAAAGCAACTGGAGAAATGGTCATTACCAACATCAGGTAATCAAATCCCTTGTAAACAGTACTGAGCTCACTCTGGCAAATATATTTAACATAACTAAATATCTAAGAACTAGCATTTCAGCCTGTAATTATGAGAGTTCTGGGAACCAGTACTTCTCAAAAAGAGTTGAGGATCAGAGTTCATAGTCATCTGGGTATAATTTCCCAATGTGACATGCTGCACAAAATGTCTAATGTGAGCTTAATAAATAGGTATCAGAGGAATAATGAATGAAGATAGGTGTCGAAAGTTATTATGCTACTGTTGTATTTAGCACTGATGAAATCATTACTGTAATATTTTGTCCACAGTTGGGGTCCATGGTTCAGGAATATTGTTGAAGAAGTTCAGAGAGGAGTCACAAGCCTGACTTGGGGACTGTTAATCATGATTCAGGGTAAAAGATTCAAAGCGTTCAATCTGCTTAGTTTATCAGCTGAGAATACTAAAGATTGATTTGGACCCAACCTCTAAGCTGTTACCATAGGGAATTATACAGATTTGATTATGGACTCTTAAATCTATCAAAGCCATGGCGATATAAGGATGTAAAATACTAGGAAAATCTGGACAAAACCATTCTAGAAATAAAGATGCATATTTTTGCAAACTGAAGTGAGCAACTTCCTGTGGTCTATGGCCTCAATAGAAATCTTTAAATATTGTTCTAAAAGATAGTTTTTAGCTCAAATAAGAATTAGCTTGCTTTATACGATAGCACTTCTCGTTTTATCATCTGCTAAATTTTGAAAAGACTAGGTTGAAATACTGAGCTTTGAGACTTTTCAGCCATCAAAATAGAGGCCTTCAAATGTATCTGTATAAAACCTGTGAGTCTAAGGAAGGAAAAAAGTCCTCACTGGTAGCAGGTTGTTCTCAGAACAAGACTTTCAGGAGATAGTATTCTATTAATTTTTTTTTTTTTAATCCCAAGCCAAAGAAAAACCCCAAAACCAGAAAAATTCCAAGAAACTCTAAAGTTATAGGTATGGCACTGGAATTTTTTTTTACAAACATTAGACTAGTTTGAGTGTATACTACTCTATAAAGTATTATTAACACTGTAAGTAAAACTTGGGACTTTCATATTACTTGCCCGCAAAAAAAACCTCTCATAGACAACAATTAATGAGTCATGTCATTTAGAAATCCTGAGAATTAGTAACTTTTATTACTTGTGTTATATAGAGAACAAATTGAGCGACAAAGAGAGATAAAGATCAAAGAGGAGTTCTGGAAAGGAAACTTTTTTTCTTTTTTTTTTTTTTTAAATCAGGCAAGCTGTAAAGATGCTGGCAGGTGACATTCCTGCTCATGTGTCAGTATGAACCCAGTGCTGCTGTGTCCAGTTCAAGAAGACACACTGATGCTCAAAGTACCACCTCTTTCCAACAACACATAGAAAGTAAAGGCCTGAGCATTTACTCTGTAATTTATCCTCACTGCACTCATGTGAGGGAGAGGTGATATTGAATTTGGTGTCTTCTCAAAATGCCAGTTTAGGGCATTAGTTTATTCTTACCTAAACTCTTTGAATTTCTCTATTGATGACACTTTTCATAAACCTCCTTACAGAAAAAAAATCTATACTCTTACAACAGAAAAGTTTGTAGTATTAAATGAACCAAAGTGCAGAGCAATATAATATACCTTCCACTTTATACAATTTTTGTAAAGATCCCTGAGGGAGATCAAGTAATGGTGCATCACTGATTTAAAAAGGGTATAAATAAAGATAAATTATTAAATTATATTTGTATGCAAGACTGTTCTGTGCCCACAAATCTAAAATACATTTTTATGCCTTGTTTTAGAAATTTTAGGAATTGCCTTCATGTTATCAAATGTCCATTCTTATGGTTATGTTATGGTTGGAAGACAAATTTGAAGATAAATTATGAAAACAACACAACAAATTAAGGAACAATCAGCTTCCTGCACTTAAAGCAGTTTTTCTTTACCAAAAAAACCCCTAAGTCCCATCTGTTACTAGCACTGAAAAAATCAAAATAAAATGAACCAACAGTATTTTGGCCTTTGATCTCTTGGATGCTTTATGACAGAGGTCATAAAGCATGTAATTATTATTTGATACCAAGGCAGCTCGAACTAACCTCATATTCCTAAGGCAGCAAGAGCCTTCATCGCAAGTCAAAACCTGCTTGTGTGGAATAAATAACCTTACTGATGGAAATGAATCCCTTTCCTCTCAGTTCAGTTTGGGCTTTTGAAAAGTTCCTAGTAGTTCAGAAATGGAAAACATCATACTGAAATTCACCAGATCATAGGCATTTCCTGTTTGTTTCTGAAAGCTCTAGTTGTGATTTGTAAATCACATCATCACTTAGGTTCTGGCTACTTTTAATTGTAGATTTCATCCTTTTTGCTTCTCTTCATCAATGGAAGTCAGCTCAAGATGGCTCTATGTTTTGGCTGCTGAGGCTCAGGAAAATTTGTAAGGTCTTTAATTCTGACGTTTTGTTCCTGACATTGATATGAAACAGCCTACATTTTAGGAGCTTCAGAAACCACAGAAGAGAAAAGTACACACTTGGATTTTCTTTTCTCCAATAGGCAGTATTGAATAAGACTGGGCTTTGGTTTTTTACCTCCTTGAACAGAAAATTTCCAGGAATATCAGTGCTTCCTTTTTTTCTTTTAAACATTTTAAAAGTTTTTACTGTAAATTGCCCAGCAGGAATGATGGGCACATCATGATTAAAACACCTTATTTTTATGTATACAGCAGACAATCATTTGCAGCAGGCACCGTACATATATATTGTGAAAAACAGGCACACAATAGAAGTTCCTTCACAAAAGAAATGTACTTTTCCGAAGGAGTAATGTACCTGAAATACCATGTAACAAAAATATAGCAGCTAGACTAAGAACGTCAGAACCAGGTCACACAGAACCATGACCAATAATTCAGCATTTCGAGTACAGGAACAAGAAAAGAAGACAATACATAAGCTTCATAATGAAAAACATAACAGAATAAACAGAGAAGATTCTTTAACTGGCAACACTCGGAGCTGAAAGGGAGATGGGCCGGGTTTTGTGCACGCCCTTACACGATTAGGTAGCTCATAGAATGGTCTGTGTTTGAAAAAAAGTTATGTGTAACTGCTGCCCAGGCAGATGGCAGGTCCTGTTTTCAGGCAGCCCTTGCACTGGTTTCCCCACCACTGAAATGAAAAACTAACAATAAACAGAAATTTGAGAATCAGGAGGTTTTTTCTACTAGCATGCCACTTTTACTCTGATCAGTGTCTTCATGTTAGATTTAACCTCTGTTACTATCCAATGTGGCCAAACATTTCTTTGCTGCACTCCACTTTTTGCTCTATTTGTCACTATGCCTTAATGGCCCAGCATGATTATTTCTCTGCTTTTTAAATTTTGGACTTACAATAATAAAGATGACTGTTAGATTTCTGAGTACTTAGCCAGAATTTTATAGATAGATATTGTATTAGATACTCCCATGATGAGCACCATCAGCTCCATGGCCTTGCGTCCAGCTGGATGCTACAAACTAGACCTGGAGCTCCAGGCAGCATGTAAGCTGTGCAGAGTGAGCTCCCACAAGGGCCAGAGCCTTGAGTTAACAGGGCAGAACAGGTGTACCCAGAAGCTGAGGTGCCGTGCAGTCAGGGCCACACTGAAACAACCCTTCTGTTTTCTGCAAATTCTGCATTTGTCACTGCCTTGGCATTTGAAAGAGATTATTAGAATCTGAGGAAGGTTCCTATTGCCCTTTGTTCTGCATTCATGTACAAAAGATAGGGACAGATCCATGTAGTTCACAAAAATCCAGGCTACAAGACACTGACTCTGAATCATATATCTAATAACTTGTCTAGTGCATGGGCAATAAAGTCCTACAGAAGTGAGCAAGCAAAGTTCACCATTTTCATAACTGAGACAGCAAAAAGTTAGGAGATTTTCTGAAATATTGAAAACTTAGTTCCACTGATTTAGATGGATAATTCTGGCACTGAGGTCATCATCTCTACTTCATGAGTCAGTGTTCCTTCTTCATAACAAAGAAAGCGCAAGACAATGGCAGAGGATCAGGTATTAATCTCATGCAGAGCTCTGAAATTATGAATGAAATTACATAATTGGATATATATATTTCATTATGTAATGAAATTATATAGTGAAGCTATGCAAATTATGGTATACTATAAAGTTTATTATAACCAGAAGGAATGAAAAAAACAAAGACAAGATTTCTGAAAAAAACTACCATCACTATTAACTAGACAAGACAGTTCTCTTTTAAACGAAGTCCACCTTTGGCACAGTAGTATAAATTAGGCTGAAAGCCTCTGAAAATATTAGACATACTATTAAAATCTGCCGCAAAACACATTAAAATATGACTTAGAGTCATGGGAGAATGTAGCAATAGCAGTTCTTTGATATATATTACGTATGCTGAGCAGGCTAACATTAATTGGTGCAACTTCTTGAATTCCCACAAATCTTCACAGGGGTGATTGAAAGTTCTTTATTCTGCTATGCAAGCTATGATAGAAAAGAAAAATAACAGTAAGAAACATGTACACAGTCTGGATTTGAGTCTGTGTAATGGTAGATCCCAACGTGGATGCACAAGAAGCACATGGCTTTATGCCAGATTTATGTTCTCTTGGAATTGGGGTTGACCAGAACATCAAGTTAGAATAACTTGTCATTTATCTAAGTTGCATTTGGTCTAGCTACTAGTAAAACTGAAACTAAGGGTAGCACTGCTTTCTGAACAAAATATGTTGGACTCATCTTTATCTCCTCAATAAATATTTTTTTGGTAATCTAGCTTGCAAATATCCAAGAATGACGAATGACGTCAGGCTTCTCTAAAGAGATAAATCCTGGGGTACATAGTGTTTTATGACTAGAATAAGTAATTACCTGAAAGACCAATGTAAAGTCCATAGAAATCAAAGAAATCTATTGACTTCAGGGAATTTTAGATCAGACTGTGGAAGAACTTGGGGGTATAACTCTTCTTGCACATCACTTCATTCATCTGCTCAGCAACTACAACTACCTACACACTTTGTGACAAGTGAGAGTCTGTCAAGGTAACTCCCACGGCATTTTCCCCTTTCATCCTGTAAATTCTTCATTAGTGATAAGCCTCTGTGCCCTGGCATCCATGTACCAGCTGAAGGGAGGAACCTGTTTGTAAACCAGATGCTTTGACATAGCTGGAACTTGGAAGGGAGGCAGCGGTACTTGGCAAACAAACTTGTAATAAGTGCACTTTGCTTGAAATGTTTATAATTTGTTCTTGAAAAATATGCTGACACTATGGGCACTAGACATCCCGGTCAACTTTGAAGTTCAAGTATGAAGGTGGGGATCCTGAATACCTCCCAAAGAACATTTGGAAAAAAAAAAAAAAAAAAAAAAAAAGAAAAGAAAAACCCCAGCCTGGTGCTCTTTAAAGTAAAGAATGTACTTGGGGAGAGAGGGCAGAGAATGCTACTAAGTCCCATTGTCATACCATCTGCAGAGAAATTACCAAGGTCCACAGAAAGGAAGCTTCATTTATGAAGCAACAGGTTCATATGAAACCCTCCTAATTTGCTGCTAGATCTTTAACAGGAAGCACATAGGTATACTAAACACTCCTTCCAATCCATATGAATGCTTTCAAGCTAGCAACACACTCAAAAATTAGGCAAATTCGTAAGCAGATAAGGAGTCTCATTTTCTGCCTCTTGCTCTCTTAAAATTGGACATATAAAGAAGGAGTTGCTTTGCTCAGCTGAGATGTATGTCATGTCTACTTATGATCCACAAAACGCAATTACCAAGTAAAGATCAGCATCTGGAGGGCCTCCAGGACATTGTCTGATCAAGGAGGAAAAAAACCTCAGGTGCTCAACATATGAAGGCCTGGAGGTTTCTTCCCTTTGACAATCCCATTGTTCTGTGGACAGAGAACTGTAGGTACGGAGGGTAACCTGAACAATCAATCAGGCTCAGCAAACTTACTGATGTTTAGAATTTGGCTAAATAAAAAGGGGGAAAGGTATGGCACCTTTATAGCTTTTATCCTTATGAACAAAGGAATTCATCTCAATGCAGATCTCAAGCTGGCAGGGAATGCTACCACATGAAGGGGACTCGAGGGAAGTTCAAAACCCTCAGGAGTATCACATCCAGTTCACCTCCTATCAACGGCATTTCTTTTCCCGCTGTACCTATCTTCACTGCTTCACAGTCTTTTAATGGCAGAAGCCCTGTAAGCTTTTCCTGTAAGCTCATAAAAATCAGTGTGAACCAGAAAGGACAGAGAGACATGGAGCAAGTGGCTATCCAGACAGGAGATACCTCCTTGACAAGAAAGGTGGTTGGTTGTGCAGGGATCTGTCTTTGAAGATGCTGTGAAGCTCTGGAGGCAGGTGGAAGGCAGGAACCTGGCATGAGCAAAGTCACTTGGCTGAGGCTGACTTGGTGGGCAAAGCAATAAAGGGGTTCAGAGGACTTCTCTTGGAAGATAACTGGCAGAATCTGGGGTAGAGCAAGGTTGGAAGGCTGGACTGAGACATGTTAGCTGGACCTTGAAATGCAATTCCATAAAGGAGAAACAGACTTGTACTCCAGGCATAGCCAATGTGGCTGAAGGTTGGGGACCTAAAATCCCACAGAAAAAGTAAAGAGCTGAACTGCAATGACCTGGGAATCACTGCCTTAGACCCTAAGTCAAAAGATAGATAGGATGCAAAGAGCCAAGAAAAAGGCTACCTAGGGATTAACAGTTGCATAAAAAGCAAAATAATAACATCACAAAAGAAATCTGTGTTAAATTAAGCATGTGACTAGTTTCAGTGATACCTAGTGGGACTACATGAGTAAAAATAAATACACAAGATAGAAACTTAAAATAGGAAATGGAGCATAAAACTGGGAAGAATGAATATAGACTAGAAAGGGCTGAGGAAAACAAAAGTAGAGAGAGAAAAGAGAAGAGCAAACATAATTTTTAAAGGAAACAAATTAGAGGAAGGAAAAAAGACACTTTATTGATTATTTTCTGTTTATGGTTTAAATATACAAAAACTATTTGATACTGATAATGCTTTTAAAGGCTCAACTTAGAATATATTAAAGAAAGTATATTCAGTTTGCTGGGATTAGTAAGTCAGCAAAATTCGCATTTAAAATAAGTGTCCAGATCGTGCACTCTCTCAGGAAGGGTTAAACCAAACCAGAAAGAAATGGCAGGGTCAGGGCCAAGGCAACTGCCTGCACGCCTGTTATGTCTGTCATTGTTTGTTTTGTCTTTCTGGACTTGCAGGCCCTTCAGGCCTGGAGCACTCCCCATGGGGCCTGGCCAACCTCCACTGCCTTTGGTGGGCACCGAAGAAGGCTTTGTTTGTCCAGCGTTTGGCTCAGGGGAGTCAGGGCCTGGCTGAGACCTGTAAGTTATAGATGATAGCAGCAAAACACCATCTATACATTCACTGATATATGGCAGTGCTTGAACGCTTTTTCTGATATTGGGACTCCATGCAGCCATGAAGTTGCATCCATGTAGAGCAAGACAGTATTGGGTTCTTTGACACCATTATGATTGGTGTGATTGCGATTTCACCCAGGACAGGTGAAAAGGCAGTTTAAAATCTGCTTTTAAAAGCACGTATACTTATTTTCTCTCAGTTGTGGTGACAGGAGCTCTGCTGGCTCTGGCACCATGGAGCAGCACTCAGAGGAGGAGGATGTCCGCTGACTCTTTTGGTGAACGCAGACGAAATGCTGTCCTGCTTCCATGTGCCAAGAATAAGTACTACAAGGGCAGGGAAGAGCTACAAAAGGTGCCAGACAAACCCCACCAACACCCTTACCCTTGGCGCTGGTGAACGCTCCATTCACACCTGACTGAAGGCGCAGTGAACGCGCCTCGCCCGCGGCACCCTTCAGACAGCTCTTCCTTCATTCAGTGACCTGTTGATGGGTTAGGGTGAAGCGGGGCTGCGACCCGCGACCGCCGGACCCTCAGCGCTCCGCCGGGCCCTCGGCGCTCCGCGGGGCCCTCTGCGCTCCGCCGGGCCCTCAGCGCCCCGCCGTGCCCTCAGCGTCCCGCCGTGCCCTCCCTCAGCGCCCCGCCGGACAATCAGCGCCCCGCCGTGCTCTCAGCGCTCCTCCGTGCCCTCAGCGCTCCTCCGTGCCCTCAGCGCCCTGCCGGGCTCCGCTCCGCCGGGCAGCGCGGGCAGCGCGGCGCTCTGGTGCCCCCGCGTGGCCGGCGACGGAGCAGGGCGGGCGAGAGGGCGAGAGCCGCGGCGGGCCCTTGCCCGTGTTCGTTACTCCGCACCCTGATAGCGCGGCGGGGGGATGTATCCAGGTTGGGCCTGTGCGAGGCATGCAGGGAAACGTTCCGGAATTCAACAGAATTTATCAGAAAGATTCTTATTTGGTTTTCGTTTGTGTTTGAGTTGTTGCTGTTGTCTGTTTTGTGTACACTAACTCAGAAGCCTGAGGGGGCTCGGAGCGATGCTCCTGGCGGGGCTGTGCCGCGGTCCCCGCGCAGCCACCGGGCATGAGCCGCTCCCTGCTCGGGAAAGCCCCGGACAGAGGCACAGTTTCGGGTGCAGAAGGTTCGGGGCAGCCCGTGGTGCCTGGAGTGCAGCAGGCCGAACTCAGCTTCTTTGTCTACTCTTGGTTTGTTTGGGTTTTGTTTTTCAAACTCTTTATTCTCAGGACTTCTCTTTCAGAGTTATTGGGTGCAACTTTTTTTTTTTTTTTTTAACATTGTGCCAGAGATCAGGAATTGCTGCTAAAATGTAACAAATCTAGAGAATAAATCTCAAAGTAAATTTTTACTTCTGATATTGGAAGATTCTTGATGTGATCTTGAAACACCTTATTGGGTGTTTCATCTAGAAGCCTTGGGCATAAGGTGGTGTAATGTGGGCAGTGTCTCTCCATTCTGTTTATTGGAGCAAACAGTGTCTGAATAAAGTCTGCCAGAGAAAGCAGGAGTAAGCACAATGCTTACTGGAAGGGTGACCCGTTATTTTATGATGCTTCTGCAAAAAGAGTAGCAAAATCTTCTCATAGTGCAGGCATTTACCTCTTTGGCTCAGCTTTCCCCCTTGCTTTGGCAATTACCATCTGAGGAGCAGTATCAACCTCCTCTTCACAATTAGGGCATGCAGAAAATATTGTGGACAGCTGGTTAAAGGGCCAGAGGGCCCAGAGTAGTCTTCATTGCAGTCTCTATTCTTGGACCTTTAGAGCTGAAATTTAAAGTCTGAGTTCCTACTGCTAGAAGTATATTTCAAATGTTACTCCCTATGTGCAAATATGTATAATGTTGAGTGTAATTCAAGGTTGCCTTTACTGGGTTTTTAGGACTTTTTTTCTTCCTTTTTAAATTGTAATTTTTCTACTTCTAAGGTATGCTTTGTGACTATGCTCTAAATTTATACTCTGAATTTAAGAAAGTGCTCTGCAATGCTAAAACCAACAGTACAAAGTACTGCTTGAGCATTTGTACAATGCTCTCAGGCACTTAGTGTGATTCTTGGGGTGCCCTGAACAGGTGCAGGAGTTGGACTTGATCCTGATGCATCCCTTCCAACTCAGCATGTTCTTTGAGTCTATGGAAGTAAAACTTGCTGTGAGTTCAGTGATAAATTTCCTCTGCACCCATAAAATTCTGGTCTTATTGAAGGCAATGGCAGAAATTTTAGTGTTTTCAAGAGTGCAAGAATTTTCTGCAATCTTTTGTTTATATAAAATTGATCAGAGAAAGTGACAAACATTGCAGAGTTTTAGAGCTCTTCTTGGAAATAAATTGTTCAGAAACCCACAGGTATTTTATGTGGTCCTGTGTATTATTTCAACCAATGAATTAGCATTGGGACTGCAGAAAAAGGCTTTATATGCTTGATCCTAAGGTTAAAGTCAATGTATAGTAGTATAAAAGCCATATACTATCTAATCCATATATACATCTAATTTATGAACAAAGCCACTTTTCATAGCAATGGAAAAATGCATAAGACATTTCATAGTGGAAAAAAATTCAAACACTGCAAGCCAAGAGAGAAAGAACCAATAAGATGTGTTGCTTCCAAGTGGAAGACTAGGACCTGTCATGTTCTGGAATTTAGTGATGACCCATCTTGCATATGTGAACATCTGCACACTACTTACAGCTGGCATTAGCTGAGTCACTTGCTACTTTCAGTTATAACTCCCTCACAGAGAAGGTATATTAGAAAAATCAATAGAGAAATCAATATATTTTACCCAAGTTATCAGATGTGCTCCTGATGCTTAAGTTGCTAAATAGTATTTGATTCAAATAAAACGCATCTCACATCCTTTCTATTAAACTGAGAGCTGGCATATATTTCTCTTCCCTCCCTTCGCCATTCCCAGTTGAGAAGCATTTGCACTCTGGCACCAATTTATGTGGAATTTCGATGTGCTTTTGAAATAAAATTGATGAACATTTTCTCTTCTGGAAAACTGTCTTAACATCATCCCAACAATTATGGGATTGTATAAAAATACTTTTAGTTTATTTCCCAAATATAGTAATAATGCAGCATAATGAGGACTTGCACAAGGGATCTCTAAGAGTACTTGGAAAAATCAAGTCAGTGAAGTAGAAAAATGATGGAACAAAGACTGGATTTCACAGCAAACTGTTTCCATTGGATTTCATCTCTAGATATTACATTGATATTTTATGTGCATACAAATTTTGTTCCATGGGAATACTTTGGGGTAAATTAACAGTGCATTACACATGGATTTAGGCATGCAAATGAGAAAAATAGGAGATAAGTATGAAGAAATTTTGTCCCTAAACTACCATGTACTTAACTCATTGACAAACAGGAACATCAGGAAATAATTTTAGGATATATTGTATTTTGCAGGAAGACACATAGCTTTTGCTAAAGATGCTGGTATTGCTTTTATTTTTGGTAATGCCCTTATTCTTCAATTCTCTTACAACCGTATTAACGTTTATTGTAAGACTGTTAAGCAATTTTTTTATTTTTTTGCAAATTAATTCTTATGGCTGATATATGTAAAAAAGCTAAATCCAGGAGTGCGTGGTTTCAGGGTGGTAATGGGAAAAAATGCCTCTCATATAGGTTAGAATCACACCCTGGCACCCTGGATGTGAACTTCCAGTGAAATGGAAATTGCAGTTATTTCCAAATCTTCATAACCATGTCACCAAAGAAACCCACCACTACAACCTGCAACAAAGACAACCCTAATTAACAATTCTAAGCAAGTGACCAAAGTTTGAACATATGGAAGCACTGATACTCTGAAAATCTGGGGAAAGGATGAGGTTATTATATTGCATGTACAGGTCCCCCATGCAGTATGAATTGCATCTGTTTACACAGACTTGCAAGAGAGCTGGAGAAGAACTATTTACAAGGGCATATAGTGATAGGACAAGGGGTAATACCTTTAAAATGAAAGAGGGTAGGTTTAGGTTTGATATTAGGAAGAAATTCTTTACTGTGAGGGTGGTGAGACACTGGAAACGATTGCCCAGAGAAATTGTGAGTTCTCCATCCCTAGAAGCATTCAAGACCAGGTTAGATAGGGCTTTGAGCAACCTGGTCTAATGTAAGATATACTCTCCCCTGACAGGAATGTTGGAACTAAATGATCTTTGATATTCCTTCCAAATCAAATAGTTCTATGATTCTGTATGTTACTCACAGAGTAAGCTCTGAGTTAGACTGTTGTTGACACAGACTGCCAGCATCATCCAGTATCTTGTTTCAGACATAGTTAATGCACAAAAGGGTTTCATCTTCCATCTCAGTCTCTTGTGTCACTTGTATCTATGAAGAAGTCTGATATAAGGCACAGCTTGGGATAGCAGGATGCTACTAATTCACTAAACCCAGCCAGAACCTCAGAAAGATTGACCTAGCATCCCCCCTTCAGACCCATTGCCAACCAACCTGCTGCCTCTGAAAATATCTCATTTTGAGCTGAGTATCGCTGCTGAGGGGACTGAGAACAGGATTGTACATGCTTTAATTAAAGGTCACAGGTCTGACAGGCTGTGACGCTATCTAATATATAGCTTTCCCTTTAGAGTTGCAGATCACCACTTTGTGAGGCTGTACATTTTCTGAGTTCTGAGCACTGCTCCCAGTTAATTGACTCACACCATTGATGACTGACCCAAAGTAGTGATGAAACTTTGTGAGAATGCCGTAGCTCAGCTCCTGCTTGTGCCAGGTCACTGCCACTCTTCTTTTTTTACATTTCCTCCTCACTGAACCAGGTTTTTGAGAGGCAGCTGGAGTCTGTGATAAGCCAGATTGAACAATCTCTCTGATTCAGGAATGAACAGACATTATGCCAGAGCCTACCCCTCTTCACCCCATTGTCTGTCTTCTCCCCATTGAATAAGTGGCCCTGTCCCTTCCACATACTCAATGTGGTGACTTCATCTGTATAAAACCTTGTTTTTCAAAAGTCCTATTGGTTTCCACAATTCCCCTTACACTGGTGTGAAAAGTGCAAAATATTAAACAACAAACAGTAGAAGCTTGTGGAGCTTTCCAAATCCAAGTCCAAAGTAAAGAGAATTCTCAAAGGTAGCAATTCAAACGACACAGAAGAAAGGGGAAGGGTCCTTCCCCTTCTCAGGGACTCTTTCTGGGCAGGTAGCTGCCAGAGAAAGGATGCAGGACTGGAGTCCTGCCATGGCCCAGGAAAATGCCACAAAAGGGCAGAAAGATTCTAAGTCAGATGATGAGATAAAATAGAGGAAAATTTTAGTGAGGAACATGTACCCACATGCTGCTGTAGTCTTCTCCACCTCTTCACTTCAATTTTCTGTTGTTTAGATTCTTTTCTTAAGCTACAGTGCTACTAGCACTCAAACATTCCGAAGTTAGGTGCCCAGAGGACCAAAAGGTTGTCTTGAATGCTGTACTTTTTGATTATATTCTGAAACAAAGAGGAAAGAAAATTGGAGAAAGGAGGAGTGAGAGTCTGTGAGTATGTTTATGAAACTCATTTGAAAGGCAGAGGAAGATCTCTTATCTGGCCCCTGACGTACCATATATTTGGAGTGAATAGGGAGGGATGTGCTGCAGCAGGGACCCCATTTTCAGACATCCTTGCTTGCAGGTAGCTGCCCTGTGCTACTGGGCTGTAGGAACATAGAGCATCCAGTTTAGCTTTTGCTGACTCTGAATTCCAAAGCTTTGCAGAGGGAACAGCTTCTGCAGGAAGATCAGCATGCCTGGGAAATATTCCATGACCTATTGGGTGGTGCATCTTCCTTAAACTGAGGTTTAAATCATTTAGATATGATAGGAATACAGTTAAATGCTTTGAAATTGGTGGAAAATATTTTTTCATTTTTAGTTTAAACATATACACACCAAAAAACAGCACCATTTTTTCATCTTACCTTAAAGCACAACAGGTTTACCAAAGTCTTAATGTCTCTATGCTTGTGATGCACAGTAGTCATCAAGCTGGCTGCTGAATTATTTCCTTATAAGATCATTTAACTTCAAAACTTCATATTATACAGGTCACGTGCTCTGGTGATATTCAGAAGGGAATTGTCACTTTCAGACAACTAATATCAGTCATTCTTTCTGTCTATATTTGGATTGCAGGCTCAGGAAAGTGTGATGGCAGTTATTAACTGCTCTCAAGAAATCCACTTGCAAGATGGATTTATTTCTTGATTAATGATGGAGATTATTCAAGTAATAATTCCCGTTTTTTATATGGCAAACTTGATATCATCCTTGTTCTCTCCACCCTTAAAATTACTATGATTACTCTAATTGTTAGAAAGCTATTATTTGATTCAGATTTGCAAAGTAATTATCAGCTAGTAGCACATCTGCCATTTCTCACTAAATTTTGGTATGTATTGTTGTATCTCAATTAACAAAAGATCTACTAACTGAAGCATTGCTGTATGAATTCTAGTAAGGCTTTCAAGCATGACATAAATTTTGTCCTGATTGATTCTGACTCTTACTGTGTGCTCTTTAATTTGTTGCTTTGCATTTCAGAATTGTCTGTGAACATGCTGCTTGATGTTTTAAACAATGATTTCTTCATCTGCAGCAATCAGATGTACATCTAGAGGTTTTAACTGATGGAGTATCCTTTATGACATTATTTCTACTTCTGCTTCATGAGTTGTATTCTCATTACCTTTTTTCTTTGATTGTGTCACAGGCTACACGGATTAAACAGAATTACTGTTTTTAATCTCATCTTTGAGTTACTACTACTAAGATGATGGGATAATTATCTGTACATATCTAGCTTTTCTGTCATGAATATGAGGAGCAGTGAAGGCAGCCAACATACTAGCTATTAATACTGGAGCATCATTGATGTGTCTTTTACACCTACTGTACTTCCTATATGGATTTTTCAAGTTGTTGCCAAGTTATACCATTTAAAGATGAGATTTTGAGCACTCATAAATATGCACAAGTGTTTATGTGTGCAGCAAAACACACACACACCTACTTCAAATGCCTGAAAAATGTTTCTGTATTAGATAAACAATCTCAATAGCCTACTACTGAGCTGCTTAAAATGGGTCTTGTACTGAAAACATACTTAGTTCAGTTCATGTGCAACATTGCTTCGTTAACACTGTAAACTCTTCTGGATTGCCATATTCAATTGACATATGCTTTCTGTAAAAACACTCTCGTGATCTTTTTTAGAAACTATTATTGAGTCAAGTTTAGTATATGTTGAGCTAAGAAATCTGTCAGGCACACAGGAAAATTAGTGCAGTACGACAGAAATAAACTCTGCAAGCCTCAGTTTTACTTACTTTATAGTCTGTTGGTTCCAATGAAAATAGTTATTTTTTTCATGGCTGTTGATAGAATCAGAATCAGTAGTGATAACTTCTTTCTATATTGTTCTTTCAGGAGTTAAAGCCTTATTCCAGTATGTTGACATAAGCATCATTTTGTCTGTGATGAACTGGAAATACTGGGATCCAGGGTTCTTCTCTGACAGTGTTAGCTGAGCCATACATAAGAAGGTAACACAGCAGAGCCACAGGAAAACTTGAAGTGAGAAATTCAGATTGGACCTGAAAGACAACAAAGGAACACAGAAACAGAAAGACACAGTAAATGCTGAAGGAGGACGAGGAGAATGAAAAGCTGACATAATTAATGCCAATGACCAGATCCTCAGTTTTACTGGGAACAGATTAAGAAACAGAGGAGTCATTCAAGGACATCATATCTAATGTCCTATTAAACATAGTGTAAATACAGACTAAAAGAGTTTTAAATGTCTCAGGAGACTGACCTCAAACTTTTTTTGGTCGCATCATCTATGCGAACATATCACAGGGTCAAGGTGGTCTATGGCTTCTGTGGTGGCTTTCAACCATTTCAGTAGCCTCTCCCAGGACATTTCTCAAATGCTGGGATGCACCTGGTCAGGAGTATTGGCAAAAACGTTCAAAACCTCAAAATTATGCAGTTTGACTCATGTCTGCATGATCCATTTGACATGACACTACCCCTTACGCAGAAAGAATTAAATGTGTAAGTGATTATTGCTATTTCATGTGTAATGTAGATCAGGAACACTTTTTGCGCTTTTTTTTTTTTCATATTTTTAACATGCGCACATCAGATTATGCCAGCCTAGGAAGATGCTAATTAAAATCATACTTCAAAGAAATTAAAAGAATTAAGTACAGGAGGGCACACTTAAATCAATCAACCATGTTTGTGTCCATTATTGATCCCAAATCCTTTTTGTGTGGTTGGGACATTTTCATTTTCATAATCTCATTTTCAATAACACCATCTCTCAAAGAAGCTTTGAGTGTTTCCCTTTTTTTTCTTTTTTTTTCCCCTCACGGTGTCAATACAGGCCAAACCTGACAAATTCTTTATGCATCCATGTACATGAGCCTCAGCCCACCAGATGAGATATTTCTGTTCTGTTACCTCCAAAGGTCATCTTTTGTAACCTGTTCAGGGGGTACAAGAGATGGATAACTATTGGATGAGCATCAGTCAGGGTGCATAAGTGAGTGGTTAGAGGGCTTGTAGGCTTCCCTTTCTACAAAGCTTTCATTTGTGCCCCTGGACAGTGGCTATTTTCGATATGAAAGAGGACAAGTCTCAGAGTCAAGACTTGCTTCTGACTCTGTCAGAAATTAAACTGTATACTAGCTTTCTGTGCTTAGCAGGCAGAGCTAGCTTAAAACTTTAGTTTTAGAATAAATATTTGTATAACCTGAAGTGAAGGTCAACTGCAAATTTAGTGTTATTATCTGGCTTAAAATTTTTACCTGTGTATTGTTACTTGAATAAAAGGTTCTGATGTTCAGGCCCAGTTCTCTTACTGCTCCTCATTAAGGCATAGTTTATTTAAAATGTTAGCAAAAGTTCAAAATTTTATTTAGTGCAAAAAGAAGATGAAAGCAATTGACAGTTTTTATTTGTGACAGCATATGTGATCTCCATCCCAGATATTTATGTCATGCACTGGCATTGCATCTGTGGACTCCTAAAGTAGATCTGCTGTAAAAAGATGACCTCTCTCTTATGTATGGCTATAACAGAGGATTATAGTCAAAATGCTAAAATTCTGATTTCCAGAATTTTTATTAACCCCAGGAATACATTTCATCTGGAAAACGCTGAAGTTGTCTATATGCAGGTTTTAGATATTGTATTCTTGTTGGATTTTCTGTAAAAAAGCATCTGTTGGTTTTGTTTCTTAGGGAGTCTCTTACACCTTAAGTACTGCCTCATAAATTCCTGTACAAGCATGTAATTAATCTGTTTAATTTTCAAGAACATTTCTGTCTTCTCATTAAATGGCAATTTCCTGTATCAGAAATCTAATGTCCTCTTTAATGGGAGGATTATATTTCAAAACCAGAAAATTTTTTTTTTCTATGCTAAGTGTATTTTTGGGCTTAGAATTCAGGTAAAATACACAACTTGACTTTTTTACTCATTTCTTTGAAATTTTTACTTCAAGTTGTTTTCAAATTAGTACTTTGACATATTCATCACAAAATTACATACTACCCTTATTCCTTAAGCTGAAAGGAAAAAACCCATTATTAAGATTACAATGCCAAGCTTTCCGACACTAGGGCAAGGGAAAGATGGCATCTTGTCTAAATAGTTTATTCATAACTTGGCCCTTACTTCAATTGAAAGCATTAAAATATTGCCTGCAGTTGTATGAAAAAATCTGGTGTTTTGCCATATTTCATATCCAGGGTGGACCTTTTTTCTGTATTAATTAAAATCATGCAGTGAGGATGTTTAAATGATGGGTATTGTCTGTTAAATAACTTCAGACTCTACTGGGGTTTACAGGAAGAAACAGTGTTTTCTGTATTATGGCAGTTGCAGCTTGCCTTGGAGATATGGATTTGCCTCTTTCATCTACTGCAGGACAAGTTATCAAAATTGAACTTATCAAGATGGTCACTTGTTTCCATGTTGCTTTGTGTCTTGGGAAGATTCTGAACACTCGGAGCAGAAAGCCAGGGCAACAGGAGCTCAGCTGCTGGGCTTTGAGAACAAAAAGTGCTGCAGTGATGTCACAAACCTGATGTCCAAAGCAAATGTGTACAGACTTTTAGGTCTGTGCTTCAAGATGTTCTCACAGGTCATTTTGAAAGTGAATTATATTATGGCTTCAAGGATAATAATGTAGTAGTGATTGGGTAATTCTGTCTTCAGAAGAGTGTTTGAACCGTGCACAGTTAGAAATGGATACCCACTGGATGATGAGGACAAAATAAATGGTTGTTTATTAGAGAGAATCCTCCTCCAATGTGGCATGCAGTTGCTGTACAAACAAACAAAAAGTTAAAGCACATTGAATAAAACAAAAAAAAAAGGAAGAAAGTGTATGGACAGCTATATAATCATAGTGGAAATAGCTAAGATGGGAGTTCTCATTCTATGGTATGTGTATCATTAGTGGCATGAAAACTATTTCAAAATGGTCTTCAAATAAAATCTGAGCATCTGAGCAGAAGAATGTCTCCTTCATATGAGTTACTATTATTGCATTCCCACAGGAAACTGGAAGAAAGATCTGGAAGTGTGTGTAGGGACTGGTACATGCCACATTTCCACCATCATCACTAATCTGGTAAAATACAATTCTTTTTTCCTGAGCAGACTCAAATGGTTACTTCAGGAATAAAGGATAACCTGGTAAGTGATAGGTCACAATAGCTCAAGTAGAGTGTCGTGTTCCTTCTCCAACTCTTACTTAGCAGGGAAGATGAAGTTAAATGATACTGTCATTCTGGGAGTATCCTCAGGTGTGCTTCACAAGCTTTTCCCAATTAAACCTAGTGATAACAAACAGGAGTAATTTATTCTCTTGTGTAATTTTAAAGTAATTTGCTGACAGCTAAAGAATTATGAATATTAGATTTTATCCAATACATAAACTATAGCAGGCAGAGACTTTTCCCACTTACTACTCATCAAACCTGCCCTGACTCTTATCCCTAGCTTCCATTCTCATCTGGTAATAATTGCCTGGCATTCACAATTTGTGCTCCTTAGGCTTCTCACAGCTCCTTGATCAATGTGTCTGAGCTCTTTGTCCCAACTCCAGTTATCTCTGTTTCCTCTAGGCAGTCTCCTCATCCCACCTTCATCCCACCTTTCCCACCTTTGTCCAGTTCTCAGGTTTTGTCCACACACAAGGGCATTTCATGGCTGAGGTACTGCAGTGCCTTCATCTGCATTTTCTGTGAGCAAGTGTTTCAAAGGAAGTTCTTCTAGCTTTATAATTTAGCATAGCTGGGTTTTTTCCACAATTATGCTTGTTACACTTCTCTGTGTGAAACTTCAGAAGTTTCAGCTGCCATGGGGTTGCTGAATAGATACATACATTTTAAAAAGGTATTTAAGTGAGCAATTTATAACATCATACACTCTTTAGCTATGTACGTAAGTATGACTATGTAAACTAAAAATATAGATATAAGCCTAATCAACAGGTTAAAATATCCCAAAAATTAAAATTTCTTATATGGATTACACCCAGCTAATGGGTAAACTCATAATTAGACATGTTGCCTTTAAGTAGCCATTTAAGTAGGTTAATTAATATGTGGCCACGCATTTAAAAAGCAGATTTTAATTTAAAACCATATTTTAGATAATATTGCAATCCTATTTCACTTGAAATATTTATTAATCTGAACAATTATTCAAACAAGGACAAGTATACAACTTAATGGTTAAAGATATATAAATGTACAGAGATTTTTTTGATTAATACAATGTATCAGAATTAATAGTGTCAAGTGAGTACTAACCAATGTATAGTATTAAATGAGTAGAATTGTTCAGTATTGCCAGCAGTATGGGAGGTGACAAGTATAAGTTCAAAGACATTCTCGAATGACGAAGCAAATACGTATTAATCCTTCCTATTCAATATAATGTAAAAGTAAATAGATGGTTGTACATATTTGAATATATAGTCATAAATACATATGCATGTGTATTAATTTGAATCCAACAAATCAGTAGTATACAGTAATATGATTAATGCAGAACAATTTAAAAGCAATTTAATTGGGCAGTCTGTGTGAATGGATTTGCTTTTATACTGAAGTAATCTATGCATGGCCATTGACCAGCAGAATTACTAAAAATTCATTGTTATGGTTTCAAATCTAATACACTTAGGTAATAATCACTGGCTAATACAAGTAAGCAAGCTCTTCTGCTGTCTTCAAACACATACAAAAGTTCAAAATTGTGCAACATATATATTATATCTTGACAGAGTCCCAAGCTGCCTGTGAAGTTATTCAAGCACTTCAAATACTTTCTAGTACTTACAGATGTGTCTGAATGTTTCACTTTGGTGCTGTTTTTGAGAAAAAAATAAAAGGGAGTTAGGGAAACGTGGTTGAATATTTAGGAAAATATTCTGCTGCATAACTGAAGTGGCAGGAGATCCGTAAAACCAGTCCCCAGGAGTGCTGTGAGGTTTATCAGTCTGTAATTGAGGTGAAAACTTCCCCATGATTAAATCACTGTTTACATTCCACTTTTGGTATTCACATACAAACTGCAGTCTGTCAGCATACAGAAGTTTCCACAGTGGGTCCAGAAAGTAATGTGTTTGGTAAAGCCAGTTTGGTGCTGGGCAGGAAGGATAGTGTCCCCATGGTGTGAAATAATTCACAGCAAGGCAGTGCTTTACCTCTTTTTGGTGCCCTCTCTTTCGTGACCTTCGATGTTGCCTGAAGTCCCCATGAACAAAGTCATTTAAGTTTGATGGGTGAATACTCCAGTAGTTTCCTTTGCCATCCTCACATCTTCCCACCTTGATGAAACAATCATTTAGTGAAAGGTTGTGCCTTACACTGTTCCTCCAACCTCTACCTTTGTTCCTGTAAAAAGGAAAATTATCTTCAATATATTTGTAGATAGCAGCTAAATTCAGTTTATTTGTAGGGGAGGAAAGTATCGCCTTTGCAATCAATGCTATGTATGACAGAGG
The DNA here is from genome assembly GCA_013398615.1 of Brachypodius melanocephalos. NCBI lineage: Eukaryota > Metazoa > Chordata > Aves > Passeriformes > Pycnonotidae > Brachypodius > Brachypodius melanocephalos. Next base: position 3,447,332 of record VZSR01000262.1, on the reverse strand, counting down.
TGGTTTATCCAGAAATCTTCCTTCTTCCACAGTCACAGGAAGACCCTTCTTGGCATGTATGTGAGAGCTGGAAATTCGGGGTGGAAGCCCTTGAGCCAGTTTTCCTTCTTCCTCTTCTTCTTCTCCTACTGTGCAGATGTCTAGACTTCCTTCATTGTTTTCAGAAGAGTCTTCACTCATTATAGCAGCCTGAAACCCAGCATTTATTTTAAGCCTTCTGATATTTTACTGCAAGTAGCCAGTTGAATAATTGCTCCACTTAATATAACCAGCAGGAGAAAAGAAAGTTGGACTTCAAATGTGCTGCTCTCACATACCCAGATTTCTATTTTATACTCTGTTAAGTCAACATCCTTAACAACGAAAACCAAACTGCCTATATTTACAGAAGTCAAGGTGCAAGTCCTAGCTGAATGAAAAAAAATTCAAAATAATTATACTATGTTAAGTATGAAGATAAACAGACCATGACGTTAGACTCTCACTTCACTATAATCTGAGAAAACACCCTTCAGTGTTCCCCATTGAAACATAATGATTAATGAGAAATTTATGGTGCCTAGATAGAGTTGCGAAAGGATCAGACTCTCCAGTGATATGTAGAGCAAACTGAAACCAACATGTTGGTTCCTGTGTTCTACACTTAGTCAAACACGTTGTATTTAGTACAATAAACATTTGTTTTACCTGCTAATAGAAAGTACTGCGTGAAAGGAAACTACCTATCAAGTTTTAGAGTTGCAGTGTAGCTATTCTTGGTGAAACTGAATGAAAGAAAAAAAAAATCCCAACACAAATCCCTTTTATTCTTATTAACTCTCTGCTAGCAACTAGCTTTCAGGCTGAGTATGTGAGTGACCAGTTCTGCCACCTCAGGAAACTGCTTGAGGAAGCAATTACCACTCAGAGTCAGAGAGTTCTGTGCTCTGTCACCACTAAAGAACAAACTGTCACTTCAACTTTGCCTCCTGAGATCTGACACTGTTAAGGAAAAGAAAGTAATCTCATCTTGGAAAAGGTTGCCCTGAGAAGTTGTGCACACTCATTCCCCTCAAATGTTCAAGGCCGGTTTGGAGAGGTTTCTGAGCACCCTGGTCTAGTGGAAGACATCTCTGCCCATGACAGTTGGAACCTCAAACCTTTCCATGATTCGATGATTCTATGATGTCACAAGATTAGTCTAGGAAGGTTATTAAATATGTTGAAATATGTTTGAAGGCAAAATGAAACAACATGGTGGAAGCTTTGAAAGAGGATATGTCTTTTTTGGGTCAGTTTTGATGTTCAAAATATGTGTTAACAAATGAGTTCTGTGTTTTGAGGTACCAGCAATGGCATCGAAAATTTAACTTCACAAGGCTGAAGCTGATGCTGTTGTTCAGGTTCTTCACAAGGCTGAAGTTGATTCTGTTGTTCAGGTTCTTCTGGTGCTGTTGTTCAGGTTCTTTTGGGTTCTGAAAATAGCCCCTGACTGCTGCTTTCATATGTTAGTCCTGTCAAAGAGAAAGGGACATTAGGGTATCTATTAAAATGATCCCTTTCCTCCTGATCTTGAAGTTTATACCCTGATTGACCATCTTGATTGGGCTCTTGTAAGCCTTATCTCAGGGTTTCAAATTGACCAGCCAATGTTTCAGTTGGTAAATGTTTTTAGATGTTTTTAGATTAGAAAACAAGCCTGATATGGTCACATCTCTGTGCCAGAATAGAATTGCCCCTGCTTTCTTCCAAGATTTAATAGAACATTTTTCCAGTAATCATTGTGAATGGGATCTACCTGGTATTTTAACAGCCTTGGCTCTTCAAAAATCCTAGTGATGACATGATGAGCCATTTAACAGGTTTGGTTTTGGTCTCAGCAATCATTTCGTTTGAAGGCATTCATTTTACCTGCTATATCCCTACTAGAAATCATCTGCCTAGAACATCCTAAAGTTGCCATCATCTTGCTGTTACTGGTAGCTTTTCATAACCTTCTGATGACCAATTTACCCAGTTTTTTCTCCACCTCTCTTATTTGCAGCTGAATGGTTGCCAAGCCATAGCAGAAATTATTGAGATTATCTCCGAAATGTGTGATCTGGCACACTAGACTATTCAGTACAATCATGCCATTTCTGTTGTTTCAGCTTTAAGCAGGTTATACCTAAAGGGGTTCCTACAATAATAATATAAAAAACTTGATTTTAATTCAGAATACCAGATTCTCTATATTAGGTTATTTCTACTGAAGTCTGTGTTTTTATGAGACACTGCAGTTGAAGATGGAGAAGCAATGCTGCTCACTGTGACAAGGACTATGTGTTCCTTTCCCCATAGCTCCAAACACAGAATCAAACACAAGCTCTGCTATTTTAGTAGTGACTTTGTAAAGAATTGTATAGAAGGATAAGGCACAGAACCCAGATTTTGAGCGCCTACAAATATCCAAATTAAATTAAGGCTAAGAAAAACAATCTTATTAGAGTTTTCAATTTTAAAGAAAGGCTTTCAGAAATGAAGGAAACTGAAGTTACTAAAAGGAGCCAGTTGGAAGAATTAGAAATTTAAATGCGGTAAATGCCCCAAAATCAAATGCATGATACTTTTATTCAAATCTTATATAAGAAGAAAAATTGTATTGAGACGGCTCCATATCTGAACAGATGAACAGTTCTTTCAGTAAGTAAAGGAAGATCCTGCAGAGAATGAAAGACAAAAGGGTGAGCAAAAAATCCTACATTTGGAAGGGCTGCAAGTCCTGATCTACAAGATCACAATTTTTTTTTTCAGATATGCCACTAAGGAAAATAGTAATCTCATATTCCAGGGTGTCTTGCTTGTACCTTCTTCTTGAACATTATTTCTGGAGTTGGCTTTTATTTTTCTATGGGTCTCATCATTAAAAACGAAAATTCCTCTGTTTGCCCAAAACAAGTTTCCATCTGAAAAAGTAAGATAAATTTCCTGTTTTGTCCTTATTCTTTGTGGGAACCCTCTTGTCACTGTCTAAAATGTCTGCAAAGCTCTTACATTAGAGGAACAACCTTCACTTGCTCAATGTCCAGTTTTATCTGAAAAGAAGAATGAGAGACAGAGAAAGCATACTGTGTATTCTTCCTATGCAGACTTTTTCCAGTCCAGGGAAGCAGATTCCTCTTCAAATGTCTGCACACACCTTATTAAAGCATCATCTTTGTTGCCACATTCTCCTCAAAGCTGCTAAAACACTGCATGGTTAGAAATCTGAGATTTCCCACAAAGCACCATAAAAAGAGGGAGCTGGCTTTATCAGCCAGACTAGTTAAAGAGTTTATCCTGTAAATTTGTGAATAAATGATGTATTCTTGAAAAGATGAATGAGGATAAAAGAGCACTTGGGAATTCTCTTCCAGTAACGTAATCTGTTCTGAATTTTCACTGTACAAGGATTGTTTTTTTTCCTCTGCCCTTAATTTAGGTTAAAGAGAGTTTTTCAATGTCTTAGCTTTGACTGTATGAATCCAGGCTATCCCCTTACAATAATTCTAATGTTCCTTTTTTTTCTGTATATATATTTACAAAGCCTGCAATTTTTCTGCTTGGTACTGTGAAAAGAAGCACTTGTTTTAGGGAGTGGTCTGGTTTTTACTTTGGGTCACAGAGTAGACCAGTTGCAGTCATAGGACAAAGTTTTATTAAAAAGTCTGACAGTGCATACAACCTGTAACAAAGATCAGAAAACAATTGAGGGCAGCCTTTGTGAACTCAGCCTTTTTTACTAAAATTTAATTACATTCATATGGAATTTAGAAAGAAAATACTGTTTAAGTGTAATACTGTCTTTTCTTCCTTAGCTCTGCATACTTTCAGAATTAATTGCTGTTTCAAAACAACTCTCAAAATATGCCATCAATGTTTCTTTCTAAAGTATATAACCTTTAAAACATTTCTTTTACCTCTGGTTCAGCACTTTTGACCATACAAAAGTCAGCTAGAACAGTGTTCTCTGTTAGGTGAAAATGTATTTATGCCTTATCCTAATAGATTCATTTAATAGCAGTACAGAAAGTAATACATCTCATACTATTTGCTAAAGAAGTGCAGTTTTCCAGGGCATTGGGGAATACACTGTTAGCAAGCCAAGTGGAACCAGATTCTATACTGCTCATCTTTAGTCCGTGCTTAAGACATCATCGTTTTTCCACTTGATGCAAAGCTATAGCCTCTTTTCTTACAGTTAAGGCAAAGAAAGATCAACTGATCAGTGCTGATATTAGATATGACAAAAACATTTGACTGTAGGTTTTGTTGCTCTGTTGTGTGCTTAATTACATCCAAAGCCTGCTAATTCTGTAATGTTTTTTCCCCTCTAATGTTTACTATGCTGTTCAATAGAGAGACTAACCCATATAGAGCTGTCTTATTTTCTACACATTTTTAATTCTATCTGTTGTTTCCACTGTTACTTAAACAGTGTTTAAGGATACTTAGAAACTATTTGTCTTGATTCAGCATTTTGTTTTGATGTATTCAAAAGAATGAGGCTTCAGTAAAGAAGTCATTAAAATGTTCTAAAATGACCTGCTGCTGTTATACTTTGCAAGGAAATAGCTACTCTGTTGTCTGATTTAGGTATTTTAGGACACCATTTAAAAAGATTCAGAGAACAAATGATACTATTTTTTATTATATTATTTTCACAGTGTGAATGCAATCATTGTATGTATATGTGTGCTTGATTTGGTATAATCCTCTCTATATATTTTTGATAAAAATATGTGGATTTCTATGAAAAGTGTAACTCAGTGCAAACTGGTCAGACAAAAACTAAATTAAATGGAGAACAGAAATAAACCTCTTCCCCTCTGCGCTGAAGAAGATGAAGCTTGTAGATAGGACATTGTTTTCAACAAGAGTGTGGTCTCCCTCTGTTCCCAGTTGTGTTTGTTGGCCTCCCTCCTTATAACTGTTGGTATTTCTCTCTGGAGCAAAGGAAGAATCTTTTTCCTCTTTCATACTATTTCTCATACAACATTTGTCTGTTTCCTATATTAACTGCCCTTACTAAGTACATGCTCTTTGTCTAACTAGAGAATGGCACAAGACTGAAGACTTTGTTGACCAGTGGTAGCACTTAGACTAAACTAATAAACACACCTTTTCTGACCTTTTCTTCCCATCTCCAATGTTTATTTACACATGGGACAGAAGAAAAAGATTTGAACTGAGTGAATGGCAAGATGGATATAGAAGTACAGAATAATGTCCATTAATTAATGTCACTGACAGTAATTGATTTAGACAAAAATAGGTCTTTGAACATGTCTTTGTTTTCAGAACATTCTGCAACCTATCCTTCCTTCCTAAGCAGTCCTTGTCACAGCATGATGCAATGCAGTTATCTGTTTGTTACCTTGGGCATAATATCTAGTCTAATAGCTGCTGAAGCCTATGGAAACGTTCTCCCAAATGAATTAGTGCTGGACCAAGACAAATCATTGTTTGGTTTCAGCAAATCAGCTCAAGCTCTGTGCAGAGCCATAAGCAGGAGCAGGTAGACATGGTGCTTCTGGAATTGCACTGAGAAGGATTTTGGACTCTTCAGTGGGGAAGTTCTGGGGATGTCACTCCTTCCTTAGACAGTCATGAACATGACTAGATAGTGCTACTATCTGTAGTTAAACAAGTAGTTTTGAATGCTTTTGTAGCTGACTCTTACTAAAAAATACATCATTGTAAAGCACTAGCTCAAAGTCAGTAACATCCCTGGAGTGTAGGAGTTATGTAGTTTATGGTAAAAAGCTATTTTAAAAATCTCTTCTGATATTCCATTGTCTCCAAGTATGATTAGGGAATTAGGAATGTTTTTGCAATAGCAGGTGGGATGGCTATTGAAGGGTTTTAACAGAGCATTGGTAAGACCTGGAGATGTTGGTGGTGTGGTGGGGGATGCTTCATCAGAAAAGATGATTTGTGGTAAGATGCCATTTACCTTATTGTCTGGAAATAGACCCAGATCAGCTTTAAAGTTACCAGTGAAACTATAACAATCAGGGGAAGGATTCAAAGCATCCTGAATGAAGAATTAGGTTTCTAACCTGTACTGAAATCTGTTGATGATGCTACTTATGCTGTCCATTCCTGGCATGGTTAATTTCAAGATAGTCTTACTATATATCTTAACTTGTGCAGTACTATTAGATTACAGTGTAGGCTTACCCTTTAATATAGTCAAGGGAAATAGGAAACATTAAATGATGTGATGGAAAAAGGTGACATTTTGAGTTCAAGATCTTTGTTTTATAAAGACTGAATTTTTCCATGCATTGAGTGCCATAAAAGTGAAAGTCAAATGCAGTCTGAATAAGTTGATTGAAAAGCCACTGTTTCATTTCATCTCATGGGAAGATGTCCTGCACAAAATTTGAACACCCTTTAAGAAGTTTAGTGTCTTTCTTCCTCCTGTTTGTAGCTGTGTGAACAGGTTTGTGTTTCAGGGTTGGCTACTAAAGTTAATTCTCTCATTTGCTTTTCTCTCCATTTGGCTGGATGACGCTAAATGCAATTTAGCATGAGATGACTTCATAATCTAATTAATGGTGAGCTCAGCCATATTTACAATGGTACACTACAAGATCATTTCCAGGGTATTCACCTCAATGTTTTATTGTATTCCTGATTCATTGGAGTGGTGCTGGCCAGTCCTTAGATAGAAGAAGCTGGCATAGTCCTAGTATCTGGCTCACTGAGTCAGCATGGTATAAAGTTGGGGCAGAATGGGACATTGGATTTTATATCTAGAAATATTGCAAAAATGACCTTAAAATATATGTAGAAATATTTTAGCAATATGGAAATTATTTACATGATGAAGTATACATCCTAATCAGAGATGACTAACTCCTCATTAGTGCCATATGATGATTTTTTGTGCAACATAAGTTGATCATTTTAAAATAGCTCTGTGTAATTTAACTATGCAAAGAAGACAGATTTTAAATGCTGTTCTTCTTCTTAGCACATAGAGCCACATAAAATATAGAATACAATATTTGAAATGTGTCACAAAAGTTATAGCATCTAATACTGCCAGATGGAGAAAGGCCAACATAGCTCGCACACCACAGCGTCTATTAATAGACCTGACTCCCTTTTGCAATGTCAACTGTAACATTAATCCTTGTTTTAAGTCATAGTATCTCAAATAGCAGCTGCTACTAGTTGTACAGTTCTCTTTCAGTTTATATCAGACAGCCCAATGGAGTCTTTTGAAGCACCTAGTCAGGTTAACAGGGCTAACTTATTACAAGTCCCCACTGGAAGTGATTCCACTTCGGAGGAAGAAGATGTTAATATTGACATTAAACTTCGTTTCTCCCCACGTCCCCGAAGACGAAACTCTTCAACTTCAGAGGAAGAAGAGGCAGATGCTCCCACCCACATCTCAAGAAAAGTTTCATTTGCTGATGCATTTGGGTTTGATCTTGTGTCTGTAAAAGAGTTCGACATCTGGGATTTTCCAAATACAGGACAAGAAAATTACATTGAAGATGAAGTTTTCCCTCAGGATGAATATTTTTTCTCCCAGCAGTTTACATTACCTGCTTCTCAAGAAGAACTTTTACAAAAAGTGCGAGAGCAGAAAGTAGTGTTGGAGTCAGTCGTGCTGCTGCCTGGGATTACCTGTATGAATGGCATTATACGAGTCCTCAATGTATCCTTTGAAAAACAGGTGTATGTTCGTACAACTTTGAACAACTGGCTCAGTTATTATGACATCCTCGCAGAGTTCATGCCTAATTCTTGTGGCAGTGAAATGGATCAGTTTTGCTTTAAGATTTCTTTGGTGCCTCCTTTCCAGAAAGATGGAACTAAGGTGGAATTCTGTATACGCTACGAGACATCAGTTGGTACCTTCTGGGCAAACAATGACGACAAAAATTACACACTGATTTGTCACAAGAAAGAAACTGTGCCCAAGGCGGATGATAAACTCCAGAATAAGGTTACAGATAGGTGTCTTAAAGGCTGCTTAAAGACAACACAAAGCAGGTGAGGTTACACCTTAATTTTTGCTAATTTAGAATATAGCTGGCTAATTCTGACTTTCTATGTATGCTTACTCAAGTCAAGACTGCCCATGTTATTTTCTTCTATTTTAACTTTTTTTCTAAATGAAAAATTAGACCAAGACTTGTTTTCAATAAAGTGTTTGTATATATCAGCCAGTGGGTTTCTGCATACAGATTAGTTGGGATCATAATTTTATGAATGCCATTCATTTGAAAAGCAGTGTGAGGGTCTATAAACCCTCTATGCACTGTGTACCAATTCTGATCTCTGTAGGACATAAACTGAGCTGACATCAATGGAATCTTTGTTCCAGACTAAGGTAGATGTACAGTTAAAATAATTTGCATCCACTTCCTTTGTAAGTCAACAAAAATTTAAAAGCAAAACAAAACCTGGGTTTTCACACAATTTATTTAATGGTTCTTTCTTTACTTTCAATTATTAAATCAGAAATGGCACTGGTGGTTCATGAAGCTGAAGTGGACAACTTAGGGAAGAATCCAGCAATTCAAATAGCTGGTACAAACTTATCTGCAAGTGGCTGGGCTATTCTGCAAGTTGTATGTTAGGGCTACAATTCCTTTTCCCTGCCACTGGTTCATGCGTCTGTTTCACAAATCGTGAAATGAAGTATGTTTTATAAGACAGAATTGGTAATATATTAAAGAAAAAAGATATAAAATTTATCTTCTGTATACTGTTCTAATTAAATATAGACAAGTAATAGGTTAATTATAAAGTGGCAGTTGTTAACTTATACTTTAATCACATATAAAGAGAGACAATTAGAAAGAGTAACTTCTGTTTTCCTACTGTTTTTAACTATCTTCTTTCTGTTAGCAAAAAAAATGCTGCATGCAAAATATCTAATTCTCAATTATTTTCCTCCCTAAATTTACTATAAATCAGTTGGACTCCTGCAGAATTAAATCTGTACTTTACTTGTAATGTTCTTTGCAATATTTGTATGCCGGAACTAAGTTAATGCTGAGTTTTTGAATTTATGTTGGGGTTTTAGTTCCTACATTCTTTCCAAATAAGACAGTGCTGTTTGATTTTGCTGGTGCTTTTCCACTGGAGTAAAGTGCTAGTGAAGGGGGAACAGAACTGTAGCAGTGATGGGAACTTAAGGAAGAGGGAGAGAGCCTTCCTCCTCTGTGCAGAGCCTTCGTTACCAAAACCAGACTTGCTGTGCTGGGCACTTCTGCCAGCCCTAACCACACATTAGCCATGTGGGGAGAGGTGCATGGATGGCTTAGTGCTTGTATCAACACCACAGGGCAGGAGCCACCCCAAGGCTGGTTCAGAGCCAGTCCACAAAGCTGTCCTGACAAGTGTCCCTTGGGCCACCTCCTGAACCCTCATGATGATACTTCCATGAAGGAAAATCCCAGTATGTCAGAGCAAGGGGAACGATGCTTTTACGTGTCCTGTGGTCAATTCCTGACATTTGTGTTCGGCTTCATATATAATTTCTGTGTTTCAAGGAGTGCCACATGATCCATTCTGGATAAGTAAGGTAGCCTGAGATACCTTGCAGAAGGGCTGTGATATCAAACACCATAGGCATGTGCAGGCAGTATGACTCCAGCCTGAGCTGAGGTAGCTCACGAGGAGCAGATGATGAACATGGAGATCTGAGTCTCAGTTTAGTGAGCCCTGGGCTTCCAGATGGTTTCAGGAGTAACCTGAAAATGTAGGTACCGTTAAGTACCATAACCTGAAAACTTAGGCATCTAAGGTCAAATGACTCCCATGTGTTTAATTCCCTAAAGTTTCTCATGATATGTATAGTGCTAGCAAAAGTTTTAGAAGCCTTCCTTCTGGGGGATACTCTTTTACATGGATATACTAAATGATTTATGTATAAGTCAGACACAGAGAGCTGTTTTAAAAAATGGGAAAGGAGATAATGGATCTGCTTCCCAATACAAAATTACTTTGTTTCTAATCAGACTATAAAGTTGCCTCCCTCTGTGTCAGACTGAGGAGGAATGCATATGTGTGCATGTGGTTATATATACATGCATATGTATGTATGTGTGTATACATTTATATGTATATTTGTTCATATAGACACATATAAACAGGTATGTTTAAATTTTTTTAAACCAAAGTGGTCAGATTCTCGTGTACATTAGGATCTACTACACATTTCTGCCAAACAGTTAAGAAGCAGGCACTTTCAAGACTCTCTTTAGTGGCAGAAAAATGTACAGAGACCTTAAAATAAATGCAAAAATGAGCTGAAAGTATCTTTGGAATATTGTTACAGTAGTCACCAAGGCTTCTGAAAGACAGTTCTGGCAGTATGTAATCCTGGACTAATTTTATGCTACAGGACTTGTTTGATTTCACAAGAGTCACAGATTTGCCAGTGTAAATGAGGTCAGCATCGAGGCCTTTTGTTTCAAAATAACTAAGATGCCAACTTCCATTGCTCACTTGTTTTTCAAAGTGTCTTTGTACATGTTGTCACTTTGAGTGAGGAGGAACACCCTGCAGACATCTGCAAAAGTACCTCATTATTCTCCTTCAGACCCTCATTAAAACTCCTTTGCTTTGATATCCCAAAAAAAGCCCAAGAAAAACAAACCCCCCAAAAGTGGCAAAGTGAGGCTGCTGACGTGCTGTTACTCCTTCATCTTGCAGTCAGCAGTGCTGCCCTTTTACCAGCTCTCCAGCCTGTCTCTCTCTCCTCTCACTTTTAGCTTGGATAATAAACTCTGCAGCGTTTATATGTGCTATGCTGGGTGGTTACAGAACATTTAGCAAAGTGGGGGGGTTCCTCAAATACAACTGGCTTGTCCTTGGAGTCGCAGCATTGCAAATAAATAGAAGTAAAAGCAATTTTATCTGTGATTCTCACAATAAAGTGACAGGTAGGGACTACTGCTATCCATACCCATGAGTTGGATATCTTAAATTAAAGATTTCTTTATAGCAATCTGAAGAGAAGGATAATTTTAAAGGACAGTCATTTGGGCCTCTTTTTAAAATTTATAAACTTGTAATAACATTTTTAGTTTCTTTTTAACTCTTGGCTCAGAGATATTTATACTTTTTTTCTTAAAATGTGCAATTTATCTCTGCAGTTAAAAACATAAGACATGAAAGGATCACGGTTTTTACGCAGAGAGTCTGATCCACTGCAGGGGATACTTGTGTGGCTCATTAAATGTCATTAGAAAGGATTAGTTGTGTTAGTTAAATGAAAGGAATAATATTCACTTTCAGAGGAAGTTACTGGGGAAAGACAATAATACGACTATTTCAAGTTATGCTTAAGAACATGATCCAGGACTAAGATGAGTGAATGAGGGCAATAGGCTGATTTCTGACACCATCATTAAGAAATAAATTTTTTAAAAATGAACTTAACCCTCAAAAGTTGCCCCTGAAAAAAATTATAGTAAACAGCAAAACTGCATCAGATAATTAATGCTGAAAACTGTCTATATTTGGACATTTGGAACCACATCACTCAAAAGTCTACCTCCTCATTTTCTATTTCATTTGCTTTGCATCCACGTGTAAGTATGAACAGACAGTCTTCTCTTAAAGTTTCATAAAGTATTTGGTTCTAGCTGTGTTTTAACAACCTAAAATTACTTCCCCATAAACTCTAACAATTTTTGTGGTTTTCAGAAGTACTCAAGAAATGCACAGGGACAAAATACAGTTTGGGTAAATAATGTTCAAATTAATTAATTTATGCTTGGGTCTATATGAAAGTGTTTGCTTAACTTGTGCATAGTTGTAAATATACTTCAGGAGAAAAATTGACTCCTAAAATATTAAGGCTCCCTGGAAATGAAAGGGCTTCTATCAATAAACAGGCCTAATTTCCATCCTATTTATATAAATATATACACACTAAAATTTTTATTTATATATATATATAAAGGTCAGAAAAATATAAATTAATTGCATCAGTTCCACTCTCTTTTTTTTGACTCTCATGCTTTTGGGATATGGATAATGATTCTGAATATGAACTCTTCCCAGTCCTCAGATTTAGACCACATGGTTGCATTGTGGACACCAGGCTCCTGCACTGGTCTGATGAGACAGGAACTGGCTGGGTGTTGCAGGAGGCAGACTCCTGCAGATCATGCTGAAAGGTGCAGAGATAGAGTTGTGGAAGAACTACATCCCATTTCTGTGCTTGGCCTTGGTTTGCCATCTGTCAAGAGCAAAAGCAACAGCACCAGAAAAATGGCTGATAAGCATGAGAACTGTTCTACAGAAGGGTAGCATGGGTTTGGACTCCTGTCCTCTGGCAAGGAAGGGGAAGGCTAGTATTTTTTGTCACACCTGTTAGAGTTATCCTCCTTTAGCTCTCTGAGCTCACAAATATATCACTCTGAACTGATCCAAAAGTGTATCACTGTGATCCACCTGATATTGATCCCATTTTTTTTTCTTGTGTGATTGTTAAACTGTACATTTTTTGAGTTATAGTGCATCAATTCCCTTCCTTCCATGATGCCACTTTAAAACACAGCACAGAATAGAGCAATGGCTCTTACAAGAGCTGCTCTACGTGCAATGCACAATGAGAAAGAAGAGATTAAAATCCATGTCTGTGAGCTGCCAATGCCAAATTTGACAGCATATACACTGAATGGTCTCTAAGCAATTGTCAGTCAGAAAATTTCTTCTGTGCATGGGTACCTTTTCTTCTTCAGCTGCTCATCATCTGCTTTCTGATGGGAGGCAAAGGAAGTAAAAGTTGTTGAAGATGCACCTTGGCAGGATTGCAGTCTGCTCAGTCAGTCTTCCCAGGCAGATGGCAGACCAGTGCCTAGGCTGTGCTGAGAAACACAGTTTTACTTCAGCTCCTCTTGGCCTTTCCCACAAGCTCATGATGTGATTAAAAAAAAACAAACCACCCAACAAATCAAAGGCTTCTGACAAGATGTTTGGAAATAGTTTGTCATGCACTTTGCTATGAGGAACAACTGTAGCATTCCCATCTGGTCCATTTAAAATATGGCATTTAAATTATATTTCCTTTTAATCCTTGTTCTTTTGATTGTCTGTCATCAATCAGGAAGGGAAAAGAAGTGCAAGGAAAGGTGTTAAAACACATATCTTCTTTGTGTACCTCTATTTAATCTCAGGGTTGTTTCTGGCATTTTAAGTCATGAGTTACATCTTGATCAGCCTACAGATATGGGATTTGACTAAAGTTTATTGCTATTAATAGGAAGTGACTGCAGTCACTCTTTTTTACCAGGAGAGCAGCTGCTAGAGAAGCTATCCATTCACAGGGAGCCAGCTCAGAGGAACACTCCTCTCTCTGTGTTTAATGTGACTTAGTATTCCCAGACCTTTTGCCTCCTGGTCATTGCCAGTCTTTCTCAGTTGTAGAATCAGGTAAGACTGGCATCAAAATAAGACTTTTCCAAGTACTTGAAGACCGTGGTTATCAGGGACACAGGGTAGTTATTTAAGGTGCTCTAAAATATATTACTCAGACAAGTGGGATAAAAGCAAGCTGTGGAACTTACTTTGACTCAGCATTAGGAGTGCTCTTAACAGCAACTCTAGGGTTATCTTTTGAGGAAACTGCTGCATCCTTACTCTCCAAAGCAATTTAAAATAAGCTAAGATAAACCACTTGAAAAATATTCTATAGAGAACAATCCTACTTGGCCAGAAACTACGTTCAATGGTTTATTCTGTCTGTTTAATCATAATATTTCAAAATCTGGGCATGCCTACTATTTGAAAGAAGAAACTTATTAAACACCCTAAAGATAGATATTTAGGTTAATGGCTTAAGTCTTTGAATGCTGTCACAGAAATGTTAAAGAGATGGAAGATGTGGATGAGAATGGCGTGCACAGACAAATAGACAAATTCTTCCTATACTTATGCTCTCCTAATTGGAGAGTACCTGAAAGCTGAAAACCTGTCACATTATTGCTTTTGGTGGTTGTAAACTGTACCACCCATCTGCCATCCATTTGTTGCACCAGAAATACTAAAAGAAGCACCTAAAATTTAAGGGAACAACACATGAAAATAACATGTTGCTGTACTGGCAATCCTAGCACAGTATTTACACTGGAATTTCTTAGTATCAGCGATTTCTCACTCATTTCCATTAGAAACTGCTCTCACCAATGCTACAGAACAGAAATTTGTATTCTATTGTGTGGGAAATATTGGTTGCTACAAAGCTTCTTCAGTTGTTTGCATGAAATCATATACAGCAATTGCTCTGTAATCTGGGTGTCATTTCTCAGCCATGATAAGTACTTGTATTATACATGCATTGCTTGGCTTTACTCGTGTACGATTTTTTTTTTCAGTTACTACAATTTCATCAACTTATTTAAATATGCCAATACTGTAACACTCTTATGACTGACTCATAGAACTTTTTAATTCAGCAGCTGGCTTGTTCCTGCAATAGGCACGATAAATAATTTAATGAACATTAGGAGTCTCACTGAACTTTGTAGAATTCTTCATGTGTAAAACTATCCTTGAATGTTAATATTTACAGGACCAGATGCTCTTTCAGATTGCTGGTTAAGGACCTTTGGAAAAATAGAAGTACATTGCTAAATGAACTCCTGTATGTTCAATGATTCTTTTGTTTAGGAAGATATCTATTTTGCAAATTGAGCCAGGCTGTAAATGACATTTTCAATACTATCTCCTGTCCACCATTCAGGTACTGTAGTTCATAAATGTTCAGTTGGAGAAAAAAATTGTTCCATTACATTCACGTTGACTTTGCTAAATGTTAGTCTTGAAAAGATGTTTAAAGTTAGTGCAACATTAGCTGAGGGCACTGGAGTCATGTTTAATCATTGCAATGGCTACCAGTGTCATTTGAGCTGTTTATTCTGATTATGAACTTTAAGTTGTGATCCAGTCCCAGCACCACAACTCTGAAAATGAAGCAAATTGTAGCAATGAAATTGAAGCAGCAGTGTAGGTCCAGAGAACCAATTGCCCATGGTATTTTTAATATAAAATGTGGAGTATCTTCTCACTACAAAAGGTGGAAAAAAGTGTTCCAAACAAATACTTTGAAAGTTAAATGAAGTCTCTGCTTTAGGGCAAAGGACAGGGTAAGACCTTTTAAACACCAGGGAAGAATGTTAGAAGTGGCTACTTGATACCTAGACCTTCAGTGACATACACAAGAAGTATTAGTTGACATGCCAAAGCATAATAGGGGGCTTGGTTTGCTGAATGTCTTTCCACTCTCCTCCTGATATGTGAAACCAGCTGATGCCCTACCACTAAACCTGAAGATTTATTACTGCTGGTTACTTACTGTAGTCCTAAAGGGCACTGGGCTACACAATTGAATGTGAACCAGGCAAAACTGGCAGGTTTTTCTTACCTTGCACTTAGGTGCACCAAGTGGATTGGCATTTACATTGTGTTTTGATGCACAATTGTTGTTCCTGCAATTAACATTTATAGATGCTGGGTGATAAATATGCCAGGCTGAAACATTTCATGTTTTGGTAGAGGGGTGGGGAGTTTGTCAGTCTCCGCAGCTACCCTAGTAAATCTGAACCAGTGTCTCCTACGTTTTTTCCATGTCTTCTTGATAGAAATATTGATACCTATCACACAGCTGCCTTCTTGCTGTGTGGTAGTAAGCATGTGAAAAATTAAAATAAAGGTAAGAAATGTCTCTTGTAATGACAACACCTGGGATTTTCATCCTATTGGGGTGATCCTACTGAATTTACAATTGCTTTGTAAAGATCAAGATCACAGTTGCCCTCTCTTTGGAGCAACTGTCCAAGGGGGTTTTTTGTGGTCACCATTTTTGTTCTCCTCTCCAGGAGTGGTATCTGTGTCTTAGTGTCACCTGACTGCCATCTATCTCTCTACAGTCTATCTAGGGCACTTACCACCTTCTTGTATACGTGCCTCAGCACACTGCAGGCAGCCTCTCGGAAAAGACTTCCTTCTGACACGCCAGGAAGACACTGCTCCTTCTCTATTTTTCCCATGTGAGATTCAGAAAATGACCAGAGGCAACACAGGTTAATCTTTTTCTCCTCTCAGATTTATCCAAAATAGACACATCTTGAAAGTTTCTCTCCTCCAATATTTCAAGGCAGTGGGAAAAAGAAGCAAGAGAAGAACAAAGGGACAATACCCCCAGTTGCTTTCTACAAAACCATTTTCATATTTGATCATGTCTCTTCCAGACAAAATAGTGACCTGTGAAGCATATCCTCTGACATTAGGCCAAGCCTAGCCCTCAGAAAACCTGACTACTCCCTCACCTTTTCCTCTTTTTCGACAGCTTGGCCCTGGAGATAGATATCCAAATAGAAAAGTCCTGCATTACTAATTCACATTGAATCTCTCAGCAGACTTTCTAACACTGCCCTGGAGAATTTTTTGAAGGAGGTTCTCTGTTTACGAAATACTTAGGCCATTCTGTGAAAGGACTAAATGAATTTTCTGACCAATGTGCATATAAAAGAGCTGTGTAACACTTCCGAACTGCTTCAACATTGCTACATGGATATCACAAAAGGGTGTAGCAATCCTGACAGAGCTATGAAAGGATTAGAAAAAAAGTGGCAGTGCTCCTTCCACATATAATTTGAGGTATAGCTGACTTATTATGAGATGGGCTCTTCTGCAGTCTTCATACATATAGTAATGAGATTTGGGGACAGACAGTGCTACATTAAAGGTTTGAGCCTGGCACCAAACTGGTGTTGGGCTCCTCGTTCAGACTGGATGGCACTAAAATATTCAAATGGACAGGTATACATCTATATTAAAAAAAAAATCTATGTATGTTTTTCTATTAAAACTCAAGGTCTTTTTTAATGAGCTAGAAAATAAAGACTAATTTCTTGGGACTTTGTTTGCTTTGAGGCAATGATTATTCTCATCCCAAGTCAAGCCAATGCATTTTGTTCTGTGCCACCCATGTCCCTGCTTCAATCATAAACTAAGACTGAAAAATGAAAATATTAGTAATTGGAAAATATAATCCCCTGGATAACACCAATCCAATAATCTTAATAAAAATAGATTTATTACAAACATTGTCTAAATCCTACTGGGAATTATCTTTGCAGAAAAAATGCTTAATTCTCTTACAGCTGCTCTCTTGATCAATTGTCCCCCTTGATACTATTAATCATAATACCATATATTGCTTATTCTGAGCATCTTTTTCAACTTCACTTTCCAAACTTCTTTTCTAATGCCTCCTTGTGTAGAAGTTACTGACAGTCCTTAATTGTCCTTTTTCAGGCTCACCTTCCCTCCTCTTCTGGTAACAGCCCCTTTTCTTAGATGAGAAGACAAAAACTAAGTGGTATTTCCTCAAGGTGAAGAAATACCAGAGGTTAATACTGCTTTCCTTAAATTTCAAACATTTAAGTAGAGATTCTTTGTGGCTCTGTTTTCATTCAAAATGCCTGTGAAGTTTGCTTGGCTGAATCTCCTGGAAGTGAGGTCTTCTGTTCCCAGGGTGGTTTCCAAAGGTCAGCCACAGTGCCAGCCTCCTTTGCCATGCCAGCCAGCAAATGCCCTCACCTACTGCTGGAATAATGAGTGCACCACACCCTCTCCTGCCTCTGTCCTCTGCTTCCTGACTATCAACAAGGCAGCTAATTAGCGTCAGTACCATTTGTTGGGTGACACCTATTGGGTGACACCTAAGAACTAGGTTGAGCCTCTCTAACACTACTGGTAGTTGAAGGTCATATAAGAAAATCAGTCTTGCCTAGATTCATAATCAGGGCTCCTATTTTACATACAGTTTCATTTTAATAGGATCAGTTATAGTGGCAGTATTTTAAAATATCACTGTTATTTCTGCTTAGTGTTCACACAGCTCTTCATTTATAGATGTTGATGTCTGCAGTTTTTACTTCTGAATCTTTTCCTTTGTGATCTCAATCAATTTTGAATCTAACATAATTTTAAATTATTATTTCCTTCATTGTTTACATTAAATTATTTTTCTGTTGTGCTTCTATTTTTTAAATACCTTCTGAAAGTAAGTACTTGGAAAAACAGAAGGCCATGACACTGCCACGCATGACATATAATAACAGTGTTATGGTTCAGGCATGTATAATGACATCTCTACAAGGAGGGATCATTTGAAGCCAAAATGATTTCAGGTGGGAATTGGACATATTTCAGAAGTCAAAATTCAAGAGTGTCCATTAGGAGCACAGAAGTGAGGAATGGTGCTGGCTGAGCTTCAGTTGTCTTCTGTTTTGTTGTCAACATGGACAGCAATTCTCCACGTCGCGCTCACACTGCTCTGTGCAGGCTTGGTCTAATTAGTGTGGCTCCTGGCTTCTGCTGTATTTAAGGTCTCTTTCCCAGGACTCTGCCTTGAGTTTTGGAAAGAGGCAGTTATTTCAACCTGAGGATGCAGCCCAGGCTGTGCCCAGGCACACGGCTCTACCACCTCCCCAGCTCTGCTGCCCAACACCTCCCTGAACTTCAGTGCAGCTCCATCAAATTCCAACACAGCTCTGACACTCCTACCTCATATAAAGATCATCCTTTTATAGCACTATGTAAAAGCCTGAAAACGACCTAGAGCATTTCCCTGAAAAGTGTTTTAGATGAATACTCCATTTCCTTGCAGCTTGCTTTCAGAGCCACTTTAGAGCTTTTTCCAGCTTCCAGTGATTAATGAGTTTGATAGTTCAGAACTCACACAGGCTGCTCACACTGACTGCCCTTTGCCGGTTGCTATCTTTGCTCTGCTGCTCAGTTTATCTTCTCCTCTAAGCACTGGGAAGACCCTTCCCTACTCTGATTTTTTGTGCCCATACCTCTGTCTTTTTGGACAGCCATAGTTCTGTGTCCAGTTGTTTAGTGCTCTCCCTAGCGTCTAATATTAGAATTTTATTTAATTTTCTTTTATTCCTATGTCTTGTCTTAAAAAAAAACCCAAAGTACTGTTAATATTCTCAGGCAGTAATGTCAATTTTCTTGAATTTTCTTTATATATACCACAGTTTACTACAACATGTCTTCCTGCATGGTACACATCTTTATTTTATGCACCCTAATCTTCACACACTCCAAGTCTGGTTTGGATTATTGAAATTCTTTAGCAATCATAACAATAACCCTTTTCTGTATTTAGATGATTTCTAAGAAAAAAAACCCATATTCCCTTAGTTTCTGGCAAATTCCTATCAATACCTTTACATACAAGTTGCTATAAAGATTAGCTATTCTTATCTAATTGTTTCTTGGAGTTTAAGACTGTCTCAGCAGGAGTTGCTGAGGGATGAAACTTCTAATGATGATTTAAAGCAGTGAAGTGTGTAGGCTGAAACTGAAATAATTATTGCTGTAACCCTCTAAGCACTCCACGTTCCTCAAGAGAAAATACTTTGTTCAGAACAGACCCTGAACAACAAAATGTGAAAAAAGTAAAATAATAAAAAACTCCTCCAACCCTTGAAGCAGGATGATAATTTAGAAATAGAATTGGTATAATGTGAAGATGTTCTCAACAACTGCTCACAAATGCATCAGACATCACAATTAAAAGGAAATAATAATTATGGCCCCATTCTAAAGTATGGAATATTCTATTCCATTCAATAAGTCATGAACACTTTAAAACCATCAGTGTAATCTACAAACCTATATTTACAACATTAAACTGGATGTTCTGCCTTTTCAATAACTGTCATCTCATCTCTATTATTTTCACCTCAGACTCTAATTGTTTCTTTTATAGGAGCTAACCTACCAGTGTCCTTGGCAGTACAGTTTATGGCTCATGCATTTACTGTAATTGTTTGGGCAATTTGCCACACAGTATAACAATCTTCACATCACAATCAGTTTTTATAATAAACAGCATTAGTTGTGAAAAATACAAGTGATGCATGATTCTTATGGTTGATAAAGGGCACTGAAGATGCCCTTTAGAAAAAGAAAGGCTCGAGCCTTGAACTACTTGAGAAAAATACTGATGTCACAATAGAGCTAATTAATTTGATGGTACAAACAAGAGAGGGAAAGGGCCTTGCATTCATTAGTGTCAATTCCAAATGAGAGCATACTGTTCATAAAAATAATATTCTGCCTTCATTTAGACAAAATGTGCAGGTAAACAAATAAGAAGCACCAGGTCTGGCAATAACAGTGATTTTGCTCCTTAGCTTTATCAAGGCTCTTTCTTTTCTATAGACACAGGGTAGATACAACTTACAGGTAGAACTCTGGAGGAGGTCAGATCCTACTGCCCACCAGCTGGTTTGCTCCAGTGAGGGCAGCACTGCCAGACACTGCTGGGCACTAGAGCCTGTGCTCCTGGGAAGCTGAACATGCACTTTATGGATTCTCTCCATCACACACAGGTGGTGGCACATAAATGTGTCTCACTGCATGCATCCCTGCTGCAGATGTTTTGTGGCCTCCCACTTTTCAGGAGTCCTGTAACAGTAGGTCAAGTGGTGAGGCTATTGGACACACCTCCAGCTGGCAGTCTTCCATGTTAGAAATTTTCCAGAGGAGAAATAACATATTTGCCCTCTTATGCCAGTGCATTGGCAGGTAACTCTCAGCTTCCTTGTCATCTCCACACCACACCATGGTGTTGCAGCACAGCCAGGCAAAGCCCCAGGAAGCACAAAGGTGGCTTCAAGCCAGGGCTATACCTCCTCTTCCTGAGCTCAGCTGGGAATTCCCTGGCAGCACCAGGGCTTGAGACTAACAACTGCATGTGATAATAAATTGTGGAATGGTTGTATTCTTAAACTGTAACTTCAAATTCTGAGAACACAGATATCAATTTAAATCAGCAGGGAGACTTGTCCCTGTAGTGAGTTTTGAACCGAGCAATATGGAGGCAAAGAATGAGTTTGTCTTTACTCATTAAATATTTAATTCATACATTCAGTGAGATATAGTTCATATATTCAGTCAGTGAGATAGAGTAAAATTAACTATGGAGACATCATCACAAAAGAACTCAAAGTCTACACTTTGACGGTCCCCATCAGGATCCTTGGTGGCTCCTGAAATGGAATGACGCTTATGTTTTGCTTTATGACTTGCTTTTGGGGTGTTTGTTTTTAATAGTACCAAGGTTAATTCCCTTCTTGCATTTTTGTTTCGGTGTGAATTGGTTTCAGAAATATTTTCTCCCCTGTCGAACTGGTATTTTAGGACCAATAAAAGTAAAGCAATATTTTAAAGCAAGCCAACCATTATGGGAGTTACGTTAGTAAAAAAATCTTGAATTATTATTCTTCTGAGTCTTACAAACAATTGAATAGAACTTTAAAGCTCTGCTTAGAACTTTACACATACAAAATCTTTCTTAATCCTTTCCAAAATTTCTTCTTCCTGAGAAATTCATTCTTGTTGCATGCTTGTGAATTTTGAATGATATTGCATACAATACTACTGAATTTTACTACTGAATTTTTTTTACAGAATTACATGTGGAAAACCCTTTCTCTAGATTTTCATCCAGGTCTTCAAGACATCTTACAGGCTTTCTGCTTTTAATGTGTACATAAACATTTTAAAATAATTTTTGTTTTTGCTTGTTTAAATGCACGTATTTCCTTCTCTACTTCCTTCTGAAATTACATCTGCCACTAATGATACAAAAATAACCAAACTAAGCTGCCTGCCCTTCCCTCCCCATATTCCCTTTCCCCAGTCTGTGGGGTTACAGTTCTGTGCAGGATTGCCTGTTTGGCTCCAGTGACAGCTCAAACATGAGTACTTAACTGCTCTAATTTACTTTTTGCTCTTCTGCTTCTCAGTAAAACACTGCTGACACATGTAACTACTTCATTTCAGGGATCTCACACGTTGTTTACATCCCAGTGGCATCATTCTCCAGCAAGGCTGGCTATTTTTAGCACTAGATCCAAAAGCACTAGTTATATTGGAGGCTGCTGCTGTATGAGGCTACTCTCAGGCTTAGAAATCTGTCCTGAAATTAAACTATGGTTTGGTTAGCAACTTCGGTCTTGCCAGCTCTTTGCATGAGGACATTTTAACTTCACCTCAACTTCAACTTCAATACATTAAATTCTACCTTCAGAGTAGAATTTTGATTTGTTTTGATTTTGAATCTACCATAAAAATCAGAAGCATTAAAGAATCCACAAAACCTAAGACTATTTTAAAATAAAATAGTATTAAAAACTTTTTTCCCTTTTACATATTTTAACTAAATATTTGAGAAATACATTCTTTGAATACTTTAACAACCTCATACCTCTCTGAATTTCAGACTAAATAATACTATCTCACATTTTCTTTTAAATATGAGATAGTATAAAATTGATCAGGTTGCATTAATTTAGGAGCTTTTCAGGTACATTTTCACCTCTCCATACTCTGTAATCCAACAATTTTAGCCTTTTTTTCACTGTTTTAAAAATAAATACCATATGATTTAGATAGTAAGATCTAGCATAAGTGGATACAGCACAGAACAAAGCGAGTTACACAAACATGCAGACACAACTTTAAGCAAATATTGGTGTTAATTAAAATCATGACAAGCTATGATAAACCCCACCCATTGTGAAGTTGTTGGTTACTCCTGGCTATAGTCCCAAATCTATTTCAGGCCAGACCAAAGCACCTCCTGTTCCACAGTGAAAACGCCTGCAAGCGTGGCTCTCAGGGCATATAGCTGCACAGGAGCATTTGAAATAGGGCTGGATTGTGACTATGGGGTCATGAAGTCTTATTCCCTTGGGGAATGTGTTGCATAATCTTGTTCACAAAAATATATTCATGTTTCCATACTGAGACCTTCTCAGTTTCCTGTGTCTGATACTTGCACTGATAAACTACAGGATATACTTTTCTAATGCTTACAGATCTTCTTTTAAGTTTTTACAACAAATATATTTGTTAACTCCTTATATTAATGCATGAACAGTCTTGCTGCTTTTTTTGTCTTTTGAGTATTTACCCATTTGCTATATCAATAGAGGTCATTTCTTCCTTTTCTCAGACTTTATTTTATTATGCTGAAATAGAACTACTCAATCTGTCTCCTTGGTTAATATAGATTTTTCATCCTACCAGTCTTGCTCTAGTCTTCTTCTGAACATGTTTCAGTTTGAATCAATCTTTCTTGGATATTGTAGACAGAAGTTCTAAAGGAGATCTTATTAGTGCCTGGTGGCACAACATGAATATTTCTTGGAAATCTTTCATAATCAGGACTATCTTCCCTGAGACTTTACTGCTGAACTTGGTTTCTCTTTATATCACAGTGTCCATCTCATCTCATACCAGTGGCTTGGAAATGGTTTCTGGTAAAAAAACCCTACGATTTTTCTTGTTCACCTGTTTCTTCTAGCTTCTGAGGCCTAATTTTGTGGCAGAAACTCTTTCTAGTCCCTAAATGTATAACCTGACACTATATAATTTTGAATTTCATTCCTTATCTATTATTCCGATCCTCCAGGCCACCAGTTCCTTTCAATCCTCCTCTGTGTTGGCGATGTCTCCCAACTTCCTCTCTGCCACGGATTTAATTTAACTTTGACTTTTTGTGCTTTGGTCTGTAATAACATGACTGAGTAAGTCTGATTACATGACTTGTCCTCTCCAATTCCCCAGCGACCCCTGCTAGCTCCACAGCCCAGCTCCTGGGACCCTGCTTGGCACTGAGCCTCTCTCCCACCGCCCAGCTCTTGTGCTCATCTCCCTCTTCTCCCGTTTAATTAATAAATTTCCCATGTGGCTGCACAACAAATGCTTTAATGAAGTCCAGATAAATGATTTTTAGGCAAGGGAAATACAGTAATCTTATCAAAGACAGATATTATCAGGTGAGTCTGGCATTTTAATGCCATTTTCCATTTATCTATATTTGTTCTCTCATTTTTGTTTTAAGTCTATTGTGAAAACTTTTGGAAGACTCCTGGGCCTGTAGTTGCCTTGACACTATTTCTCTTCTTTTTCCTAAATATAGCTTCTACTTTTTCCACTCTTCTGATATTGTTACAGTATAGGACCACTTGAATAGATCTGAATAGATCTGAAACCAATATGTGTTTTCGTCTGTTGGGTCTCTCATATTCAGTTTGGAGATTATCTTCTTCTCTTCATTGCAGTGTATTTAAACAACAAGTTCTGCTCCCAGACTGGATGAAATAATATAAATTTCTACATTGCAGATCCTAACAGTTATGTCTTGCAAGATTTCTCTTCCTATAAGAATCTGCCCCACACTAACACTATGGTAGAAGAATTTATGAGAAGTCTTTTGTTTGTGGGGTTATATATAGATTGTCAGAAATTTTGATGAAATCTCACTTCTAAAAAAATTCTTATTTAACTTAAAAGGGCTAGTTCAAAAGCCTTTATCTGTCTCAGTTTATTCCAACCCCTCATGAAGCCAAAGAAATATTGTCCATTGGCTCATTTTTTTCTTGTCACTTAGACATTTTATGTCTATTTTTGACATCTTTAGGGTTCAAGTTTAGCATTTCTTCTCTGGGATGCCAATTCCACATAACTTTGGAACTTCTGAACTCCTTCACGTAATGTCAATCACATTTTCAGTCCTCTCAGTCCTACCAACTAGCCCCTGAACTTAATATTTTTTTTCTAATGCAAAATCACAATGCTAACATGCTTTAAGTCCTGACTTATTTTTATAACTCAATACAAGTGAATGATAATTTCGTTAAGAATTAATCATATGAGCATAGGTTTGGGGGTTTTAAGCTGGTAGAAATTCGTAAGTTCCTGGTGTATTTTATGAAGATGTGCCCCATTCAGCTAAATGAGAGAAAGCACCAGAGCTTCTGCAGGTTTATGGCTACTTATTCTGGAATGGAATTGCATAATCTGACATAATGGATTTTTTTCTAGTTTACATTCATGTCAGAATACCTGAATCACTTAAAAATAAAACGAAACCCTTTTAAACAGAATACAGATGTTGTGTCTCTCATCACGTAGGCAAATTTACACCACACTTCACAACGAAGCACAATAATTAATTTCTGAAACAAAAGCTTAATTAATATTCTAATTTAAAAATCTGTTCATGGAATTCTGATACTGTGCTAGGACCTTTTCAGAGAAATATGGAGGAAAAACAAACTAGACCAACACCTTCTAACTGCCCCTGTTTGATGAAGGGGCTAATTTTTATCGGCTTTTGGGAAGTATTTCAGTCCTTAGGATATACAAATAGGTTTGAGATTTTTTTTGTAGTTATATGCACCCATAGCCTCAAAATATCATTTCTTCAATTGAAATAGTGATTTAAATTACTATTGTTTTATGCTCCTTGTGATCCTCAAACACTGCAGTAGCAATATCCTCAATTTAAGCCAATTTTAAATTTCCCCTGAGAATAATTATATGAGGACAGATATTTCTGATCTAAAATTAAGTGAAATAACTGTTATATTGACATTCCCTGTACTCAGGTATTTGCAGGGCAGGTGTGCACAAATAAGGGCCTATAAACCAGAAATTTTTATAAAATTAAGTGCAATAGGCAAGAAATTATGCTACAAGCCCTACAGTGTAGCTGTGAGGTTTTCACCTGTGCTGCTGTTGTGAAAAGGCACTTGTGGGCCAGAGCTCCCGATGCTACCAGAACAAAAGTTAAGGAAAAATTCAGCTCTAATCACAGAAAAGTAAAACTGAGGGGCTCAGATCACACATACATTGCAGTCCCAGCCAGTAAAACTCCATAACTACATTCCAGTTTGAATTTAGTTACAAGGTGAGAGTCATGCTCTCATGAGCTTTAGATAATGGCCAAAGATGTAGGTTCCCTTTATGGTCAGTCTCCTTCCGAGGTAAAGAAGCGCCTTTGAAGGATATGTCACTCCATCTTATTCATGATTCCCATGTTAGAGGGAATGAATTTCCTTTTGGAAGTGATAATCTCTCACCACTGACAATAAGGGTGATATACAGGATGGCCTGAACACAAATGTTGGAACAATAAGGCTAGATAAGGTGACCCTATCCTGGCAAACACCCATAATTATCCATTTGGAACCATCTTTATACCTGTACGTTGAAAGGTTTATAAAATAGGTACTCATCCTTAACATCCTTATCCAAACACTGTGTCTATATTTTTACACTGAAAATTACTTAATCAAAGCAAAAAATATTCACTGCATAGCAGAATAGGCAGAATTCAGTTTCTCCTTTCTCCAAGATGTGAAAATTGAGCTAAAGACTAAGGATCCTGCTTGTACATCCAACTCCATTAGGAGTAGGCAGATCTGCCCTCCAGTTTTCCCCCAGATGTTCTATATTCTGGTAATCTGGACATTTTTTGCATGAATCTTGTGCAGTGAGGTTTTTTTATCACGAGGATGTGACAGAAGCTGAAAGTGGCACTGCTACTTGGATGCCGCAGTAGTTGCTGTGAACTCTAGCTAGCAGTAGATTAGGCTAGATATGGGCATTAACAGCTACCCTTCTTCTGGGAATGCTTCTTGAATGAAAAAAATTATCAAACTTGTTCCTTTAAGAAGTAAACAAGAGTCCCTTCTTGCAGCAAAGAGTGCCATTCCTGCTTTCCAAGATGTGGCATCCATATGACTGAACGCTGTAGTCACCTGGTCAGCGTAGTCAGCTATGTTCAAAGAAATGTAGACACTCCAAGATACTCTTTTTTCCCCCACTGGAAAGCAGTGGAAGATTTCCTGCTGGGCCCATGAGGTTTTGGGATCATTGTTTTGGGGTGGCGATTCAGTTCATGTGTTATACATGTCTTGGCTCCCAATCTGGGGCTTTTGCAGACACCCTAATAGTACCTAAATGTTTTGATGCATCGGTGTCATGGTTAAACCTCAACCTACTCAGTGTCTAGATTTATAAAAGCAGGTGAGTAAAAAAGATGCAAAAGGGCAGAAGAAAATTGAGAACTAGATGTAACACTAAGCCAAGCCTTTGAACAGTAAAAAAACGCCAACCAGCAAAAAAACCCCAAACACCATCCCCAAACCCCTATGTATAAATAATAAGCACTAATGATTTACCTTAAAACCTCCACAGATCAACTGAAAAAAAAGGTGGATCTGCTACCTTTTTCAGAAGAAAATGCAGATTATAGCAACTGCAGGCAGGGGAAAGTACAACTCAGTGTAAGAGTGAAAACACATGGAGGTTACGCACATACCAGAATTCAAGAGCGACACAGCATTCATACAGATTGCAAGACTATTTAGCATTATTGCAATTAATGATGGAATAGAATTGCTGAGAGAGCATTAAATCTTATGCTTCAAGGACAGCTTCTAACAAAAAAAGTGGCCAAGAGGAAATTTAAGAGGGCAGTACAGATCACTTGAAGTATTTTCCTAGAAGAACTCTACATCTTCCCCTGAAGTATCTGATAGTGGCCAGTGTCAGAGATCAGATGCTAGATCAGATGGCAAGAGCTTCTGTCTGCTTTAGTCTGGCAAACCCTATAAAGACTGTTTTTTAAAAAGTTGGTGACAGTAGATGTCTACATTCTTTTAATAGAGTATAAATTTAGCATGCTCCTTCTGAATCAAGCATTTAGGTGGCAGAGTTAATGCTATATCAATTCAAGTGAAAGACACTAGGAGAAAATAGAAGAGGAAAAGATTAATATTTGAAAATTAGAAAGTAATTTTCAGAAACAGAGGTGGACGGCTGGTTAAAAATCACATAAATTAAGACCTACAGAAAAAAAAATTGCTCCTCATAGAAGAGTCATTAGGAGTGATAAAATAATTTACATTTTACATAAGTGACATTCTCTTAACATTTTTTTCCTTTTCCACTAAAGGTTATATTCCTATAAGCACACAATTTGAACTGCTAGGACTTGGCAGCTCGACTGATATCAATTGATATTGATGAGGACTGCAGGCACTCAGCCTACCTCTGTAGGTGTTTTTTGTGTTGAACCTGGGCGTTGTTTTCACAGCCAGCAAAGCAACAGAAAAATTGCACTGGCTGAGGGAAGTAGAATTCGTTCCTGCTGGCCAGGCACAGCTCAGCAGCAGGATTTATACTGTACACATGCAGGGAGAATCTTTTGATTTATTTCAGGTAACAAAGATGCCTTTTTCCAGCCATCTCTGTAAACAAACACAAGCAAGAGAGAGCCCTGGCATCTTGAACACATATATCCTTCCAGACCCTTGCCTGACCCCAAAATTATGCTCTCCTGTCACTGATCCATCTAATCACCTTTGTGTGCTTTTTCAGAAAAGGCCTGGGAAAACCCATCAGATTTGCAATGTAATCTGAAGGTCAACATATTCTCATTTTCTTGGCCAATTCTTTCTTATGACCAAGCCTTAATATCAGGTCACTCAAAAAGCACTACATTTTATGTAGCTGTTACTTTCAGAATTTCAAACAGCATTCAAAATGTTGTGTAATTAATTAGTAGTCTTTCTATTTGAGTCTAAGGGGAATTAGAACAATAATTTTTGCAGAATAACACAAGTTTCTTTTTGTTTAACAGAAAAGAAGAACTATTGGCAACATCTGATGATGGCACATGGAATAACTCAAGGACTTCAGGTACAACACCTGGTTTAATTAGTTCTTCCTTAGTGCACGTGTTAATTAAAAATAGTGTAACAACCAGCGTCACTGAAATTATTCAACTGGTTTTTTTAACTCTTCAGACACAAACATCCCAGAGATTGTTTATTCACAAGCAGAAGACAAAGACAGCAAGCTAGCTAATGAAAATACTGAAGAGAAAAATACAGAAAACAACCAGGGTGATCACAAAGATGATGAAAAAGAATTAGAGTTGTTGGTAAGTGTTATACAATTATATCTACAGTATTAAATGATTTGAATCCATTTATGCTTCAAAGCTGGTGAAATGCTCCCTTTTAACAGAGCTGACTGATGTACTAATTTACAAATGTAAAGCCCTGGTCTGTACTTTATGCTGAATCTCTACCTGATTCAACAATAGAAGGTACTTTGATTTCGGTATAGTGCATCAACTTTTTCTGGTCTTAAATTAATGACTTCTACCTTTTATTTCTTTATCAGAGGCCCTAAAAGATAGTTCTAAGGAATTAGAAGGGTAACATTTAAAAAATCTCTCCTCCTAGTCTCTAGGGTGGGAATATTTTTAAATATATGCTTTCTATTTGTAAAATTTTTATATTTGTAGTACTCTTTACTTACGAGATTTTTGAAATTATAACTATATGAGTATAGTAAGTATATATATTTATATTAGCAGATTCTTCTATATCAGTATTTTACACTATATTTTTTACAATGAATTTCACACTCAGTGAATATTCAATCTATTTGGATTTGCGTGCATGCATGTGTGTGTGTGGTTTGCCTTCCATTTTTCAGTATGAAAGAAAAAATGGCAATAAATGAGATGCGCACAGCAATCCATTATTCCCAGTGTCTGTTCTCAGCTCATATCATTTGGGTGCACATATTCATAATCATAGATTATAATAGCTATCACCTGTGAAAATGTGAATGCTGAATCAGACAAGAGAGGAAGATGGGAACCGTTCTTTTTTTTCTTGTTGATAGAGAGAAAAAATTCCTCTCATTTTAATATAAAATTTTCTTGTCTTTTACTTTAAAAAGTTTAAAATTGTTGCCTGTTTTGGGACCTTTCACTGCCTGAAAGTCAACGTTTTGGTTCTTTTTTCTTTATGGTGAAATGTGGAAAGGAGGACCTCTAAAATCCCTTGTTGTTCTCAGTCCACCCTTTTACAAAAAAGAGGATCAAATATAACCATTTGTTTATCAATTGCCAGACTTGTCCGTACAATAAATGAAGGGGGAGCTATAATTTAGATGTTAATTTGCACTGTGCGCTCTTTAATGAATTAAACAATGAAGGCTTATAATACATGGAAATACAACCAAATCTTTGAAGCACACAGGCATTGGCTCACAAGACAGCTGTGCAGTTGACAAGTAACATGAGCCTTATGTGAGAAGAAGGGGAAATCGTAAGATTTGCATATAATTATTGAGATCATGCAAATGTCAGTTATGAGGAGGGGAAAAAAACACAGGCATCTCACTGTTAAATCCTGACAGTTGGCATCACCGAAGAACTCAAATACACTTGAGCACTGGTTGGCAGAGGGTCATTAAAACAGAATTTGCAGAGACATTAGCTCCCTCACTTTTCTTTGAGTGACGTTTTACTATTAATAGTTTGCAGAGGCTTTGCAGAAAACATATTAATAAGAGAAACTGTAATGGGGGTATCTACAGCTAGTGCAAATGTATAAAGGGGTGCCCAAGAAACTAGCCTCTAATTGATCAGCTGGTGCTATCAGTGTGACTCTGCTAAAGTGAGAAGAGAGTGCAATGACAAGCAGGCATAGCTGAATAATACAATATGATATTTGGGAGCTAGGAGGGAGAATGATTAGTTTCTGGCCTTTTACTTCGCTAATCTCATTTCCAACTCATGTCTTACCAGATTGTCTAAAACCAGTCTGGTTTGAAGCCTGTAAAATGGTCCCTGAGAGAAATGAAGCACAGATAATCCTTACAGTATTTGTCAGTGTGAAATGTGTCTTTGTTTTACTGGACAATACTGTACATTACCAGACACTGATGTACTGTATCAATGCCCTCATTTAAGCACCAATCCTCCCCCCTCACCCCACGACTTCCTCTCTCCAAATCTAGAATCAAATGTATAGAGAAAAAATCAGCCTGCCTTTAAGGGAATATTCTCTTCAGATTTAATTTGTATAAAATCCACTAGCAGCTTACTGAACTCATGAATAAAGAGAGAGGGTTCTGAGCACTATTTTATTTCCTGCTCCTTTCAGCACCACCATAAAGCTCATTACCTATGTTAAAAAATACATGCAATGCAAATTTTGCAAATGGTTTGGAACATGTTTCCATAAAAGCTTTGTTACTGAAAACAAAACTTTCCATAATGAAATCCTGCCTCCATCATTTGGCATATTTTTGCAAAGCACTTTTTGATCATTCTTTTCTATTCTATTGTTTCAGTTAAATCCGCACTCCACAGGAGCTAGAGGTACCTCTTCCAGAGATGAAAGGAATTTATACACAACAGAACCAATTAATTTTCTAAGTGAAACTGAAAGAGTGGTGAAAAAGGTAACCTGTTTAGAAAGAAGCAGTGACTTGCACCCTGTGCCTATCAGTTCCTCATTTGAAAACCCTTCACATGCGATAGGAGAAGAATTAAAAGATAAAGCTGAGTATTCTGTAAGAGATTATAATAATCAGCTACCAGGGAAGGAAGTCACTGCTGGCTCAGTAAACAGCCATGAGCGGTCTTTGGAACATACTGATACCAGTGAAAGGCTTTTATTGGCAAAAAATTTTCCTCTGACAAAGCAGAATGAGACTATCAATACTACGGCTACTGGCTCAAGCCGACAAGGAGAGAGGCACACAGACATTTCAAAAGGTGAAATAGATAGTGCCTCAGGAAGTAGGATGATGGAGAGATTATTCATCGATGAGGATGCTGCTGGTACCTCAAAAGGGGCCTGTGAAATCAGACCAGAAACCATTTTGCCAGAGCGTGATGAATCTGTGCAATTAAATGAATGCATAGCAAGGACGCTGGATGGCAATGCTAATCCAGCTCTGGATTACCAGGCACCACAAATGTCTCCCCAAACTTTGGATGCATTGTTGTCAGATGCCGACAAAAATGAAGAAAAAATCAAGACGATTGAAAGCAAAGATCGTGTACATTTAAGAGGAGATTTACATGCCGGCACTTTTGCATATGCTGGTGTCTCAACAGATTCCACACAAATAAAGGGCATTGGTGAAACGTCAGAAAAGAACACTGATTTAGGGAAGCAGAAGAAAGTCATTGAAGTAGCAGACTTGGCATCAATTGGTGAGGAGGAAGCTTCCAAGCCTTTCAAGTCATACAGGAAACACAATGCCAAAGCCCTGAACCCAGCACCTCTGCCAGCTGAGAGCAATAAGCAGGCACCCAAGGCCACCAGGGTGGATGAAGGACAACCTGAGGACACTCAGGAACACAGAGGATTCAGGAGGTTAAAAGACAGAGAGAATCCAGATAACACAAATAAAGGGAAACCAGTTGGAAGGGAAGCTGAAGCAAATTTTGCAGAGCAGAGGTGGCAAGAAACGGGGAGTGAGGTTCGATGGAGAGAGGGGGGGAACATGGAACCACAGAATGTGACTGCCATAAAGGAGTTGTTTACCTGCCAGGAGGCAGAGAGTTGTGAAAATTCTTCTGTCTCTGAGCAGGGTATTACAGAGAAAACAGAGGCAGGTACAGCTTATATAATTAAAACAACATCAGAAAGTGCTCCAGAAAAAATGCCTGGCAGTGAAAGAGCAGTAATTGCTAAGCTACCTCGAGAGACTGCACTAAGTGACAGGCCCACAGAGGAAAAGGAAACAGCATTTGATACACGTGAAGGGAGAAATGATGGTTCACATTATGCTCTTTGTCAACTCAACACAGTGGGTGTATTATATGACACTGAATTTGAAAAGAAATCAGTTTTAGGTATTTATAATGCATACGTACATGAAACACTGCAAGGAGAAACGAAGTCTGGATGCAATAGCAGGGAGAAATGTGCCAAAGCACAACCAGACAACACTGTACCTGTAGGAGAAGCAGTAAAGGCTTCTGCTACAGGAAAGAAAGATTTGCAGGAGGGTTTATGTTCAGAAGTACCTAAAAGTCCCCTGAGCACTCAGGAGCATCTCTACTGTGAGAAAGCAGAAGAGCTCTACAGGGGAGAAAGCCTTGGTGATACACTTTCCTATTTATGTTCGAAAGCTGAAACAAAAATGCCACCTTCTGGTACAAATGCTGTGCCTAGTTACAATTATAAAAGCTCTGCAGCGGCATTTTCAGAAGGGCCCACTGTGGAAGGAGGCAGGGAGCACCTGTATAGATACTTTGAATCCAAAGTCATTGACAAGGTTTCTGCTGAATCAGGGTACAATTTAAATCCAGCAACTGAAATTACATGTGTTAACAAAAGCTTCTCTCCTGAAGCTGAGAAAGGAGAAGTACCTTCTGCCTCAGACACAGTAATTTCTGGAGAAGGAAGAGGAAGGAATACAGGGCAATTGTTCCATCAAGCAGAGCTCCAGCAAGAGAAGTCATGGAGGCCAGAGTTTTTAATTAGTAAATCTACCAAAGAAAATGGAGGATCAGACTCTCAAGCTGACCATTTAATAACTGAGGGGAAAACACTAAACTGGCTTGATGACTCACAGAAGCAAAGCCAACACACTTCTGATTCTGCAGATATTTCTAACCAAAAGAGTGAAACACTTAATTTACCTAGTGAGTCTCCAGGTTTAAAACATATTGCTTTCAAAATATTTTATTTCTTCTTCTTTCTTCTATTTGCTGCAACTCTCTACCACTATGATTTGATGGTCTGCCTTGCACTCTACCTGTTCTCCTTGTATTGGCTATACCATGAAGGAAGAAGAAACAAGGAGTCTATGAAGAAGGAATAACATTGACTGTCAACTGTGCTCAGGATCCATGCTCAATAATCTCCAATTCCACCAAAGCATTTTCACTATTAAAGAGTTTATTCTTTGTTAGAACCAAAGCAAGATTCCCACAGCAGCATCTTTTATTAAAAGATTACATATGAAGTAGAGCCTTCATATAAGTAATTAAACTATGCAGGACCATTATGTTTGGATCATTAAATACCTATATGAATATGAGTTCTGAAGCACGTCAGGTTAAAATGAAGTACAGCTGTTGCTTCTTAGCAGGATATGAAGAAGCAATGCTTCATGTCTCTGTAGTACTTAAACCCACCATTTATCTGCTTTAATTTCTTTTGCATTAAAGCTTCATATTTTTCTGGGAATTTTTTTTCTAAGATTCTGTGTAGTACATAACACAAGGAACAACATAAAACCTAAGTCAGTATTTTGGTGCTGACATTGCAGTTGATACTCTGCTAGTTTAATTAGCCAATGCTCTAAGCAACGCATCTGTTGATAGTTTAATACATTTTTCCAAATTTTTATTTCATTATTTTGACTTAGAGCTTCAGTGGTATCCCTGTTTGAAAGATGTACGATTTTGGCTTCAATAATGTCCTGTAACTTTCAGGATGTCACTGCATAGCAGAATAGATGTGCTCTTTCCACCCAGTGAAGGTCACAGCCAAAGGCCTCTTACCGATCATTCACATGCACAAAAGTTTTTGGGTTTTGCAAATGAGGACTGTGTAACACAACTGAGAATTTCACTGAATTGTCATTCTGGGCAAAGTGTTTGAGTGACATTTTTCATCAGAATTGCTTGAGCACAAAGCATTAAATAAATTTTACAGAGGAATGCTATAACTGTGTGGAGCATGTCTGAATTAGATTTACTGCTTTTTTTTTTTTTTTTTTTTTTTTTTTTCCTGATGGCTTGCATCCTGGAGCTAATCAAACACCAAGAGAAAACACTGGGCACGACCCTGCTGCTCAGTGAGGCTGCTTTGTCTGGTTTGAGTGATACAGAAAAGAGTAGTATCCACCCTAAGAAGAGCTAAACTGACCCTGTGCAGCAGTTTTATGGGTCAGAAACGTGGGCAGCTTTACTGCTTCAATACTGTGGGTGTCCCACACAAGATCAAGCCCAAATTTTGTCTAGAAGGAAGAGAATGGACAGGTTATGTTGTTCTTCTGCCATTTTCCAGAGGATGACCACAGATGCTATCACAGGTAGGCTATTAAAAGAACCACCAAGACTGCATAATGGTGCTGAAGCCACAGAAATTAGGAAGAAAATAGTTCTTTTAAAGCTCTGTTTGTTTTGCTTTCCTTACCACCACTGTGAAATACCATAACTGTGAAAGTCTTGGTTGCAATATATGGCTGAAGTTATTTAGTTGTTAGATTAGCTCTGAAATAAATATTTTCAAGTCCATGTAAAACTTATTCACATGTTTCAGGATAATAGGACACTCCGCCACAGAAGGCACCTTGGCATTCCTCTTTTGCAGAGGGATAAAGCTTTGATACATTTTCATTTAGTAGTGCATTCAGTGGGGTGAGCAAGTATGTGTGTGGTCTGTTGCTGATATGTGTTTTGTTGGCTGGATACCTTGACAACTTTTTACAGCAATCCATGAATGAGTTATAGTGATGGACTAGAGGCATTGAGGAGCTACAAGGAAGGCTGTGTCCAGATGTTCAAAGGTGTATGTATGAGGAAAATATTCATTGAGATAAAGAAATTAATTCTATCCGCATTAGGAGATGAATCCAATAAAAAGCTTAGGCTTAGACTTAAAGCAGGATTGAAGTTAAATCAGTATAAGTCCAAAATAATGTTTGCAGACCTTCCTTTATCTGGAGACAACAAATGCTGAGCGAACCTCTCCTTTCCATGATGTTTACACATACTTCTCCAAAAGGAACAGCATTGCCTTCCTTCTGGTAGTTCACCTCCTGCAGTGTGACAAGTCCCTGGTCTAAGTGGATCAGATTTTCAGCTTCACTGGGATAGAGCCATCAGTTATCACTTTACTTCCCAGTACGGTGGAAGCTCTGAGATAACATCTAACATATTCTGACAGAATCAAGATCCTCAGATAGAGGGATAAAAAGTAAAGAAAGCATCCTGCATTTGTCCTGCTGAAAGTGTCCCAATGCAGTCAAGTGCCAGATTCCTCAACTGAGATAAATTATAGACATTGGACACATTTCAATCTTCCAGTTAAAACAACCATGGCAGAAATTAGAATCTTTAGGTTCAGTTAGCAGCTGAAAGCACCTACAGTCTAATTTACCACATATCTCTTTAAAGCAAAATTCATAAACTTCAGAGCAAGGACCAAAGTCCAGGTTCCTGACTGGTTAGCTAAAAGCTCTACACCCTAAGTCACAGGATTCAAACCATGTTTGAATATCTTCAGCTTTACCAAACCTGTGCCTTTCATCCAGCAGAATGTACTTAAACCATTGGAGGAGTATTACTATGAGGAGGATTGTG
The DNA here is from genome assembly GCA_013398615.1 of Brachypodius melanocephalos. Lineage (NCBI taxonomy): Eukaryota > Metazoa > Chordata > Aves > Passeriformes > Pycnonotidae > Brachypodius > Brachypodius melanocephalos. The sequence continues at coordinate 3,411,328 of VZSR01000262.1, read as the reverse complement.
GTCACCAGGGTTTGGGAGTACCACTATGCATAGATTGGTTCCTACTTTCTCTACAGACTTAAACTGAAAATGGTTCTCTGCACAAAATAATAGACGCTTTTTTTCCCATTTGAGGCTAGAGACTCGTTTGATACTCCCATCACAGAGGAGTTTTCTTTTCCCACAACTTGTAGTGTCCATTTTTAAGAGAGGTCTTAATCTGACACAGTCTAAATCCCTAAGCATCTGAGATAGATAAAGAACTTTAAATATCTTGGATACATGCTTTATTTTAGGCAGAGATGAACAGTTCAGTCACCATGGAAGTAGAAAAGCCTGGTTGTGGTTTTTAGTGAATCTTGGGGATTGTAAGCAGTGTGCATTTTAAGAATCTTTTTGCTCCTTCACATGGAAGCATAGACATCCTTGAACTATAGCAGAACCATACACTTTTGTGGTAGTTGCCTGTATGTATTCTGCAAGGTGAAAATTTTGTTTCTCATGCATTTCAACCCAAAATATTAGGTTCATTGTCAAAGGCTCAGCTCAGCTGATTAAAGAGCAAGAAGAGGGGTTGGGGATGATTGATGGGCCAAGGACCACGGGTGGAGGAAAGTCAATGAATTGAATCAGTCTCTGGACAATGGCAGAAAAATGTTACAGAAAGCTCAGGAAAGTCAATATGACCTGAAAAAAAAAAAAAAAAGGAAAAAAAAATTAAAAATCCCCAAGGGATAAATAGAGGAGGATCTATTAATACAGACATTCATTAAAATTAATGGGCTTTTAATATGTCATAATATATTTTAAACAATTCCCAAATATCAGCTAACATTTAGCTAGATTCCTTCAGTCTCTACAGAAAGTGTGCTTTGAGCAGCTCTATTCCTGTATCCAACAGGTTAAACATCTGGGTTTGCCATTTTAACACGTACAGTCATTCAGAGTTGGAATTTAGGGTAAATATTTGAATGTTAGAATAAGCATATTTCATCTACACACAAGTGGAATACTGTTAGCATTTCTCAGATTTGGATTGGGATTTTATGTTCTATATTTAAAATATTTAATCAGCATATCATACCTTGTGACTGCAAAACAGGACTCTAGACTGATCTGTGAGCACAGGTGCCCGAACTTTAAAGTATGTCGGTGCTTAAAACAACAAGGCAAGTAATTTTATCTGTTTTTATTTACCATTTGATAAGCTATCTTTTAAAAATCCTCTTACTTTTGTTTCTAGTATGAAAGAAACACCTTTATAACATGGGAAAAATATTGGGTTTTACTTACTTCAGGGAATAAGTGGTGTGTTGTGTTCTTGCAATGATTCATATTTAGCTTGCCTACAAGGCAGCAGTAACATATATCTAGTTAATACTTTAATTTCTAGTAGATTCTAGTTATTTCTTCAAGCTACGCAACAGAAAGAAGGTGCAATCCTAGATGGCAGGGTAATCCTGTGGTCACAAAGGGTTTGACTCTGGTACAATATAGTGATCAAAAATAATATAATTGCAAAAGGCTTCCTTGCATTATTGCAAGGTGTATGAGGTGTATCTACATTCCATACCATGGGAAGCATGTCCCATGGCTGTTATCCAAACTGCACATGTAACAAATAAATTAATTTTCATATTGTGGCATGTCTAATCTGTTGAATTGGCTTAAATATAAGTTCAGAGCAGAAGAGAGAGGAGCGAAAAGAATTTCTGCATTCAGATATCTTGCTAGGAGGTAATCAGAACAAGCTACATTGTTAATGACCTAAGTACTTGTTGTTGCTAATTACTTGCTGGTTCTTATCCATCAGTGACTTCTGGCTCAACAGAGGATAGGCTCTGAAACAAGCTGCAGTCTTTAAAGGCCTAGTTAACGTTGGAAATGAAAAAATAAAGAGGACAGAGCATGAACTAGATCCCTGAAGGAAAGTTAATACGATAATGTTCTAAGTTACTATACTAAATTTTATATACCCAATAGTATATACACCTCTGAATAAAACACCTAAACTCTCTAATCATTGAACAGATGAATGAGAATCAAACCAGACAATGTGTTAAATGTGAAACTGCCAAAATTTTCTAATGAAAACATGTAATGGCAGAGTTAGGTCTTACACCATTGCCCTCCCAGTGGGGTTTTGTTACTGCTGGGTGGCAGGGACATGCTTTTTTCAGGTCAGGTTTGATATTCTGCAGCCCTCTCATGCACTGAGGTGCCTAAATAGCTGCCTTCAGGAACAGGACATTTTGCAGAAAACAAACCCAGAGTTTTGGGACTGGAGAAAGAGAAAGTTTAAGCCCCTAAGTCATAGACTGGCAGAATATTTCAATATAAACTTTGTTCCAAGAATAACTCATGCATTTTATGTGAAATTCTATTTAGATAAAATACAAAACCAGTACCAAGACCTTTACATCTCCTCAGTGAGGTCTACTTCTTCCTTGGACTATAAATTTACTTTTCCAGGCCTACATCAGTGCCTCATGAACCAGGACTGGAGAACTGGTCTAGCCATGAACTATGAATTTCTCTCTTAGACCTACAAAGGTGCTTAAATCCCAGCACAGTTCCACTTAAGGCAATCATGTCCTTTTGTGACTCCCAGCTGAGCTTTCTAAGACTTGCAGCTCTTCTGAGCTGCAAAGGAGATCCTAGATCTATATGGATAATGATAGAACTTGGGACAATTTTCTGATCTAGGAGGTCTTGAGGCTGCTGAGGATTCAGAATTCAGGTAGATATCAAGGGAGATTTTTTGACCAAAACTACACACATCTGAATGAGAACAGTATTGTCAAAAACGTGGGGAGATTGAAGGGAACAGATAATTTCTGCATTCAGAGTAGGCATGAACTAGGTAATGAACATTATTTAACAAGTGTGATATGTATGATTTGGTGGTCCATATGAGATATATGTGTTACGTGTGTATGGGTGACTCTAAGAAAAGGGAATGGAAAGGTGAGAACTAGATTCCATATAAGAGTGGAGAAGAAATAGTAAACAGAACGTCTAATTGGAAAGTTTCTGAACAGCTTTCTCTAGAGACATGGAAGTTTAATAAGTTGAGTAGGTTGGACAGATAACGCAAATACTATATTAGCCATATAAAGTATAAAAATTGAAATACATGCTAACTTAATTTCATAACTTATCAACTGCCACTTAATGGAATTATAGTGGAGAATATCTTGCCCTTGACCTTGATATTCAATGATTCAAGATTAGAGCACTGCTCTGAGGCCCAGAAACCATCTCCTTCTCAGGATATTATAATCCTCCAAGGGGGACAGCCTCAGGCTGGAGCCACAAGCCTGCCTCATGGCTGTTTATGCAGGTCAGTCCCCAACGACATGAAGCTAAGTGTGTCAGGAGAAAACAAGAGTATGTGTCAGCCTGTGCTTATCAGTGCAGAAATATAAAACTATCTGTAAATAGGTAAGCTCCCACAATCCCTGGGTTGTCTGGTCTAGTTCAGAGCATGTAGGAGCTTCTTTGATTTTCTAGTAGTATACATGGCTGCAGGAGGACATTTAGCTTCCTCAGGACCACAGGGCATGAGCATGTCTTGCATATATGTGATAACAGGGAGATCATAGAGCAAACAGGCTCATTTAAGCCACTATACAAGCTGTATCCATGTGGAAATTTCTGATCCTGTCTACCAGGGATCTTTCTGGGGCTGCCAGCTCTTGTGCCCCTGGCACTGCCTTCTCCAGTGGAGGAGACAAGGCAGCTCCATACTGCAAATTTTCCAGTGTCTCTGAAGGGGAAATGGGAACTGCTGAGGAAAACACAAAAGCTACCTCATTAAATCCCCTTTATTAAGGAGGAATCCTTTCTGCTTTTGGGGCAACCATGGACATTTAGGAGCGGCCTGAACTCTTTAAAGACAAAGAAACAATGACTGGCCTGAGGGAAGTCCCGATTAAGCTCCTCAGAAACTCCTTAGTTATTCATACAAGCTACTTGCCTGTCTGTCCCTCTGTTCTATGGATGAGCCGGGATCCATGACTGATAAAGGACAAGAGTGGAGGCCTCTTGTGTAGGCTTCATACCCCCTTGAATGGTCTAGGCTGTTGAATGGCTTGGGGCAGTTAGGCACACTAAGCAATGCCTATGGGAATTGTCTCAGCCATCACAAGGGGTCTTGGTTTGCATCCATCTTAATTTCATGTTTTGGGAGACAGAAGCCAGGCTTTCATGAGATCTTGGTAAGATTAGGTGTGAAAGAGAAATACTTCTTAATAAACTACTGGCTTATCAAGAAGTTTCATACAATTTTGTGATGTAATTTTAAGTGTCTAACCCCTCTATGTAATGCAACATTTTTGTAGAATTGTGGCAGAAGTACTAATAAAACTTATAGAATAGAGGAAAGAATGGAAGATAAAAATAGCTGGAAAAGAGAAGGAGAAAGCCAGAAAGCAAGCAAGCAGGCATGTGCCTGCACTGTTCCATAGTAGACAAGAGATTTATAAATGGAAAATTATCTTTTTCTAAGTTCAGGTTGAGTTTGTGATCATCACATCACTGTTCTTTAAGCCGTGCTACACTCCAGAAAAAGGCATAAACACAGACAAGCTTTTTCATATTCCCTCCTTGTATATTAGTAACAAAAAAATCATCAGTATTAGAAAGCCATAAAGGTTTTGTTCCTGGGGCAGACCAATGCCTCTGTTAACCTTGCAGGTGAGGTGGACAGGCTGCTGTAAATGCAGTGCTTGGTGTGGCTGGGATGTGCTCAAAGTCAGATTTGGTGGGACTGGGCTCTGTGCATTTCACACACACCCACTCATGTGGCCATTAGCAACCACTTGAGCTACCAGTATCCTTGCCTTCAATCTTATGCTAGTGTGCATGGTAAACTGCATGTACAGCAATTCACTGTGCTATTCATTACAATATTTATAATTTGGTATAAAGAAATGTTCAAATAAGCTGTTATTATCTTGAAATTATCAAACATTGGAAGACATATGGTGTAAGAAACTCAACACTATCAAATGCAGTTGTGACCTTTTAGACTAACTGATCTGAATAGACTTACACCTGTAGCTGTACATCATCCTTTAACGTAGACATATCAAGTGAGAAGCAAACATGGTGTTTTTATAAAGTGTGTTGGCTGATACTGCATAAGGCAATAGCATGACTTGCCATGTGCTTTCCTTTTAATTCTGCAAAAGTCAAGAATTTATACATTCAATAAAAATTGATTATAAATGATATTAATGACAACTGTAATCTCATTAATTATATTTTTAATAAACCAACGCTGAACTGTTTTAAATTGCGTGGATACAAAGCAACATTTTCTGCTGTGCACTAGGCATCACAATTTTCATGTTCTATGAGACATTTAAGCCAGTCACATCATTGTGGTCAAGCTTTCTTCACAGTCCACAGGGCTTGAACAATGGACAGTTCAGGTGCCCATCAGCTGCAAGTGCAACCCAGAGCCCTGAATAATGTTTCTGTGCTCACTATCCAATGCAATGGAAAATGGGCTGTTTCAGAGTGACATCTCAAAAACCCACTGGATGTGGACTCATCCCACTTTTGAACAGAAAGGTACTTGGAGAATTTAAATAAATTCAGGGTTAGGTAGAAGCTGCAGCCATGTGTGCACAGTGTGGCTGATGGGCTGATACTCCAGTGAGTCTTAGCCCTAGAGAGCTTCCTGCTCCAAACTCCAGGCTGGGGATGACTGGGTTGCCGTACCACTCCTCTGCACATCTGCATTTCCTTCTCTGGGGTCACCAAGAAGAAATGACATCAGTATATGCCAGGCCTCCTGATTAGGGTGACCAGAGACCATAACTCGGGGCACTCTGTGCACCCTGCCTTACGTGATTCACTGGATGATGACTTTCGCTTTACATTACTCAGGTCCACTTGGTTCTTGTTTTAAGCACTTGAAATCTTTATAATACCTAGGTTAACATTATTTGGCCTCAGTGCATGAGAAGAGACAGTATTTTGAAAGAAAATTTAATAGTAATCTAAATTAAATTAGTAACAAAAACTTGCATCTACCTTTCAATACCTATCTTGTCTCTTTCTTGACCTTATTTTCCTCTTGTCTGGTATTAGAGCTATAATTAAGACAACTTCCTTTTCAGAAGCCCAGTTGGTGAAAGATGGCTAGGGATACAATCAAAGGAAACCAAGAAGTTTTATTTACATCCTAATGTAAATTATAATGGTTTAAAAATTACAAAATACAGTTGCTGGTGCCTGGATGGAATGAAGTTGGCATACTCAAAACCTATTCCATGATGGTTCCCCACACCACAGTCTGCAACCATAGCACCTGCTAAGGGGGATGGAATGGAGGGTGGAGCAGAATGGAGAGAGCCATCAGCTAGGCTTTGTTGGAATCCTTGCAAGAAGGTAATTTGCAGATGGTATTTTGCAGATGAAAACTGCGTAACACCTGTCAACCAGGGGACAGAAGAGATGTCTTGCTGTTGAGTCAACAGCTGTGGCAAAATCACTCTCCTAGAGTGTCTTAGATTATACCCTAATAGTAATCTTAACACACACCTTTATCTCAAGGTTATGGCCACACCACATTGGCCATGCACTCTATATTCTTTTTGACTGTATCTTTAAAAGTGAAGCAAGAGAACTTTATACCCATCAGTAAACAAAGTATTTATTAATAAAAAGTCACTTGAGGTCCACCTAAACATAAAGAAATAGCATAAAAGTAAGTTGAGAATAGGGAGAAAAGTTAGGGAAAATTCCATTGCAACTGCTGAGATCAATGAATGGGCTGAAGCTGTCTCCTTCCTCGTGGGGGTGCCTATTGGCATCCCTATCTATGCTGAATAATTTTATTGGAGCTCATCTGTGTGTTGCTTTGAATGCATTTTTGCAGTCAGCTACTATCACCAACAATCCTTGAACCTTAACCTGTGACAATTTTACATTAATGAAGAGTTTTACCCTGTTAGTGTTAGTCCTTCGTGAGCTCTGACAGCTGCTGGCAGTAGTTTATACTCAAATACATAGGAAGACCCACTGAGGGGTCACAAAGTGGAAAGACCTGCTGAGGGGTCTCCCTTATGCTGTTGGTGTGTTTCCCTGACTAAATCAGTCAAACCACCCTCTGATCCAGCAGGACTGCTTGGTGAAGGGTCCCCCTAATAGAATGCTGACAATCTGGTTGGGCCACAAGGGTCTTGCCTTTCCTGACAGATAAATTAAATATTAAGGTTCAAGTAAATCTCCCCAAATGAAGGGTCCAGGAAACCCCTTTTTGCATGTTACCCATTCTTTAATACCTATGTCCTTTGAAATGTTTGTATTCCACAAGCACTCCCATTTCAATTGACATTATGAAGACTGCATTTGGGTTTTTTACTTCAGCTTAGTACAGAGACATATTAATGCAAATATATGGCAGATAATTTACTTATATACAAATAAAACCATACTATAGTACAAATTACAATTACACTAGTGGTTAGTAAATCATGGTTGAAAGTGAACAGCTGCAAAATAAACTGGTGCTGGCAGTCAAGCAGATGGAGATCTGCTATGGGGAGTCTAGATGGAAGTGATTACAAAAGCAGAGAATTCAAACTCCTTATCCTGGAACACCTATGGAATGGTTTATCTTCTAAAGATACAATCCTATGGTTGCTGAAGTTTTTAGAGAGAATCTCTCTAACTGCAACATTTAAAATTGCAATTCCCCTTCAAAAAAATCTACCTTGCTGTGTTCACAATATTTCTGCTCATGTCTGGCATCACAGGCAAAGCTGTTTATTAATCATAATTGTCCCTCCTGGCATGAAGTCTCCTGCAGCTGTGAGAGATGCAGGTGTGTCTAATCAGTGCATTGCAGGCCAGTGGAGGCTGGGTCTGCTCATAATCTGGGTCAGCACCAGGCTGCTCTCCTGGTGGGCAGAGGTGGCTGAGCACACTGCCAAGCTGGATCAGTGAGCCCTCCCTGGGATGAGCTACTCTGAACTGCTGAGATGGGAAAGCAGTCTTTGGTTTGCACAAAGGATGGCACAATGAGCCCACATCTGCTTGGAGGAAACAAAGAAACAGCTCATACATAAACTAGGAAATGGTGAAGGTGCTGAAGAACTGAAGGTGAATGGATAAAGTCAAGCCAATCAAATTACTCCACAAATCTGAGTCTGAAATACATGAACTTTAGACAAATTCTTCACATAGATTTGTTCATAAAATCCTAATGTTCCATATAAATTTTAAAAAATGTGCAAAATTTAGGTTTCCTTGCATCATTTTGCAACACCACAAATGCAGTTTCAAGAAATTAGTGAAAATTTCATAATGATGCTTAGAATTGATTCACTCAAATTCATAGTGGAAAATCTTTCCAGTAAAAATCTGGAGATTGGACAGCAGTGATTAAAAAAATCTTATTTAAAAACCACATGCCTAGGACTCAACCTGTGGAGCAGGTTTTTGTTACCTGGGAGTGACTGGAAGGTCTAACAATTGCACTGTAGGAGGCTTTCCAGTAAGTTTGGCTACAGTTTTTGTTATATGCTACAGTGATATAATATGCCACTGTATTATATATACATTTTGTCATACCTTATTAACAGCCTCTCCTTGCTATTATTACTTGTGCTCTATATTATTGTTGTGGTTTGAGCCACGATGGACCAATCAGAAGTTAGCTTTTTAATTGGCATGTCGTTTGGCCACTTAAAGAACAGAATGCAACTTTTGGATGATATTCATAAAAGCTCACCTCACAGTTTAAGCCGTCTTTGACTTCTGGCCGGCGAGCAGTTCACATCTCCGTGAGTTGGAAAGGCCCAGTCCAGGCCCTGCCGCCTCCCCCGGGCGGTTGGGGTCGGGCCGGGCCGGGCCCTGTGGTGATGGGGGGCTGCCTCGTGGGCTGCAGCCTAGCCCAGGCTTTTTTGGGAGACC